>JARQOD010000005.1:244080171-244127083 GCA_033576555.1 Oophaga sylvatica
GGTAAATATCGCAGGTGCCGGGGCCCTGAGCGAGCGGTGATAAACCCACGTCCACGAATATGCTCTTACACGCATCCTCATCCCATCCCAATCATATGTTTCGTGCTGTAGCAGTGGGCCAATTCATCCGTATCCGTCGAATTTGTTCCTCCGATCTTGATTTTGAAAATCAAGCTAGTGAACTAAAAGATCGATTGCGTGCTCGTGGATATAGCAACAGAGCTATAAAAAGAGCCTATCAAAAAGCCAAATACAGCATCAGGAGTGATTTGTTATACAAGGTAAATAACACCACTGATAATATCCAACCTGTGCGCTTCATAACTGATTTCCACTCCCAAACTAACCGCATAAGGTCTGCCTTGACCAAAGCTTGGCCAATCCTCATGACTGATCCTATCCTGAATAAAATTCTACCAAAAAGGCCATTGATAACATATCGTAGGAGTCGTGATCTCCGTGATCATCTTGTTCGGAGTCACTATGCCCCTGATCCTTGTCCCATTTTTTCTAACCCTCGTCCTAATAGACGGGGATGTAGTCCATGTGGCCATTGTGTGGCATGCACAAATATTGATACTACTACAACCTTCTCCAACTCTTCAGGCACTCGGACATTTCAGATCTGAAAATTCATTTCTTGTGACACTAGAAATGTTATTTATTTTGCCAGGTGCCCGTGTTCTCTTATTTATGTTGGCCTTACAACGCGCCAACTCAAAGTTAGAGTTAGAGAGCATGTGCTTGGAATCCAAGCAGCAGCCACGCAAGATGATATAGCGTCACTCAAGACAATTCCGCGCCATTTTAAATTATATCATCAATGTGATAGTATGGGACTTAGAATTAGGGGCATTGATGCCCTTGATTTGGGTATTAGAGGGGGTAAGACATCGCAAATCCTAGCTCAGATTGAGAGTCGCTGGATTTGGACACTTGACACTGTCCAGCCAAAGGGCCTCAATGAAAACTTGAGTTTCGTGCCTTTTCTGTGATTGCCAGTTCCTCTGCATGTGTGCTCCTCATGGTGCTTCTCTTGCATGTCATTAATTTTATCCTGTTTTTATATTCTTAGATTTAACTGTTTTCCTGTCCTACCCTTTCAATCGCTCTGTATATGGAGGAAGAAGCTGATGCACATCCGTCGTCATTTCAACTACTATCGTCATCTCAATTACTAGTTTTATGTGTCTCTATTTTGTTACCAATCGTATGCCATATATATGTTTACTTTATTTTATTTTATTGTAAAATATATATATTTTTTGTCTTCTTTATTTGTGCGTATATGTTATTGTTTTGCATCTTTTATTATTTGCCAACTTTTTCATTTTTATTTTATATATTTTTTATTTCTTTCTTTCTATTATTTGTTTCATTAAAATTTTTTTCATTTTTTTTTCATTTTTTTCATTTTTTCATCTTTTCCTCTATTTGGATATAGTACAGTATGTGCTATTTTTATAATGAGCTATATTTATGATTGTTTATTTACAATTATATATGTCACTTTATCTTATTATAATTTTTGGTATATATTTACCCCCTTTTTTGTTTCTCATTTGTGACTCATTATGTTGTTGGTAACATATTTATATCTTTTGCATTTTCTATATGTCTGCCGATTTGTATATTATTGTATGTTATAGCACTCTGTACATATACATCTATGGGTTTCATTTATCACACACACTGGTGGTTCAGCGGTTACCTTTGACGCATGCGTGCCACACACTACGGCGCTCCATGGTGTGGCGGCGTCTCTAGATACCCCTGTGTTGCTACGCAATCCTCGGGTCTCTGACGCCGCCGCCATTCAACGCTGTGGTCTCTATGGTTACGGATGTGTCATTTCCGGGTTGACCGCTGTACCACTTCCGCTTTGACGGTATTTATATCTGTGCACAATATGCTTCTGTACGCCACCGAAGGATCTTCGATCCGAAACGCGCGTCGGGCTGTTCTGCCGACCCGTTATTGCTCCGGCTCTGTCATCCCCGTCCAGGTAACTTGGCCGCTATGGTTATGTTCTATTTTCATGTGTTGTGGCTGTGCGCTATCGTGCTAGGATATGGTTGTGGGCTACTATGCGATTATACGTTGCCACACCTGATTTTGTTATCCATATCCATGTGCGGCCAATATATATTTATTTATCTATTTCTCTGCATTGATTTGCACATATACCTTTTACTATTAAGCATCCTGGTCGGTAATTCATTTAGCGGTTATATTCAATATATGCCAAACCTATTTGCATATGTTTACATGGTTGACTATACCGGACAATATCTGGGTCAGGCTCTTTATGACATGCCTTTGATGTGCCTTTGTTGCACCTCCATTTTCTCCTCATGATTCTGGTACTCCATGTCAGTATTTACAGTTAGGTCCATAAATATTTGGACAGAGACAATATTTATCTAATTTTGGTTCTAGACATTACCACAATGAATTTGAAACAAAACAAATCAGATGCAGTTGAAGTTCAGACTTTCAGCTTTCATTTGAGGGTATCCACATTAAAATTGGATGAAGGGTTTGGGAGTTTCAGCTCCTTAACATGTGCCACCCTGTTTTTAAAGGGACCAAAAGTAATTGGACAAATGACTCCAAGGCTATTTCATGGACAGGTGTGGGCAATCCCTTTGTTATGTCATTCTCAATTAAGCAGATGAAAGGGCCGGAGTTGATTTGAGGTGTGGTGTTTGCATTTGGAAGGTTTTGCTGTGAAGGAAACATGCGGTCACAGGAGCTCTCCATGCAGGTGAAACAAGCCATCCTTAAGCTGCAAGAACAGAAAAAAACCCATCCAAGAAATTGCTACAACATTAGAAGTGGCAAAATCTACAATTTGGTACATCCTGAGAAAGAAAGAAAGCACTGGTGAACTCATCAATCCAAAAAGACCTGGGAGCCCACGGAAGACAACAGTGGTGGATGATCGCCGCATACTTTCTTTGGTGAAGAAGAACCCGTTCACAACATCAACTGAAGTCCAGAACACTCTCAGTGAAGTGGGTGTATCTGTCTCTAAGTCAACAGTAAAGAGAAGACTCCATGAAAGTAAATACAAAGGGTTCACATCTAGATGCAAACCATTCATCAATTCCAAAAATAGACAGGCCAGAGTTAAATTTGCTGAAAAACACCTCCAGAAGCCAGCTCAGTTCTGGAAAAGTATTCTATGGACAGATGAGACAAAGATCAACCTGTACCAGAATGATGGGAAGCCAAAAGTTTGGAGAAGAAAGGGAACGGCACATGATCCAAGGCACACCACATCCTCTGTAAAACATGGTGGAGGCAACGTGATGGCATGGGCATGCATGGCTTTCAATGGCACTGGGTCACTTGTGTTTATTGATGACATAACAGCAGACAAGAGTAGCCGGATGAATTCTGAAGTGTACCGGGATATACTTTCAGCCCAGATTCAGCCAAATTCTGCAAACTTGATTGGACGGCGCTTCATAGTACAGATGGATAATGACCCCAAGCATACAGCCAAAGCTACACAGGAGTTCATGAGTGCAAAAAAGTGGAACATTCTTCAATGGCCAAGTCAATCACCAGATCTTAACCCAATTGAGCATGCATTTCACTTGCTCAAATCCAGACTTAAGAGGGAAAGACCCACAAACAAGCAAGACCTGAAGGCTGCGGCTGTAAAGGCCTGGCAAAGCATTAAGAAGGAGGAAACCCAGCGTTTGGTGATGTCCATGGGTTCCAGACTTAAGGCAGTGATTGCCTCCAAAGGATTCACCACAAAATATTGAAAATAAAAATATTTTGTTTGGGTTATGTTTATTTGTCCAATTACTTTTGACCTCCTAAAATGTGGAGTGTTTGTAAAGAAATGTGTACAATTCCTACATTTTCTAACACATATTTTTGTTCAACCCTTCAAATTAAACGTTACAATCTGCACTTGAATTTTGTTGTAGAGGTTTCATTTCAAATCCAATGTGGTGGCATGCAGAGTCCAACTCGCGAAAATTGTGTCACTGTCCAAATATTTCTGGCCCTGACTGTATATGTATTGTTTATACACCTCTGTCTAATAAAGATTTGTACACCTTTTTTATATACATTTGGGCTTCTTAGTCGTGTTTTTTGAGGTGACTCAATTGTTTCGCGCATGTTTTGTGCGACTGCCCTTTTTTGTTTCATGTTTATTCCATTTCAGCAATGTACTCTAATGTTATTAACCATTACTTTCTGCTGATTGTGTTCAGTAGCTGTCTTTGCTACTTTACTCTCTCTGTGTTCTGCACAGGCTTTGCTTCTGACAATATGGACTATAAAGCCAGAGAAAAAACCTGGCTTGGACAGGTGGACCAGATCTATGGGGGAGACGTGGCCAATGCACGATCAACTGGCGATCACAGATGGGATGATCTCTTTGATTCCATGCAGGGATTATTAATAAAACGTACAAAATTATGGTGGAATGGGGCCCTATTAGAAAAATATGTCCTCCTTAAAATTATTCCTAGGGGACTTAGGGTCCGTGTCATCCCTGCCTTTCCAGTGGAGGATGTTGATTTTGTTGCCAGCTGGGAAGAGACATGCAATAATTGCTCTGCTAAATTTTTGGAACTGTTGATTGGACTCAATACTCGATCCATTGCTGATTTGGACAAATCCATTGATAGTATACAGGCCAAGTTAAAAGGGAGTTGCCCAGCTGATACTATGCTCAAATTTGAGGTCCAACTGGACAAAATTCTTGGTTCTACTGTTAAAAAGATTCATGATTCCCAGGCTGCCAAAATTTCCAGGGATGTTCGTGATTTTGAATTAAAAAATGTATACCATTGGCGCAAAGCAAATATTAGAGGTCGCCATTTTCAGCGAGCCAATTCTAATGCTTCAATTTCGTCACTGAGTACCCAATCTGATAACTCCAATTCCTCTCTGGCTAACCCCGCCCATTCTGATGTTGATTGAAGACTTAGGAACCATGGGTATCACCCCTATCGTCGTCGCAATAAATCATCTACATCTGGCCAGAATGATAATAAGGTAATCAATCTGAGTGGACATTCCCTCACACAGTCTGATTTAACTCTACTCCAGAGGGGTCTGTCCTTCTCACCGGCTTCCACCCTTGATACCTTCACTTCCATCAAGGATTTACATATTTTTGCACGTTCCCTTTTGTATAAACGAATTTATTTTGATGACCAACTAACTAAATTATTTCCTACAGATCAGGAACAGGCGGCACTAAGAGTTCTTGAGGAACTATCTAACGAGCATGTCGCTTTGGAAGGAGGTAAGATACCATCATCCATCCGCCCGCACTCCAAGCGGTTCCCCCCACTTACTAGTTGTAGCAGTATTGATACATTTGTTAAAGTAGTATCACAGGATTTTGGTCACATTGAGAAACATATACATCAGGATAACCTCACTCCAGAGGAACGTAATAGATTAGATCAATTGCGCAGTCTTCCTGATGTTATCTTTAAGCCAGCGGACAAAGGGGGCAATATTGTCCTCTGGCCAAGGCATATGTATGAACAAGAGGCCTTTCGCCAGTTGAATGATAGGATATGCTACAAAAAGCTAACTTACAATCCCCTATCGGCCTTTTCTCTAGAACTTAAGAAAATGATTAACAAAGCATCTGCTGATGCTATCATTACCAAGGAATTAGCTAGTGCCCTGATTGTAGATGAACCTAGGATACCTACACTATATCTATTACCTAAAATTCATAAGAATGCCGAAAAAACCCCTGGGCGTCCTATCATTTCTGGTGGGGGGAACTATTTGGAGTGTGTGAGCCGATGGATTGATTCTATACTTCAACCCTTGGTGGAGACTCTACCCTCCTTCCTAAAGGATACCAATCAACTATTACGAAAAATGGATGGGTTATCCCTTGATGCAGACAATCTCTTTGTCACCGCCGATGTCGAATCACTATATACGAGTATTCGTCATAGTGACGGTCTTAGGGCGACACAATTCTTTTTAAATTCCTCGAATTTGAGCCCTGGTATGAGGTCGTTTGTTCTTGATCTGTTGGAATTCTCACTTACCCACAATTTTTTTGTTTTCAAGGGGTCCTTCTACCTGCAGCTCCAGGGAACAGCAATGGGCGCGGCCTTTGCGCCCGCTTACGCCAATCTGTTCCTGGGGCAGTGGGAGAGGGACCTCTTCCTGTCAGATCAGCATGAGTCGATGGAGCGTGTCCTTTTCTGGACACGCTACATCGATGACATTTTGCTGATCTGGCAGGACACCAAATTGTCCCTTGATGATTTTTTTCGTTATTTAAACAATAATATTTACAATATTCACTTGACCTTTAAATCTGATATTTTTCAAATTGAATTCCTCGATGTATTACTGAAGAAGGACTCCTCTGGAGCTATACACACTGACGTATACAGGAAACCCACGTCCACGAATATGCTCTTACACGCATCCTCATCCCATCCCAATCATATGTTTCGTGCTGTAGCAGTGGGCCAATTCATCCGTATCCGTCGGATTTGTACCTCCGATCTTGATTTTGAAAAGCAAGCTAGTGAACTAAAAGATCGATTGCGTGCTCGTGGATATAGCAACAGAGCTATAAAAAGAGCCTATCAAAAAGCCAAATACAGCATCAGGAGTGATTTGTTATACAAGGTAAATAACACCACTGATAATATCCAACCTGTGCGCTTCATAACTGATTTCCACTCCCAAACTAACCGCATAAGGTCTGCCTTGACCAAAGCTTGGCCAATCCTCATGACTGATCCTATCCTGAATAAAATTCTACCCAAAAGGCCATTGATAACATATCGTAGGAGTCGTGATCTCCGTGATCATCTTGTTCGGAGTCACTATGCCCCTGATCCTTGTCCCATTTTTTCTAACCCTCGTCCTAATAGACGGGGATGTAGTCCATGTGGCCATTGTGTGGCATGCACAAATATTGATACTACTACAACCTTCTCCAACTCTTCAGGCACTCGGACATTTCAGATCCGAAAATTCATTTCTTGTGACACTAGAAATGTTATTTATTTTGCCAGGTGCCCGTGTTCTCTTATTTATGTTGGCCTTACAACGTGCCAACTCAAAGTTAGAGTTAGAGAGCATGTGCTTGGAATCCAAGCAGCAGCCACGCAAGATGATATAGCGTCACTCAAGACAATTCCGCGCCATTTTAAATTACATCATCAATGTGATAGTATGGGACTTAGAGTTAGGGGCATTGATGCCCTTGATTTGGGTATTAGAGGGGGTAAGACATCGCAAATCCTAGCTCAGATTGAGAGTCGCTGGATTTGGACACTTGACACTGTCCAGCCAAAGGGCCTCAATGAAAACTTGAGTTTCGTGCCTTTTCTGTGATTGCCAGTTCCTCTGCATGTGTGCTCCTCATGGTGCTTCTCTTGCATGTCATTAATTTTATCCTGTTTTTATATTCTTAGATTTAACTGTTTTCCTGTCCTACCCTTTCAATCGCTCTGTATATGGAGGAAGAAGCTGATGCACATCCGTCGTCATTTCAACTACTATCGTCATCTCAATTACTAGTTTTATGTGTCTCTATTTTGTTACCAATCGTATGCCATATATATGTTTACTTTATTTTATTTTATTGTAAAATATATATATTTTTTGTCTTCTTTATTTGTGCGTATATATGTTATTGTTTTGCATCTTTTATTATTTGCCAATTTTTTCATTTTTATTTTATATATTTTTTATTTCTTTCTTTCTATTATTTGTTTCATTTAAATTTTTTTCATTTTTTTTCATTTTTTCATTTTTTTCATTTTTTCCTCTATTTGGATATAGTATGTGCTATTTTTATAATGAGCTATATTTATGATTGTTTATTTACAATTATATATGTCACTTTATCTTATTATAATTTTTGGTATATATTTACCCCCTTTTTTGTTTCTCATTTGTGACTCATTATGTTGTTGGTAACATATTTATATCTTTTGCATTTTCTATATGTCTGCCGATTTGTATATTATTGTATGTTATAGCACTCTGTACATATACATCTATGGGTTTCATTTATCACACACAGTGGTGGTTCAGCGGTTACCTTTGACGCATGCGTGCCACACACTACGGCGCTCCATGGTGTGGCGGCGTCTCTAGATACCCCTGTGTTGCTACGCAATCCTCGGGTCTCTGACGCCGCCATTCAACGCTGTGGTCTCTATGGTTACGGATGTGTCATTTCCGGGTTGACCGCTGTACCACTTCCGCTTTGACGGTATTTATATCTGTGCACAGTATGCTTCTGTGCGCCCCCGAAGAAGGATCTTCGATCCGAAACGCGCGTCGGGCTGTTCTGCCGACCCGTTATTGCTCCGGCTCTGTCATCCCCGTCCAGGTAACTTGGCCGCTATGGTTATGTTCTATTTTCATGTGTTGTGGCTGTGCGCTATCATGTGCTAGGATATGGTTGTTGCCTACTATGCGATTATACGTTGCCACACCTGATTTTGTTATCCATATCCATGTGCGGCCAATATATATTTATTTATCTATTTCTCTGCATTGATTTGCACATATACCTTTTACTATTAAGCATCCTGGTCGGTAATTCATTTAGCGGTTATATTCAATATATGCCAAACCTATTTGCATATGTTTACATGGTTGACTATACCGGACAATATCTGGGTCAGGCTCTTTATGACATGCCTTTGATGTGCCTTTGTTGCACCTCCATTTTCTCCTCCTGATTCTGGTACTCCATGTCAGTATTTATATGTATTGTTTATACACCTCTGTCTAATAAAGATTTGTACACCTTTTTTATATACATTTGGGCTTCTTAGTCGTGTTTTTTTGAGGTGACTCAATTGTTCTGCGCATGTTTTGTGCGACTGCCCTTTTTTGTTTCATGTTTATTCCATTTCAGCAATGTACTCTAATGTTATTAACCATTACTTTCTGCTGATTGTGTTCAGTAGCTGTCTTTGTTACTTAGTGCTTGTAGCAGATCATAACAGTAAGTCCAGCCCAAAAAAAATAAATAAAAATCTCTAAGGAAAGATTTTCTGTTTCCATCATGGTGTCGGTTCAGGATTTGGCTCAACGCCTGCAGGGACTTTCTTTGAAGGTGGCTGAGATCCAGCAACACGTGAGTAGTTGTTCTGGAGCACATTTCGTGGAGCCAAAGGTACGTTTGCCTGATTTATTTTTTGGTGAACAACAAGATTTTTTTTCTTTTAAAAATGCTTGCTTGTTGTATTTCCGTTTGAGACCCAGATCCTCTGGTGATGAATCACAGCGCATAGGGTTCATAATGTCACTTTTGCGCAAAGAACCTCAGGACTGGGCCTTTTCTCTGCAGCCTAGTGATCCATGCTTTAGATCAGTGGATAGTTTTTTTTCTGCTTTGGGGTTATTGTATGACGATCCTGATCGTGTTTCATCAGCTGAGACAGAATTGAGACTTTGAGACAGGGATCAGGTAATGTGGAAAAATATTGTACTCACTTCCGAAGGTGGTCCATTCAGGTGGGGTGGAACGATTCAGCTTTGAAAAGTTTATTTCTTGCAGGGATAAGTGAAAGGGTTAAAGATTTGCTGATTGCTTATCCTATACCTGGTAACTTGCAAGAGGCTATGCAATTAGCCATACGGGTGGATAGGAGACTGCGTGCAAGGGTTAATGAGAGTAAATCTGCCTTGTCAGCTCCAAGTCTGGAGAGGGACTGTACTGACATTGGAGAGCCGATGGAAATTGGAGCAATGACACCTCACTCTCGGGAAAAAGACCGTCGATTTGCTGATGGTTTGTGTTTCTATTGTGGCAAATCTGACCATTTCATTAAGAACTGTGTGCTTCGTATGAATAAAGAGAAAAAAGAAATGAGGTCAGTTTCGCCCGTATAGCTTGTCTAAACAATAAAGGTGTCTTTCTTTCTGCTACCACTGCTGTTGAGGAGGAATTAATGGAGTTTCGGGTATTTGTGGATTGTGGTTCAACTCTCAATGTGATTGATGGGAAATTTTTGGAAAAACTAAAGTTGGAACCCAAATTTCTGTCTTCCCCTATTAATGTGGTTGCTGTGGATGGTTCTCCCTTGAAAAATGTTACTCACCATATCTGTGAATTTCCTCTTACTATTAATGGTGTTCATCAAGAGAATTTGGATTTGGTAGTTTTGAATAATTTGCCCTCACCGGTGATTTTGGGGTTACCTTGGTTAAAATTGCACAATCCGGTACTGGATTGGTCTACCAATGAAATTAAGTCCTGGAGTCCTAATTGTTATGACAAGTGTTGTAACGGGCGTATTGCTGCTGTAGTTAAGGGGGAGTTACCTGTACCTATTCAGGATTTTTGGAAAGTTTTTTCTGATAAGGAATCGCAGGTATTGCCTCCTCATAGAGATTATGATTGTGCAATTGAATTTGTCCCTGGAGCAACTCTTCCTAAAAGCCGTTTATTTAATCTTACCATTCCTGAGAGAAAGGCTTTGGAGGAATACATACAAACAAGCTTGGCCGCCGGTCACATTAGACCTTCCAAGTCTCCTGTGGCGGTTGGATTTTTTTTTGTTAAAAAAAAGGACGGCGGTTTACAGCCTTGTCTAGACTTTCGTGAGATTAATAAAATCACTGTACGCAATCCTTACCCACTGCCATTGATTCCTGATTTGTTTAACCAGTTAGTGGGGGCCAAGTGGTTCTCGAAAATTGATCTTCGAGGGGCATACAATTTGTTGCGCATGAAGGAGGGGGATGAATGGAAGACTGCGTTTAACACTCCACTGGGTCATTTTGAGAATCTGGTTATGCCTTTTGGGCTTTCCAGTGCTCCGGCATTTTTTCAGAATCTTATTAATGACATCCTTAGACCTTTGATCAGCAGAAGTGTGGTTGTGTATTTGGATGACATTTTGATTTATTCACCGGATTTGGAGTCTCATTGGAGGAGTGTGCGTGAAGTATTACAGTTACTGAGTGATAAATCACTTTTTGCCAAGCTAGAAAAATGTGAGTTTGCTGTACAGAGACTTAGTTTTTTGGGCTACATTGTCTCCAGTGAAGGTTTTGAGATGGACCCGGTGAAAGTGCAAGCTGTGCAGGATTGGCCTAGACCTATTGGTGTGAAATCAATACAGAGGTTTTTGGGGTTCGCCAATTATTATAGAAAATTCATTAAAAAATTTTCTGTGATTGCCAAACCTCTGACCGATCTCACAGGAAAGGTGCTGATGCGGTTCAGTGGACTACTGAGGCCATTGAGGCTTTTGTGTTGCTAAAGGAGAGGTTCAGCTCTGCTCCCATCCTTCCTTACGCAGCCTGATGTGACTAAACCATTTTTGGTTGAGGTTGATGCTTCTTCTGTGGGGGTCGGCGCGGTGTTGTCTCAGGAAAAGACGGATGGAGTACATCCCTGTCCTTTTTTTTCCAAGAAATTTTCTGAGTCTGAACTAAATTATGATATCGGTAATCGGGAATTGTTGGCAATTAAACTCGCATTTGAACACTGGCGTCATTTTTTGGAGGGAGCGGAATTTCCCGTTCAAGTCTTCACCGATCATAAAAATCTGGTCTACCTTGATGCTGCCAAACGCTTGAATGCCCGTCAGGCTAGGTGGGCACTGTTTTTCTCGCGGTTTAATTTTACCGTTACTTACATCCCAGGTACTAAAAATGTTAAAGCTGATGCTTTGTCTCGCAGCTTTTCTCCTATGATGGGTACTGAGGAGGAGGAAAACATTTTGCAAGAGGGGGTTGTTATTGCTGTTTTGGACTCTGTGTTGGAAGATGAGATTCTTAAAACACAGGAGAATGCCCCATCTAACACGCCGCATGGGAGGTTGTTTGTGCCTGGTACCCTGAGGAGAGATTTGTTTGTTGAATGTCATGACTCTCGGTTGGCAGGTCATCCTGGAATCTCTGAGACCAATAGACTTGTGGGTCGCAGCTTTTGGTGGCCTGGATGGCAGAAGGAAGTCATTAAGTGGGTGCGTCAATGCACGGTGTGTGCTAGATCTAAGTCTTCTCATACTCCTGCTGCGGGGTTGCTTTGCCCTCTGGAGGTCCCTAGTGCACATTGGACACATTTGGCTATGGACTTTATTACTGACTTTCCCCCCTCTGAGGGTTTCACTGTCATATGGGTGGTCATGGACCGTTTTAGCAAGATGTGTCACTTGGTTCCTTTCATCAAACTGCCTTGCGCCAAGACTCTCGCTAAGGCCTTTGTCAAGGAAATTGTCAGACTACATGGCGTTCCTACTGACATTGTTTCCGAAAGGGGACCTCAGTTTGTGGGTCGTTTTTGGCGCGCCTTTTGTGACAGGTTGGGAGTTCATTTGTCGTTTTCATCCGGATATCATCCTGAGTTAATGGCCAGACAGAAAGGAAAAACCAGGATGTTGAGCAGTTCTTGCGTTGTTTTGTGACTGATAATCAAGAGGGGTGGTCTGAGTTTCTGCCACTTGCTGAGTTTGCTCTTAACAGCCATACATCCGCTTCTGCTGGTTGTTCGCCTTTTTTTTGTTGTACTGGGAGACATCCGTCGTTTGGGTCATTTTCCAAGTAGGGATCGGCTGTACCTGAAGAGGAGAATTTTTCTGGTGTTTTGGAGAGAGTTTGGACTGAGGTGCGTGGTAATCTTCAGGAGGCTAACAAAAGATCCAAAGTGTATTTTGATAGAAAACGACAAGAAATTGGGTCCCAAGTTTGTAGTGGCCCATTTAGGAAGGTGCTTCAGGTTATTAACCAATCTGCTGTTAAGTTGGAGCTTCCTACCTCCTGGAAGATTAATCCGGTGTTTCATGTTTCTCTCTTGAAAAAAGCTGAGGTCTCAGATGGAGACGTCTCGGCCACTGTTCCCCTGGTGGTGGAGGACGGGCAATATGAGATTTCTCGCATCCTAATTTCTAGACGGTATAGAGGGAGTTTGCAGTACCTCGTCGCTTGGAAGGGTTATGGACCCGAGAATAACTCATGGGTGAGGGCGGATGATGTTTCTGCGCCTAGACTTGTCAGAACGTTTCACAAGAGGTTTCCGGATAAGCCTAAGTCCTAGGGGATCCGGAGGATCCTCTTAGAAGGGAGGGTACTGTTAGAACCCTCTTGTTAGGTTTATTCAGTTTGCTGGTCACATGACCTTTTTTCCCTATTTAGTCTGGCTCCGCCCTTCTGACTTTGCTGGACTTCATGTATTATCTACTCTTAAGCTAGCTTGGTGCTTAGATGCCTTACTCAGTCAGTTTTGCTTGATCTTAGGATCTCTAAGTAATTTGTTTTCTGTTTTATTTTCCCTGCTACAATTTCTGTTAGGAGGTGTCCACCTTTTCTCCCAGTCCCTAGATCTTGTAGGGATTCCTCCCTCGCAACTATAGGTCTTCGTTCAGACTAGCTGAGGACTTAAGCGGGTCTGGTCGCAGGATCAGGTTCCCCGTTACATCGTAGGGATCCAGCTTAGTTCTATTGTAGGGACAGAATTCCATTCTTTCCTTAAGGGTATGCCACACTAAGCGAGATCGCTAACGAGATCGCTAACGAGATCACTAAAACGTCACTATTTAGCGATCTCGTTAGCGACCTCGTTGTGTGTGGCATGTAGCAACTATGTGGCCCCTGCTGTGATTTCGCTGATCGTTCACTAGCATTCTGGACCATTTTTGAACGTTGGCGTCCCGCTGGTGAGCCTATATCGCTGTGTTTGGCACCTTTTGCGAACGACGAGCGACCTAGTTTGTGACGCATATGTGTTTTAGCGTCACGGAGTGGATCACAATATCTGTAAGCTCTCTTTTGCGTCACAGAGAGGATGGCAGAAGTTGCAAAAGCAGGGTAGCAGGACGCAGAGAGCAGGAGCGATGCTGGAAATTCCTATGAATCAGAAGCGCTCAGTACATGCTAATGACATCCTAACGACCGCCAAAGTCGTTAAAGAGATCGCTGACCGCTGATGAGTCATTTATGAGATCTCCTGTTTGGCAGCTACTAGCGACCTAAAAGCAATCACACCAACGATCTCGTTAGCTTGCGTCGTTATCGAGATCGCTAACGAGATCGCTAAGTGTGGCAGTACCTTAAGTGCTTGTAGCAGATCATAACAGTGACAAGCATCTAGATTTGTGGCATGGCAAATGCCTCCAAACCTCCCCACGAACTCTCCTCACTTTGTCAAAATTGGGGCGTGCAATGACATGCAAACATGCATGTGCGCAAAAAACTGCAACTTTCAAAAGACTGTTTTGAACAATTTGGAAAGCGGGCCCAAAAAAGCTTGATGAACTGCCCTTTAAAATACCACATACTGCCATGTAAAGCAAAGACAGCTCCATTCCCATAGGGTTTCACAGCCAAAATGTTTGGTAGCCTTGGAAATAAATTATACATGCTCTTTCAGGTAATAAAAGTTTCCGTTAATGAAAAGGCAACATTAAAGGATACACAACATATGGAGGACGTGACTTTTGACTTAACTGGCAACCAGTCACAACTTGCGTTTATTTGTTCGGATAGCTGGATATATGTTGGAATTTACTAATGTATCCTTAGTTTTTATGAGTATGTTAAATGTAGACACATTGCCAAGCATTTAGTTACATGTCTTATATACTATATAGCAATAACATAAGTTGTCAAGGACTGTGGGGGGTTAACCAATTTGCGAGCATGAGTGACTGTAGATAGGTTTGATAATTTGAGTCATTACTTCCTTCCTGTAAAGCATTTGCTAATTGATACACAACAGGCCAGGACCCGTCCTTAGCTGAAACACTTGGTTGTGCAAGGTGTTATAAGGATGAATACAAAGATGTAAACGTTTAAATGTTAGCTGCAATATGAGTTCTAATGAGTCACAGTGTAATAGTAAAACTGGAAGACTTCCATGTTGTGGGTCCAGTATTTCAGCAGTATTAGTTTCACACACTATTCAGCAAAATGAGTTACCTGAAAAATTTACTAATTCTACAGTTTAGACGCAGTGTCAGTCTATAATAGTTTGGTGTAACCACCTGCATGTTAGCTTCCTGAAGAGCAATCTAACTTAAAAGGGAACCTGTCACATGTAGAAATGCTTTTAACCTGCAAATGGAGTAATAGCAATTAATTTGCTCTGCAAACCTGCAGATGCCCACACTTAGAGCCACGCTGTCGGGAGGAAAACTTTATTGCTTCCGCCAGCTTTTGACGTTCATGTCATTGGAGTGGTAGCACCAGCATAGTCTCAGTCACCGCTCTGTGTATAGAGAGAAGCAGCAGCTCTAATGTCAAAGCCACCCTTAAGGCTAAAAGCCAAATAGAGTTAGTTCTCCCAGCGATTCTAACCTGCGGATCAATTGGGCAGATTCAGAATGCTATTAACCTTCAGTTTAACTTCATATCTGCAGCTAATAGTGTTTTTCTACATGACAAGTTGCCTTAACATTTTTACACATTTTCTTACACAGAATTAGCTACATTTATCAAAATCTTCATTTTTATAGTTTTACAAATAATCAGGCACAATATAAACTTATTCTTACTATATGTCTTATTGGTCTTCTTCAAGGTTTGTTAAGATATTTTAACATCCTAAATCTGCAGAAAAGGGTAACGTACTTTGCCATATCATATACATGGAGGAAGTTATGATCAATTAACAATTCCATAGTTTTAGACTTTATCCACTTAGATTGCCTTTACATGGGTATTGAAATGTCATAAAATAAAGGTTGTTCTTTGGATGGATAATAATGAAAAGTTATGGAAATGTTCAAATATTTATAATAAACTAGAAATAGGTCTGTGGCTATCGCATCGGGAGTGCGGTGGAAATTAGACGTCACCGCTATTCCCCACGCAGGCGCAGTAACAACCGAGTCATTACGCGCATGCGTGGGTAGAGCGGGTAGAGCATGCAGTTGAGGCTGTTACTGCGCATGTGCGGGAATAGCGGTGACATGAATGTCACTTGCGTAGGTGCACTTCATGGCCTTGCAGCCACAAACTGCACCTGCGCAAGTGACATACACATCACCGCTATTCCCGCACATGCATAGTAACGACGCGGCTGTTACTGTGCCTGCGTGGGAACAGCGGAGACGTGTATGTCACTTGTGCAGATGCAGTTCATGGCCTTGCGGCCACGAACTGAGCATGCGCAAGTAACACTGCCTCGGTGCCTTATGGGATTCGGGACAGCAGCCGGAGGTCCAAACTGGCAATTATATATAAGATATTGGCCCTGATTCATCAAGCCTGGTGTTGTTAATGCCTGTTTTGATGAGGGGACATCCTGGAGTCAAAGACATCTGATTTCTTAAGTGGTGCATGCCTCTTAATGAATCAATCGTGTGTTGAAAGTGGAATGTGCCTGTGAGAACCTCGCCACAAGTTTATGACAAATTACAACATCTTGTCATAAATTAGAGAAGCAGAATTTCCACGCCCTGTTCCACCCCCAGCCTATCTCAGTTCAGCAAATTTTGGCAGAGCTGGACACAAGTGACTTGAAAACACCAATAGTTGAAAAAAAATGTGCGCAGTCAGTTTTCTGGCATAAAAAGCTTTGAGGATTTTGCCTATTTGTATATTATCTATATCAGGTCCTCAGACATTTAATCATTCTTTTCAGTTGATCAAAATGTTCCAACTTCATTCTTTATGCCTCCCCATTCTAAGCCTGCTTAGTGTATTTGACTGAGAAAATAAAAAAATAAATATATCTACCTCCTTTTCTAAATATTGTACCTTAACAATTTGTCACTTTGTTTTGCACTCTACTCACTATTTTTAATTCTTGAGTTCTTACGAACTCTGCAATACACCTTGCTTTTCACATTAGTTATTTTTAAAATAATGTTTGTTAAACAGCTCAGAATGTGATAGAAAAAAACAGGAGGAATTTATGCTCAGGTTAGTAATGCACTGTCCAGTTCTGACATTTCTCAATCCCTTGCCAAGCTCTGTATTTTCCCTCAGCTAATAACATGTTACATTAGTCATGTGGCTGGATGGGACATGATCGGTTGCAGGGACACATAAAGGCCGCTAGTGACCATAAAACACCAGAATTTTGTTTTAGCTAAATAACCCCTATAAGTTGATTTTATGGCATATGATGTCTGTTAAATAAGCACTCCTCCCATCAAAATTGTTATCCTCTTAATATATTGCAATCATCATATTATATAGCACTGTGCACTTAATATTGCTCATTTTGCCTTTCTACGTGATTAAAAACTGACTAGCTGACTCCTCCTAAGCTCTATATAGAAGCAGGAAGTCTAATTTCCCTGCATGAGTCATAATTCACTGCCAAGGACCCTGGCAGTGGGAGCAGAGCAGCTTCGTCAGCAGGTGAAGAGGTGAATGATAAATACAGGGAAAAGAGACGTCCTGTTTCTACAGAGAGCAGATAAAAGAGAATTAAGAAAGGCAAATTGAGCAATTGTAAGTACACAGTGCTATATAATATGATGACTGCAATATATTAAGAGGATAAAAACATTAGCTGACATACCGCCGGTTCAACCGATGTAGTTGCACTGGGGCCCAGAGGCTCCAGGGGGTCCTTGCATGGCGGCTAATAATGAGGGCAATCTGGCTTGTTTCTCCGGGCCCGAGGCTCCGGGGGCCCCTGGCCAGATTGCCCTCATGTGCGGCGGGCAGGGAGCGATCCCAGCAGCTCTGCTGCCTGCAAGAGAGAATAGCAGGAGCGGAGCAGCAAGGATCCTTCCTGCCCGGCGCCTGCACTTCCTGTCTCTGACACAGAGAGCAGCGCCGCGGGATGACATCATTCAGCGGCCGGCTGTGTCAGAGCGAGGAAGCACGGGAGTCGGTGATGCTGCGGACAGGTGAGAGGTGCTGTGTGTGTGTAAGTGTGTGGTGTGTGTGTGTGTGGTGTGTGTGTGGTGTGTGTGTGTGTGTGGTGAGTGTGTGTGTGTCTGATGGCAGTGGGGGGAGGCAATGATGAAGGTGATGGGCAATGATAAAGGTGATGTGCAATGATGGTGGGTGAGGCAATGATGGAGTTGATGGGCAATGATCGCAGTGGGGGGAGTCAATGTTGAAGGTGATGGACAATGATGGTGGGGAGGCAATAATGGAGGTGATGTGCAATGATCACAGTGGGGGAGGCAATGATGAAGGTGATGGGCAATAATGGTGGGGAGGCAATGATGAAGGTGATGGGCAATGATCGCAGTGGGGGAGGCAATGATGAAGGTGATGGGCAATGATGGCGGTGGGGGAGGCAATGATGAAGGTGATGTGCAATGATGATGGGGGAGGCAATGATGGAGTGATTGGCAATGATCGCAGTGGAGGGAGGCAATTATGAAGGTGATGGGCAATGATGGTGGTGGGGGAGGCAATGATGATGGTGATGGGCAATGATGGTGGGGGAGGCAATGATGGAGGTGATGGGCAATGATCACAGTGGGGGGAGGCAATGATGAAGGTGATGGGCAATGATGGTGGGGAGATGCAATGATGGAGGTTATGGGCAATGATCGCAGTGGGGGTGGGCAATGATGAAGGTGATTGGCAATGATGGTGTGGGGAGGCAATGATGAAGGTGATGGGCAATGATGGTGGGGAGAGGCAATGATAGAGATGATGGGCAATGGTGGAGGTGATGGGCAATGATGGTGGGGGAGGCAATGATGGAGGTGATGGGCAATGATCACAGTGGGGGAGGCAATGATGAAGGTGATGGGCAATGATGGAGATGATGGGCAATGATCGCAGTGGGGGGAGGCAATGATGAAGGTGATAGGGAGAAGGCAATGATGGGGTGATGAGGAGAAGGCAATGACAGGGTGATGAAGAAGGCAATGATGGGGTGGTAGTGGAAGATGCAATGATGGTGGTGGTGGAAAGGGCAATAATGGGAGTGGTGGGGGAGGAGGAAATGATGGAGGTGGTGGAATGGGCAATGATGGGGTGGCAGGGAGAAAGCAAAGATGGTGGGTAGAAGGCAATGATGGAGGTGGTGAAGAGGGCAATGATGGGGTGGGGGAGAGGACAATAATGGGATGTGGGGGGAGGAGGACAATGAGGGGTGTGAGGGATTGGGATGGGAAGAAGGGGGACTTATGGCCTTAGGAACAGGGGGAGGTGGAGGAAGACATTATCACATTATGTCTAACACAGTCCCTTAGTATATAGTGTGCTCACTAATTCTGTATAACACCATCCTTAGTTACATAGTTTCCTTTTTTATTATGTATAACACCGTACCTTATTACGCACCATCCTCTCTAGTTATACAGTATATGGTGCCGTCCCTTATTATAAAGCTTCCTCTGCTGCTATGTATAGTGCTGTCTTTTACATATTGTATTCTTGTTAATTTTGTTATTCACAGCGCCCTCTTTTATTACATAGTCCCCTCTCCTTTTATATAAAATGACTGCTGATTGAGGAGTCGGTGACCAGATTACCAGTCCATCAGCTCCTCCATTAGAAAGGAAGCTTTCCCATGCTCCATCAGCCATCATTGCATTATACAGCTAACAAGAGAGGACGGTACGTAATAAAAAACAGGGCTCTATATAATCCAATATGTAAGGGACGGCACTGTACATAACAAGAGAGGGCACTGTAAAAAGGGACAGCAATATACATAATAAAGGAGACTATGTAACATATATACATGTATGTGTGTGTGACTATATATATATATATATATATATATATATACATATATATGTAGCTTTGTCACCATAAAAGGAAGGGGGCCCAGACACATTTCTTGCACAGGGGCCCCAAGCTGTCAGTGTCCACCCCTGGATAAAACCATTGATGGGAGTGCTTCTTTAACTGTTCATCATGGATGTCAATATTGTCAGCCCAGTATAATTTCTACTTTTTCATATTGTTTTGCTCTTCTTTGAAAAGCATCAATAACTTTTAATAATTTTTTATTAAACATAAAAAGTTGTAGAAAGACTAATGTGTGTTGCCTCACTTGTCCAATGTTCAGCAGTCATTGCATGATTGTTTTTTCTTCAACACCTTTTGCTTCAGACATCATCTCAACCAAACTGTTTTATTATACTGCTTATGAGCCAATAAATAAATCTTTTGATCAGTTTTAAGGTACTGCCACACTACACAATCCCGCTAGCGATCTCGTTAGCGTCGCATACTAATGAGATCGCTAGCGGGATTGTTTCTATATCGCTACTGTCGGCCACATTTAGCGATATCGTTAAGGACGCTATCGCGGTTAGCGATCTCCTTAACGACTTTAGCGGTACAAAAGTACCGCTAAATCGCTAAAAAGGTGCCACACTTAGCGATATATACTTACCCAGCGGGGCGCCAGCGACGAAAATAGGGTCCGGAACGATTCCAGCGACGAGCGAGATCACAGCAGGAAGCTTGTCGCTGGCAGCTGCCGCACACAATAACATCGCTAACGGGATCGCTAAATAGTGACGTTTTTTAGCGATCCCGTTAGCAATGTTGTTTAGTGTGGCATACCCTTAAGTTTCATTTCTCTGGGAGTATCTGATCCACTCATGTCTTTGAGATGAAGCAGCAGAGGAGAGATTAAATTACGGCATCAAGTGCAGAATACCTGCTGGTTTGGGTCCTTAGGAGGAGCAACACAAAAAGATAGTAGTCCTTGGTAAAAATTGAATAAAGATTGCTTCACTCACTAGTGTAAAAGAGCGGAAAGTATTCCCTTGATGTAACACAAATTGTGCGAATGTCTACAATATATAGGTTTAAGTTCCTATATCCTAAAATATAATTACAGCCTTCACAGAGGAACGTGGATATCTGTTTATCTGCTCTGATATTAAACTAAGGTTTCAGAGCAGAAGCCTTTCATTCATGGAGCTAAAAATCTGTTTACACATAACAATTATCAATTAATATCTGTTTGTTTTGGAGACAACATAATGATTTCTGCTCAGTCTACTTCCGAGAATAGATTAATGATTAGACAATAACACTGTACTGTTTATCATTAGCACAGATTGATCCTACATACATAAAAATCATCACTATCATTACCATTATCAATAAATATACATGCAGCCCACATCCACTATAATCAAACTTGGGGGCACATGTATAATGATCACACTAATTAAAATGTCCTTCAGTTGCTTGTAACCTCTAAATCATCCTTATAGGTTTGTCTTCCATTATGGTGATCAAATGTTCACTTCTGACCTGACTTCTGAACCGTACCCTAATTTCCTGTTATTATTACCAATGGAAAATGTGGCTTGATATACAATAGAAATGTAATATTAAATGCAATGTCAATATAAATACAATACAAGTATTGGTCGAATCCACCAGAGCAAAATTTATTCTTTTTAGTGACCTATGGGTCTGACCGAAAAAAAGGGATGGCTTGAGTGCTATACTTTTCTCTGACGTACAAATTCCCAAATCAGACATCAGAGAGAGTAAACAGATGATTTACCAGATTTGTGCAATATATGCAACTAAAGATATTATCCACTACTTTTACATTGATTTCCTATCCTTAGGCAGCAGCAGTCACCGGCTGGAAGTGCTCACTTGCTGAGCTGCTCCGTCTACTCGTAGTGGCTGGGGCTTGATACTACACATCCGCCTCCGTTTGCTTTGAATAAGAGGTGGATGTGCAGTACCAAGCTACTAGAAGAGAAGACTGAGCAACTCGGTAAGTGAGTACTTCCGGCCGTCGTCCGCCAACGCCTATAACAGATGATCGGCAGGGGTGTCGAGTCCCAGTTGATCAGACATTGATGACCTATCATAAGGATAGGGTATCAATGTAAAAGTAGTGAACAACTTCTTTAATGTAAAAAAATAACTCATTTTAACTTGCCCTAAACTATGCTTATGGAGATTCAAAGGAGAGAATTAAGAACTATTCTTTTTTGTTTTGTGCTTTATGAGTATGGTCCTTTATTGAACTACATTCTTCAAAATTTCTCTGAGGGTCATGATTTAGCCTGTTTTGCATAATTTTAGCGCAAAAAGTCGAATTTTTCATTAAAATGTCTCAAAATGTTGGTAAAAATTACAGACATACATAAACAATAATATTAATACACATATAAAATAGACTTTAAAAAGGTGCAGAGCAAATTAAAAGAAGAATATAGCACTAATGAGAAACAGGTAAAAAACAATAAAAATGTGCACAAATGTGAAAAGAAATCAGACCCTATGATTTTATGTAATACTATTATGGTATTTAACATATTTCTATAAGTACACATCATAACTAATTAACATACTGCAAGTACAACTGACAATACAGAGTTTCCACATATTAACATAGTAGGCACTGATGAAAATGACTTCAAGAAAGTTATTCTTCTTACCTAGAACAACTAATATACTGCAAAGCAGAGATAAGCAAGACAAGCAGGACGAAAGAGTACCATGGGGAAAGAGGTTAATAAAGAATGTATGATTTCAGGGTCTCTCTGGACACATATTGTGAGATGAGAAATAAAAATGCAGTAAAAACAGCAAAACTGCAATAATTATTTGCAGGGACAACATGTATTATGAAGGTGACCTTATTCAGGCTGAAACACTGAGGATTTGAAGATCTATAAAAAATTTGAAGAAGGAAAAAGTATATGGCTTAGATATACCATTACTTTGTCCTTCATGTAAAATACATTACACCTTAGGAAGTCCATTTTAATAACAGCAAAACATTATGTCCTTCTAAATACAGAAAACATCAGAGAAGGCCTTCCGTATACTATTTTCAGTGGCATTTTTTACACTACTACAATTTATGTTTTGATCAGTAGTTCCTGTACAAGGCCAGGTAATCCTAAAGGAGCTCAATTATGATCCCTGCAACATATGTCTAATTTTACCCAGATGAAATGTTTCATTTTAAAAATGATCTTTCCTTAGAAGAATAGGAAATTGGGAGTAATTCTCTGACATATAGGTGAGTCAGCAACTGAGTTAGTAAAACTGTGCTTATATATATCATGTAGATGTACAAATCTCTGAATCCAATCTAACCTGAGGCGGTTAAAAACTGTAAGAATAGAGAACAATGAAAATGTATGTCTAATAATAATAATTTCTTCTTTCTAAAAAGGATAATTAAAGGTAATATATCCACTTTCTGAAATCATTTCATAAGTCCCAGAGATTTCAGATGGTTTTATCAGCATGGTCGGAGTGTTGAGACCCCATCTAATCACTACAATGAAGACGTAAAAGCGATCAACCAAGCTCTCTTCTTAGACTGAAGACTATAGAGCAGTGCTCAACTTGAATTCTTCTGCCAAGTCACTTTGGACATCAGTGCGGATTTTGACACCAGAAACTCAAAATTGACATTCATCTTTCACTTGTATAACATTTTCTACAAGTGATGTTAAGATCAGAAAGAAGACAATGTGGAGACATGCATGACTACCAGACTTTAGTCAACCCATAACCGCAATTTTAGTACCACATCATATAAGACATACCTTTGTATATTCTAACACCTGTTACAATCTTGTATTCTTCAAGAACCAACAAAGCTTACATGCAATCCATCTAGTCATATCACACTGTGGTAAAAAGATAACTACCTACATCAGTATAAGGAACAATATATAAAGGGCCCAAAATGCACCAAAAACTTCAAAAATATCTACAGTTGAGTATAAAACTGTTTTCCTCCTTCCTGATTTCTTATTCTTTTGCATGTTTGTCACACTTAAATGTTTCAATGTTTCAGATCATCAAAAAAATTTAACTATTAGACAAAGATAACACAAGTAAATGCAAAATACAGTTTTTAAATTAAGGTCTTTATTACTAAGGGAAAAGTAAATCCAAACCTACAGGGCTCTATGTGAAAGAGTGATTGCCCTGTTATGATTTGGTAGCTGAGGAGAGCAGGCAAAAAAGGAAATACACCAGAGCAGTTGGAAACTATGAGATTGCAGTACCATGACTATCCACCACAACTAGAGGCAGCCGTGGAGCGTTCCTACGTTGGTCCTAGACGCCTCGTCACAGCCTGAGAAACTAACTACACCTAAAGATAGAAAGAGGAAAGCTATCTGCCCCGGTGCAGATCCCCAAAGAACATAGAAAGCCCCCAAACATGTAATGGCGGTTATACAAGAAGAAATACTGACACAGACAGAAAATAGTATGAGCAAACGTTGGGGCCCAAACTTACTAAATAGAAAAGGATAGGAAGGGCACTTACTGCAATCCCAAAAAACACTGAAAAGCACCAACTTTACTAATTTCAAAAACACCTGAGATCACACGACCTCTACCACCAAAATTAGTTCTCTGGTGTAACCAAAAACAAAACAGCAGCCACTGAAAAAACTGGAAAAAGCAAATGTACAAACATCAGTGGCTGAACTGAACTGAGAGGCAAAAGCCCCCAGAGGGGACCCTGAAGGCCCGCACAGAAGTGCAGGACAAAATGCAAAAATCAAGCACAAAAACAAAAAGAAGAAAATGTCTTATCTGTTAGCAGGAGATTCAGACATGACACAGCAGGCTACCAAGGAAACAGGAATCAAGGATTGAGAC
This sequence comes from Oophaga sylvatica, assembly GCA_033576555.1. Lineage (NCBI taxonomy): Eukaryota > Metazoa > Chordata > Amphibia > Anura > Dendrobatidae > Oophaga > Oophaga sylvatica. Next base: position 244,104,661 of record JARQOD010000005.1, read on the forward strand.
CAGAACAATTGATCACCGGCAACCCTGATGGGAAGGTGACTCCCTTATATAAGACCAGTCAGTAACACCTGATTCCCAATCCTCACAATCTTCACTGGACAGTCCAGTACCGTTTGTAACCACCAGAGGGAGCTTCTGCTCAGAACTCATTTCCAGCATATTCACAACAGTACCCCCCCCTTAAGGAGGGGTCACCGAACCCTCATTTGAGCAACCAGGTCGGTCAGGATGAGTTCTATGATACGCACGGATGAGTCTCCTAGCATGGATGTCCGAAGCAAACACCCAAGAATTGTCTTCCTGACCATAACCTCTCCATTTAACCAAATACTGGAGTTTCCGTCTAGAAAAACGAGAATTCAATATTTTCTCAACCACATACTCCAGATTGCCCTCAACCAAAACAGGGTCAGGAGGCACAGAAGTAGGAACCACTGGCTCAACAAACCTCTTCAACAAGGACTTGTGGAACACGTTATGGATCTTAAATGTCCCTGGAAGAAGCAAACGAAAAGAAACAGGGTTAAGAATCTCCATGATCTTATAAGGTCCAATGAACCTAGGCTTAAATTTAGGAGATGCCACTCTCATAGGAATATTTCTTGAGGACAACCAGACCAAGTCCCCCACTTTAAACCGAGGACCATCAGTCCTATGCCGGTTAGCAAACCGCTGGGCCCTCTCCTGAGAGAGGGACAACCTCTCCACTACCTGGTCCCAAATCTGTTGCATACACTCCACAACAGAGTCAACACCCGGGCAGACAGAAGCCTCCGTCTGTCCAGAAGAAAATCGAGGGTGAAACCCAGAATTACAGAAAAATGGAGACATCAAAGTGGCAGAGCTAGCCCTATTATTAAGAGCAAACTCAGCCAAAGGCAAAAAAGAGACCCAGTCATCCTGATCAGCAGACACAAAGCATCTTAGATAAGTCTCCAATGTTTGGTTTGTTCTCTCAGTTTGACCATTAGTCTGAGGATGAAACGCCGAGGAGAAAGATAATTGAACACCAATTTTAGAACAAAAGGTCCTCCAAAATCTGGAAACAAACTGGACTCCTCTGTCAGACACAATGTTCTCAGGAATGCCGTGTAAACGAACCACGTGCTGAAGGAACAAAGGCACCAATTCAGAGGAGGAAGGCAACTTAGGTAATGGCACAAGATGTATCATCTTGGAAAACCTATCGCAAATCACCCAGATGACGGTCATTCTCTGAGAAACAGGGAGGTCGGAAATGAAATCCATAGAGATATGGGTCCATGGTCTCTTGGGCACCGGTAATGGCATCAACAAACCACTAGAACGAGAACAAGGCTTGGAGCGAGAGCAAGTCCCGCAGGACTGCACAAACTCCCTGACATCACGAGACAAGGTAGGCCACCAAAAGGACCGACCAACCAATTCCCTGGTACCAAAAATTCCGGGATGACCGGCCAACGCGGAACAATGAATCTCAGACATTACACTCTTTTTCCACTGGTCCGGGACAAACAATTTCCCAACAGGGCAGCGCTCGGGCTTATCTTCCTGGCACCCCTCCAGAGCCAGTCTCAAATTGGGCGAGATGGCGGAAAGAACTACACCCTCTTTCAAAATAACAGAAGGATCAGATAACTCAGGAGAGTCCGCCAGGAAACTCCTCGAGAGGGCATCCGCCTTAACATTTTTAATTGCCAGGAAGAAATGAAACCACAAAATTAAAACGTGTGAAAAACAAGGCCCACCTGGCCTGTCTAGGATTAAGTCGCTTGGCAGATTCCAGATAAACTAGATTCTTATGGTCAGTAAGGACCACCACCTGATGTTTGGCTCCCTCCAGCCAATGTCTCCACTCTTCAAAAGCCCACTTCATGGCTAATAACTCCCGATTACCCACGTCATAATTACGTTCAGTGGGAGAAAATTTTCGAGAGAAAAAGGCACAAGGGTTACTTTTAGAGGTCTCTGGATCTCTTTGGGACAAAACGGCACCTGCCCCAATTTCAGAGGCATCAACCTCCACCTGAAATGGTAGAGAAACATCAGGCTGCCGTAGAACAGGAGCAGAAGTGAATCTCTGCTTAAGTTCCTGAAATGCAGAGACTGCCTCAGGAGGCCAATTCACCACATCAGAACCCTTCTTGGTCAAATCAGTTAATGGTTTAACAATAACAGAGAAATTACCAATAAATTTACGATAAAAATTGGCAAAACCCAAGAATCTTTGAAGAGCCTTTAAAGAAGTAGGTTGGACCCAATCACAGATAGCCTGAACTTTGACCGGGTCCATTTCAATAACAGATGGGGACAAAATGAAACCCAGAAATTAGATCCTCTGAACGCCAAAAAGACACTTTGATCCCTTCACATACAGAGCATTCTCTCTCAAAATCTGGAACACAGTCCGAACATGTTTTACATGAGAGTCCCAGTCACTGGAAAAAATCAAGATATCATCCAAATAAACAATCAGAAATTTATCCACAAAATCCCTGAAAATGTCATTCATGAAGGACTGGAAGACAGAAGGAGCATTAGTGAGCCCAAAGGGCATCACAAGGTACTCAAAATGCCCTTCAGGGGTATTAAATGCCGTCTTCCATTCATCCCCGTGCTTAATGCGAATAAGGTTATATGCCCCCCTGAGGTCAAGCTTGGTAAACCAAGTAGCGTTTTTCACCCTGGAAAACAGATCAGAGATCAAGAGTAACAGATATTGATATTTCACAGTAATATTGTTCAAGAGACGATAATCAATACACGGCCTTAATGAACCATCCTTTTTGGCCACAAAGAAAAAACCGGCACCTAAGGGTGAAGAGGATGGTCTGATATGACCCTTCTCCAATGACTCCTTGATATAAGACCGCATAGCGTCATGTTCAGGTACAGACAAGTTAAAAAGGCGACTTTTAGGGAATTTACTACCAGGCACTAATTCAATAGCGCAGTCATAGCTCCTATGGGGAGGAAAGGATGCAGATTTACTTTCGCTAAACACATCAGAAAAATAAATCAAAAAATCAGGAACATCCTGAGCCTGGGGGGAGGCAGAAAAAACAGGAGTGTTGGTATTAACACATTGACAGCCCCAACTGGTAACAGACACAGATTTCCAATCCAAAACAGGATTATGAGACTGCAACCAAGGGAAACCCAGTACGATAATGTCATGCAGATTATACAGAACCAAAAATTTGCAACTCTCCTGATGATCAGGTTCTACCCTCATTATCACCTGAGTAGAGAACTGAGGTTTATTCTCAGCCAAAGGGGTAGAATCGATCCCCAGTAGGGGAATAGACTTCCGTAGGGGTATCAAGGAAACCCACAACGTTTAGCAAAATCAAAATCCATCAGGTTAATAGCTGCTCCAGAATCAACAAAAGCCTGAGCAGAAAATGAGGACAGAGAGCATATCAGGGTAACAGTTAACAAAAACTTAGTCTGAACACTACCCAAGACAACTGAGCAAGCAAAACGTCTTCCCCGCTTAGGGCAGACAGAAATAGCATGAGAGGCATCACCACAGTAGAAACATAACCCATTGCGGTTTCGAAATTCATGACCCTGTGCCCCAGAAACCACTCTATCACACTGCATGGATTCAGAAGCAGGTTCACAAGGCAACATTATTCCACGCATACCTTTCCGCTCACGCAAACGTCTGTCAATTTGAATCGCTAATGACATAGAATCATTGAGACCAGAGGGAACAGGGAATCCCACCATAACATCCTTTACATTATCTGACAGTCCCTTCCGAAAAAGAGCTGCCAAAGCGTCGTCATTCCATTTGGTCAGGACTGCCCACCTACGGAATCTCTGACAGTATAACTCAGCGTCCTCAAGCCCCTGACTTAATGCCAACAAAGTTTTTTCAGCTTGATCAGTGACATTAGGCTCATCGTACAATAACCCCAAAGCCTGAAAAAACGCATCAACATCACTCAAAACAGGATCCCCAGGTGTCAGGGAAAAAGCCCAATCCTGAGGGTCGCCGCGCAGGAGAGAGATGACAATTTGAACCTGCTGCGCTGCGTTCCCTGAGGAATTAGATTTTAAGGCAAAAAACAATTTACAGTTATTTTTGAAATTCGGAAACTTAGCTCGATCCCCTAAAAACAAATCTGGCATGGGAATCCTAGGTTCCACAACAGGCAACCTAGCAAGATAGGTAGCAATACTCCGAACTTCAGTGGCAAGCTGATCCACACGGCCAGACAACTGTGCAAACTCCATTGAGAAAAAAAAAATCCTCCTCAGCACCCAGAGATACAGAGGGAAAAAAAAAATGCAACAAACAGAAAAAAAAAAAATCTCTGACAACTCTGACTACTTTTTTCTTTCACAATATTTTTCCCTTCTGTGAGTACCATATAATTTTCAGTTTTGGCCGGTGATACTGTTATGATTTGGTAGCTGAGGAGAGCAGGCAAAAAAGGAAATACACCAGAGCAGTTGGAAACTATGAGATTGCAGTACCCTGACTAACCACCACAACTAGAGGCAGCCGTGGAGCGTTCCTACGTTGGTCCTAGACGCCTCGTCACAGCCTGAGAAACTAACTACACCTAAAGATAGAAAGAGGAAAGCTATCTGCCCCGGAGCAGATCCCCAAAGAACATAGAAAGCCCCCAAACAAGTAATGGCGGTTAGACAAGAAGAAATACTGACACAGACAGAAAATAGTATGAGCAAACGTTGGGGCCCAAACTTACTAAATAGAAAAGGATAGGAAGGGCACTTACTGCAATCCCAAAAAACTCTGAAAAGCACCAACTCTACTAATTTCAAAAACACCTGAGATCACACGACCTCTACCACCTAAATTAGTTCTCTGGTGTAACCAAAAACAAAACAGCAGCCTGAACTGAGAGGCAAAAGCCCCCAGAGGGGACCCTGAAGGCCCCCACAGAAGTGCAGGACAAAATGCAAAAATCAAGCACGAAAACAAAAAGAAGAAAATGTCTTATCTGTTAGCAGGAGATTCAGACACGACACAGCAGGCTACCAAGGAAACAGGAATCAAGGATTGAGACCAGAACAATTGATCACCGGCAACCCTGATGGGAAGGTGACTCCCTTATATAAGACCAGTCAGTAACACCTGATTCCCAATCCTCACAATCTTCACTGGACAGTACAGTACCGTTTGTAACCACCAGAGGGAGCTTCTGCTCAGAACTCATATCCAGCCTATTCACAACATTGCCCCCTTTAAAACATGATTAACTGTGGCTTACCACATCTTTGGGTAGTTGAGTTCAAATTCCCTAGCTACAGGCCTGATTACTGCCACACCTGTTCTCAAAAAATCACTTAACTAGGACCTGCCTGGCAAAGTGAAGTAGACCAAAAGAGCCTCAAAAGCTAGACATCATGTCACGATCCAAAGAAATTCTGGAACATAATGAGAAACACAGTAATTGAGATATGTCAGTCTGGAGAAGGTTATAAAGCCATTTCTCAAGCTTTGGGACTCCATCGGACCACAGTGAGAGCCATTATCCACAAATGGTGAAAATACCGAATAGTGGTGAACCTTCTCAGGAGTGGCCGGCTGATCAAAGTTACCCCACTAGTGCAGCGATGCCTCATCTAAGAGGTCACAAAAGACCCCCCAAAAACATCCAAAGAACTGCAGGTCAGTATTCTTAACTCCTCTATACGGAAGAGACTGGGAAAAAATGGTCTGAATGGCAGAGTTCCAAGATGAACACTACTGTTGAGCAATAAGAACATAAAGGCTTGTCTCAGTTTTGCCAAAAAACATCTTAATGATCCCCAAGACTATTAGGAGAATACTCTGTGTATTGACAAGAAAAAAGTTGAATTTTGGAAAGGTGTATGTCTCATTACATCTGGCATAGAAGCAACACAGCCTTTCAGAAAAGAAACATTGAACCAACAGTAAAATATGGTGATGGTAGTGTGATAGTCTGGGACTGTTTTGCTGCTTCAGGACCTGTAAGACTTGCTTTGGTAAATGGAACCATGAATTCTGCTGTCTACCAAGAAATCCTGAAGGAGAATGTACGGCCATCTGTTTGTGATCTCAAACTGAAGCACTCTTGGGTAATGCAGCAGGGCAATGATCAAAAACACACCAGCAAGTCCACCTCAAAATAGCTTCTAAAAACAAAATTAAGATTTGTAATGGCCTAGTCAAAGTCCTTACCATAATACAATTAAGATACTGTGGCATGGCTTTAAAAAGGCGGTTCATCCTCGGAAACCTTCCAATGTGGCTGAATTACAATTGTGCAAAGATGAGTGGGCCAAAATTCCTCCAGAGCGCTGTAAAAGACTCATTACCTGTTCTCACAAACACTTAAAATTGCAACTGTTGCTGCTAAAGGGTGGCCCAACCAGTTATTAGGTTTAGGGGGCAATCACTTTTTCACACAGTGTCCTGTAGGTTTGGATTTCTTTTTCGCTAAATAATAAAGACCTTCATTTAAAAATTGCATTTTGTGTTTACTTTTGTTATCTTTGTCTAAAAATTAAAATTTGTTTGGTGATCTGAAACATTTAAATGTGACAAACATGCAAAAGAATAGGAAATCAGGAAGGAGGAAATCACTTTTTCACACATCTGGAAATAGAAATGTGCAAGATTCAAAATCAATAAAAAATATATTCTGTATTGGATAACAAAATATTTAAAAGCATAGAAATAGACAAAAAATTCAGACATATAAAATACTAAAGGTAGGTAAGTGATGATCACAAAACTACAAATAAACACAGAGTTCTATTATGTGCAATCACAGTATTGAGGATGGATACTGAAAACGTACAAGCCAAAATAGTCAGTGCTGTAAATGATAAGTATCCAAGAAGTACTGTCTCTCCTTGCAGAGATTGACATGCTAAGCATGCCGAGATGAGGAGACTTAAAGCCGCAATGCTCCTCTGGGAAATATGCAAATTGTCTCTTCAGAGAGGAAGAGGACTATAGCTCTAGTGCCACCTATTGGAAGTAGCAATCCTAAAAGTCAATGTCAACCCTTTAACGAGCCTTGTTACATGACTTAGGATAAGAGCCAAACCAGAGGCTCGTTAAAGGGTCGACATTGACTCTTAGGATTGCTACTTCCAATAGGTGGCACTAGAGTTATAGTCCTCTTCCTCTCTGAAGAGACAATTTGTAAATGATAAGGTCCTTTAACCTCTTTACATCCGAGGGTGGTTTGCACAATAATGACGGGCCAATTTTTACAATTCTGACCACTGTCTATTTATGAGGTTATAACTCTGGAACGCTTCAACGGATCTTCGTGATTCTGACAATATTTTTTCGTGACATATTGTACTTCAAGTTAGTTGTAAAATTTCTTCGATATAACTTACATTTATTTTTGAAAAAAAGCAGAAATATGGCGAGAATTTTGAAAATTTTGCAATTTTCAAACATTGAATTTTTATTCCTGTAAAACAGAGAAATATGTCACACAAAATAGTTAATAAATAACATTTCCTACATGTCTACTTTACAACAGCACTATTTTGGAACCAACATTTTTTGTTAGGAAGTTATAAGGGTGAGTTTCCACGGTCAGGAAACGCTGCGTGTTTGGCGCTGTGCGCTGGCGCAGCGCCAAACACGCAGCGTCCAGATGTTACAGCATAGTGGAGGGGATTTCAAGAAATCCCGTCTCCACTATGCGTAACAATACGCAGGTGGCAAACCTGCGTAAACGGACATGCGGCGCGTCTTTTCAGACCGCAGCATGTCCTCGCGTATTGCGGCGACGGTGCGTCGCCGCAACATAATTAACACAGGGCTATGTAGCCCTGCGCTCTTTCCGGAGGTGTTCCGGAGGTGTCCTGAACACCTCCGGAAAGATCGCGCGTCAGAAAGGGGGCGGGGCTTAGACGGAGCGGAATTTCCGCTCCGTCCAAAGCGCTATGGTTCCGGACCGTGGAACCATAGCCTAAGGGTTAAAAGTTGACCAGCGATTTCTCATTTTTACAACAAAATTTACAAAGCCATATTTTTTAAGGGACCACCTCACATTTGAAGTCACGTTGAGGGGTCTTTATGGCAGAAAATACCCAAAAGTGACACCATTCTTAAAACTGCACCACTCAAGGTACTCAAAACCACATTCAAGAAGTTTATTAACCCTTTGGGTGCTTCACATGAGCTGAAGCAACGTGGAAGGAAAAAAACGTACATTAAAATTTTTAGTCACAAAAATGATCTTTTACAAACTTTTTTTATTTTCACAAGGGTAAAAGGAGAAAATGGACAGATAAAGTTGTTATGCAATTTCTCCTGAGTACGCCGATACCCCATATGTGGGGGGAAAACCACTGTTTGAGCGAACGGCAGGTCTCATAAGGGAAGGAGTGCCCTTTGACTTTTTCAAATCAAAATTGGCTGGAATTGAGATTTGACGCAATGTCGCATTTGGAGAGCCACTGATGTGCCTAAACAGTGGAAACCCCCCACAAGTGACCTCATTTGGGAAACTAGACCCCTAACCCTAACACTCCCCTAACCCTAATCCCAACCCTAACCCTAACCCTATCTTTAGCCCCAACCCTAATCCTAACTTTAAACCCAACTCTAACTCTAATGGGAAAATGGAAATAAATAAAAAAAAATTAAGTTTATTATTTTTCCCTAAGGGGGTGATAAAGGGGGATTTGATTTACTATTTATTGCGGGTTTTTATGTTTGGCAGCTGTCACATGCTAAAAGATGCTTTTTATTGCAAAAAATAGTTTTTGAATCACATTTTGAGAGCTTTAGTTTGTGCATATTTTGGCCCACAGAGTCATGTGAGGTCTTATTTTTTGCTGGACGAGTTGACGTTTTTATTGGTACCATTTTTGGGCACGTGACATTTTTTGATCGCTTTTTATTACAATTTTTGGTAGGATAGAATGAACAAAAAACAGCAATTCAATAATTTCTTTTTGGGGGTGGTGTTTATACCATTCTGCATGTGGTAAAATTGATAAAGTAGTTTTATTCTTCGGGTTAGTACAATTACAACGATTCCTCATTTATATCATTTTTTTATGTTTAGGTGCTTTTATACAATAAAAACTATTTTATATAAAAAATAATTATTTTTGCATCGCTTTATTCTGCGAGCTACAACTTTTTCATTGTTTTGCTTATGATGATGTATGGCAGCTCATTTTTTGCGGGACAAGATGCCGTTTTCAGCGGTTCCATGTTTATTTATATCCGTCTTTTTCATCGCGTGTTATTCCCCTTTTTATTCGGCTATATAATGATAAAGTATTGTTTTTTGCTTTTTTTTAAGGGGTTCACTAAAGGGTTAACTAGTGGGACAGTTTTATTGAGCGGGTCATAACGGACGCGGCGATACTAAATATGTGTACTTTTATTGTTTTTATTTACATAAAGAAATGAATTTATTAGGGAATATTATTTTTTTTCTTTATTTAGGATTTTTTTTTTACACATGTTAATTTTTATTTTTTTTTAACTTTTTTACTTTGTCCTAGGGTGGGACATCACTATATAGTGTCAGATCGCTGATCTGACAGTTTGCACAGCACTCTGTCAGACCAGCAATCTGACAGGCAGTGCAGGAGGCTTCTCAGTGCCTGCTCTTAGCAGGTGTTATGCGCTCGGTTGCAAACAACTTTAATATATAATGGATGGCAACCGAACACAGGGTCCATGATGCAGTTTATGTTCACTGCTGCATAACACCCTTTGGTTAGGAGGGTAATAACTGACGATTAAAATATAAAGATCTTGCCCGTGAACTTCACATTTAGCAAGATATGGAATTTGCACTATCTCCGTTAACTTCACGGGAGAAGTGCTGAGGACTGGCGTAGATGTAGCCCTGTTAATGGCACAGAGGCCACTTGCCAGATATTAGGTTAGCACTATGTGCTGCAAGCTGGTATAGACGTAGCCCTGTTTGACTATACAGAAGCCACGTGCCAGCCGCTAGGAAGTGCGTGCGACTAGCGTCAGGCATACGTGCTGTCAGCCGGTGTGCGACCGGACTGAGCAACTTAACTATTCAATTGATGGCGATGCCCGCATCCTGCCAACCGGGCTACATCTGGACTGCGCAGCTTCAATATTCAGCTGGTGGCGATGCCCACATGCTGTCAGCTGGTGTGAGACCGGACTGAGCAAGCTTCTCTGTTCAACTGACAGGTGATGCCCAGGTTACCCGCCCCACAGTCTGCTCAGGGTGTATAGCTACCCTATATTCATAGCAATACTGCAACATTGGCTACCTGCCTGGCATAAGCTGAACCTGCCTGAAGGACCTGAGCTAATAAGCCGAGCGTACTCTGGCAAGGTCCCTGAGAGCAAAGCTAGAGAGCACGTGGAGCCCAGATTCTGGTACGTCCACACATGAGCACTGCCTATTTTAGTATGATCTGACCGAGTCGTGCCATGGACAGACAAGCTATTTAAGGGCTAAGCTCCGCCCCCAGCCATCTTGTCAATCGCATCCCCGATGATGTTATCCGTGACCAATGAGGCGATGCCAGCTCAGAGGACCAGCTGACCTCAAGCCCCAATCATGGCTTGCTACGTCATGGACATGCTCAGTGCAGGCATTTCTGGACTTAGGCTTAAAACAGCCTTTTCCTGTTCCGTAACCTAGGTTTAAGGCTACTATGAACAAAGACCCGAGTAAATATTTGTGCCTCTCGGGTATTGGCTAGGTGTTGGGATCGACGGCGAAGCTGAGCAGCATCTGCCTCGGCTGAGTCTGGATGGGAGACTCCTCGGATCCAGGTTCAGATCCCGCCGTCGCCCTATGCCTAACAGCAGGCACTGACAAGCCACCTCCCTGCAGGACCCAGAAGGACCCCGCGGCCATCTTGGATCCAGGGGCCTGCAGGGAGGAGGCCCTCGGAACAACACGATCACATTGCGTTGTTCTGAGGGTCTTAGGAAAGCATGCAGGGAGCCCCCTCCCTGCGGGATGCTTCCCTATGCCGTCGGAACACTGCGATAGTGTTTGATCGCAGTGTGCCGGGGATTAATGTTCCGGGTGCGGTCCGTGACCGTTCCTGGCACTTAGTCCCAGGAATCAGCTGACACCCGTACTATCCATGCTCATATGGGCCCAGGGACCATGGACAGGATAGTACATCTAATGTCAGAAAGGGGTTAAGGTACTTACAGATAAACAGGGAGAGTAATATCACATAAAAGTACACTTTACCTATCAAAGAAAATACAACGACAAAAGTTTCTCATCACACTGTTGCCATCTGAAGGCAAATTCTACATAAAACTTTTCTTGGGATAAATAGAGTTCTAGTGAAATGGTCGCTCATGATTTTCCTCTCCAAGTCCAACACTAAATTGAAGTAATTATGAGTAGTAGTAGTAGTAAAAATCTGAACAAGCACTCGTATGGATGACCATATTATCAGTCCGTGGAAAAGAATTTCTGCATGCCCTAGTTTGACCTTATATTCAGATCACACTTGGCCATGCCACGCAGTCCATGGAAACCACCGGACTGCACTTGGTTTCCATGGACTGACTGAATGGAGAAAATGGAGACTTTTTTTCTCCATCTTCTCCTCATCTGAGAGAATCAGATCACACTATGCTAATACTCTGATCAGAGTTTAAGCAGAGTGTAATTTGCATAATTGACCGGATTCTCTCCGATGAGAGAATACACAGTTGTCTGCAACTATTTTAAACCTGTCATCTAAGGTTGGACCTTCTCAACAAGATCTTGAGAAGAAGTTGGGTTACAGGAAATATTTGGACAATGCACAGAGTATACAATATTCGTAGATTGCTCACTGTACATGTAACAGCAGGCACTATAAGCTCCATGTAACCGTTACATGAGTACTAATACCAAGGATATAACTAGAACTGACAATACCTGTAACAGTATCTTGAAGGGCCTTTTGGGTATTGCTTACAGTGACAGCCATAAATAGAAAAAGACAAACAAAACAACTAATACATGAATGAGTTATAGTACTTAGGGAAAATCACGGATATAAGAATCTAAAACAATCAAACATCAGAATTGACACAAATGACAATCAGGGCTTATATATAGGAAAAACATTAGAATGCTGGAAAAATCTACTGTTTAACCACATAGTTGGTTATTATTTTACACAAAATAAAATTTAGATTTGTGATATTTATTTATATAAAAAAGACATTTTCCTGTGTATTTATGGTGAATTTCTCAATTTAAGAACAGAATGCTAAAAACTAGTGTTAAAATAACATCAATTACAAATTTTACAAGAAAATTTAACACTTTAGGTGTTGTTCAAATGAGAAGATAAATAATTGTCCATGTGTTATAAAAAAACAGAGAATTTTATATCTGTTTTACCATCTGTATGCCTGTATGCCATAAGTATGCTATAACCATATACGTTTCTTACATCTGTATGACATCCAGATGGTTTAATTTTATACATCAATGATTTTAAATAAAATGCTAAGTTAAATACATTGGCTGATCAGAAAAAAATGGATAAGACAACTGATTGCTGTAATTTTTTCAAGCGGACCATCAGTCTGTGTGTAAGACCTTTTATGTGAACTATTCCATTGAATTGCATTTGATCATATGCTGTCACATGCTATCCGTTTTGCATTCGGACTATAATAAACTTACCTGAACAAGTCCCTAAAGTGTTTTTACATTTGCATCACTGTTGTTCTAGTGGTCACATGCTTTAATTGTGGCATCACCACTGCAGTGATGAGAACAAAGACATCATTGAAATCACTGCAGTGGTGATGTGACAGCTTTGCATGTGACTGCTCCAGTCAATCACTGGCAGTGATGACTTGATTAAAGGGGTGGGTTTGAGGGACAGAATACTTGAAAACAGAAAAAGTGGAAAACCACTTTAAAGTGATCCTGCAGTCAAATATAAAAATGTTTCTATCAATCACGTTGTCAATATGCTAACGTAGATCTTTATTGATCAGGCTGCCACTCATGCATTCTGGTCTCCTGTTTTCATTGTCACAAAATGTTGACCACAGTCTACTTGCTGTTGAGACGAGCCAATAAACAGGAAATGAGCTTGTTCCCTACTATCAACCTGTTTAAATAGGTCAGCAACTATCCAACAAACAAGCAAAACTTTAGTTTGTCAGATGTAATTCATTTAAGCCAGATTAAAAATTATCATTATTAGCAGCTTGCACATAGCCAATCAGTAGTCATGTAATGCTCTAGGTGAGCCCATCTAAAGTGGCTCTGAGGAACCCTGCAACAAGTCCCGGTTCACTGCTCTCTGACGGACCAGAGGGGAGGACACCTAAGGGATGGGGGCTGGACTATCAAGGGACAATAAAAGGGTGTAAATTTCCAAGCTAATTAAGCTTTTAAAAAACTTGTTTTAAACTACAAATCTATCACAGTATATTCAATTCATAAATTGTATTCAGTAAATGTCAACAATGTCAAAGCAATATAAACCCATTTTATTACATAATTAATGATAATATATGTATATTACAGTGTAGTCTATTACAAATCTTGTCATTAAATTTATAGTAAAACACTAATACCTTGCTTTACATCATCAGTTACCCTAACAGGCAATATCGCTAGACCACTATAGAGCGATTTTCTTCCAAGCAGTCTTTCCCTTTTTATTACATCATAGCGCTACAGCAGTCTTAACAGCAGCTGCTTGGCACAGTTCATTCATATTCAGCTTGTTATCCACAGACATCCTCAATGTTAATCCATCATGGCACACTGGCTTATTAGTCACATAAAAAGAGAAAAATGCTTAATGCGGGTATGAATCCTCTGGTATGGGAGACAGGCAGAATAGATGGTCATTTTGACATTTTAGAACACATTCCAATATAATATTGTTATTCAATTTATTTTAACATCGTAGCTGCTTGAGATATGTCCACAACAGTATGCTGTGGGATGTGTTTATTTACAGATGATTAGAAAAAAATGATTCCGTAGTGGTAAAGTATGGCAGAGAAAAATCCCAGCACAATCCTAGTTCTGCAGCTGGTTATCAATAAGGGATAAATCCAATTACCGTAAGTGCAACTTTTTAAGGGTCTAAATTTGCAAATTGTCCCAAAGGTTCTATATTCAGGCATGCTTATAAATATCCCCCATACTTTCTTAATAATAAAGGGACTTTGACTAGTTTTTGGCTAGTTCTTATATTTACACTCACACACAGCCTGCATTATGTAGCAGTTTTTAGGATGTTCCACATATTTTTATTTTCCCACAATCCTAAAGTATTTGTGCACACAACTTCTTTTAGACGCGAGTGTACTCACTTCATTTTTTGCAAAAGGTGCTCCAGTAACATGTCAGTGGTGTTTTTCCTTAAGAGTTTTTTCTGAAGGCGCCAAGTTTAACTCCATATAGCATATTTACAGCTTCCAAGTGGAAGCCCCAAAAGAGTGAACCAGTCACTTCCTTCAGTCTCTATACAGCTTTTGAAGTCTGAAGTAGTTAAAGCATCGAGGTTCCTGCCGGTCACAGCCAGGCTGAACTGTGTTGACCTCGGTGAGCTCCCCGATAGGCGAGTTCACCAATTTGACTGCGGTGAATTTGAACTGCGTTGAACTTGCCTCAGCACCGTGAGACTTTCTCATGGTGCCAGCGGGGATCTCACCAAGGTCACCGCAGTTTAGCCCAGCTGGGAAGGCAGCCTCAGTGACTGGCAGTGGCCTAGATGACGTCACCGCTAGTCACTGATACTGCACACACAGCAGCTCATTCACCAGTGGTTTTCAGCCTGGACAGTCGAATCTTGGCACCGTCCAGGTTGAAAACTAATTACCCCAAAGGCATGGATTACGGCATGGGACAGAACGACGGACAAGGAAAGGATATTGTTGCTTTTCATTTTATTTTATTACAGGAGACGAGGGATTCAGTGGAATTAGGCATTAGGTGAGTATAACTGTTTTTGTTATTTTTAAATAAAAATGTAAAAGTGTTTTGTCTTTTTCAAATAAAAGATTTTATTCTGGTTGTGTGTTTATTTGCAATATAACTATAGGATTAGTAATGGAGAGGTGTCTTAAACTATTCCGTGGGCTTGATATGACCTGACAATACAAAGGTGACATCAACCCCACAAATATGAACCCCACTTGCCACTGCTACAGGGCAAGTGGGAAGAGCCGGGAAAAGCACCAGAATTGGCACATTTAATACATGCGCCTTTTCTGGGCATCTGCGGGCTGCTATTTTTAGGCTGGGGGGTCAATATCCATGGCCCTTACCGGCCTGAGAATACCAGCCCCGAGCTGTCTGCTTTAGCAAGATTGGTTGTTAAAAATGGTGGGGACCCCACACAGTTTTTTTTAATTATTTATATAAATAATTAAAAAATACGTGTGGGGACCCCTCTATTCTTGATAACTTTGCTGAAGCTGACAGCTGAGGTTTGCAGCCCCTAGCTGTAAGTTTTGCCTGGCTGGTTATCAAAAATACAGGGGAACCTATGCCATTTATTTTTTTATTCTTTATTTACAGCGCAGGAACCAGCTGATGAATAATCCCATCAGCTGCTCCTGCTCTCACTGTTATTAGCGGCAGCAGGCGTTGACTGATGGGAACAGTAGTCCCATCAGCTGACACAAATGACCGGAGGTAAACTTTAAACCGTGGCTCTCTGAACGGCAGTGATGATTTTACCGCCAATTAAAAACAGTGTATGCCGTGCTGTCAACAAACACCCGGTGTTTGGGAGGGCTGAATCCGAACAGTAACACAGACTTCCTGCTGTAGTCCGTGTTCGGTGTCTGTGCCCGAACAGTAGGCCATGCAATCAAAGTAGAAAACTTTAGTGAGAAAGATTTTGTCTAACTATGCTCTTTGGCTGAGTGGTGCATGAATCTAAGATAGTAATAATATTTCAGAAATCATTCTAAAATAACGGTAAAAAAGAAAAAAGACACAATGGACAAATATTGAATACCTGTCTTATTGTTGACTGCCATTGCAGATAAGCAAGGCACCATAGCAACACAAACAATCCAGGATAAAACAGGCTTCATTCTGAAGAGGAATCATGTGATCCAGCATCCAAATAAAATCTGCAGGAAAATAGATAGTTCATCAATATTGAACTTTTAATAGAACTTCATAAATAGTATCAATTTGTTCTGAACAATGTTTTTAATGAAAAAGACACAATAAAACACATTGGAGCATTTGTAAATGAATATGAGAAATACAATTTTCATAATTACTATGCAATCTAGTGAAAATTACAAATAACAAAACGGCAATAATTGAATGTAAATAATAAATCATACATATGTCAATTGTAAAGTAAAAATGAAAATGTAATTATTGGATAGTTGCATAATTCACATACAATTTTGTTTTCTCCACAGGGATTTTTTTTTCAATTAGCTTACACAGTTGTAGAGCAAAATGCTTGCTGTATATTCCACAGTTTTAAAAACTCACAGCAGCTATTGTAGGTGCAGAGATAATCACTGTATAAGCAGGTCCATAGGATACAATCATTATCTGGCTGATCTACTTCATAACTTTTTCTGATTTTATCACCAATATTGTAATAATCATAGAATGTTTGAATCTCAATCCCGTTACAGAGTACAGAAGTCATATATTTTATTGTAACTGTAACCAATATTGTCTTTAGATTGTATAATATTAAAAATATGTGAGGTGGAATTGTGCCCATAGCATGCCATCAAAAAGTTAAATTAGGAAAGACCTGCATACTGTGACAAAGGTTCCTTGAATCCTCCAGAATAATGACCAACCTTATATGCGCGTGTTCTTTAAATTACCATATAATTCACCATGTCGACGTAACCTTACAACACGCATTCGCAAAGACATCCTGGGCCTAGTCACAAGAAGTCCAGGACCAGAATTTATGACTAGGCCCAGGCATATTATAAAGTTGTAACAATGTAATGACATCACGATGTACACCGCAATCTTATGACGAACACTGTATGCTGGGACTTCCGGCTGTGATTGGGTTCAGAATGACCCTGAACATGTAAGAGTCATCCCAGTCCTAGTCCCAGCCTGAAGTTCCAGCTTAGCAAGAATATATACACCATTCAGGACTGTGTACAGGACTATTCTGAGGACAGTGTACAGTGGAGGTCAGAGGTGAAGCATTAGTTATTTTTTTCTACATCTTACACCATTTTACATTTTTTCTTACATAATACATTTATTATTCTCTAAGGTCTCTCCAGGCCTTAGACCATAATGAGAGACATTCAATTTGTTGAGTAATAAATTAGCTACAAATCAAATTTCGAAGTAAAATCCATGTGATTTGGCGAATTCAAATCTCATTAGATCCGCTCATTTATAATACACAATATACAGTTTTTATAGGCTGATTCAACACTTTTTTGGTTCTTCTATGCCATAACTTTGCTTTAAGCAACATTCCTAGAAAAATGCATACAATTGCCCATATTTAACCCCTTTCAAACCTTAGACATATAGTTACGTCAAAGGTGGGCTCCCCCTGTTTGCTGTGGTCTCCAGCGCTGAGCCCGCAACTTTTCCAGCACATGTCAGCTGATTTGAACAGCTGACATGTGCCCCTAGCAGCCACGGGTGCAATAGACATCCACCCGCGGCTGTTAACATGTTAAATGCCACTGTCAATCTCTGACAGTGGCATTTAACATGCTCACACTGGAAGCACGTCACTAATCTGGCCATCAGCGCTGTGTCACATGACCGCGGGTAGACAATGGATTGGTATGACAACCCGGGGTCTGCAGGTTATCATTGCCATATTGAAATGAGCGCCGCCCAATAAATGCACTCAAAACTTGGTTTGGGCTCCTTCTGCATCAATTACTGCATTTAAACAGCATGGCATGGAGGCGATCAGTCTGTGGCACTGCTGAGGTGTTATGGAAGCCTAGGTTGCTTTGATAGCAGCATTCAGCTTGTCTGCATTGTTGGTTCTGGTGTCTCTCATCTTCCTCTTGACAATACCCAATAGATTCTCTATGGGGTTAAGGTCAGGCGAGTTTGCTGGCCAATCAAGCACAGTGATGCTGTTGTTTTTAAACCAGGTATTGGTACTTTTGGCAGTGTGGACAGGTGCCAAGTCCTGCTGGAAAATGAAATTTCCATCTCCAAAAAGCTTGTTGGCAGAGGGAAGCATGAAGTGCTCTAATAATTCTTGGCAGACAGCTGTGCTGACTTTGGTCTTGAATTTGATAAGACACAGTGGACCTACACCAGCAGATAACATGGCTCCCCAAACCATCACTGATTGTGGAAACTTCACACTAGACTTCAAGCAGCTTGGATTGTGTTCCTCTACACTCTTCCTCCAGACTCTGGGACCTTGATTTCCAAATGAAATGCAAAATTTACTTTAATCTGAAAACAACTCCCTCGACCACTGAGCAACAGACCAGTTCATTTTCTCTTTGGCCCAGGTAAGATGCTTCTGGCATTGTCTATTGGTCATGAGTGGCTTGACACAAGAAATGCGACACTTTTAGCCCATGTCCTGGATATTTCTGTGTTTGGTGGCTCTTGAAGCAATGACCCCAGCAGCAGTCCACTCCTTGTAAATCTCCCCCAAATTTTAGAATGGCTTTTTCTTAACAAGCCTTTCAAGGCTGCGGTTATCCTAGTTGCCTGTGCACCTTTTTTTATAACACTTTTTCCTTCCACTCAATTTTCTATTAATATGCTTAGATACTGAACTCTGTGAACAGCCAACTTCTTTAGCAATGACCTTTTGTGGCTTACCCTCCTTGTGGGGTGTGTCAATGACTGCCTTCGGGACATCTGTCAAGTCAGCAGTCTTCCCCATGATTGTGGAGCCTACTGAAACAGACTAAGGGACTTTGTTAAACACTTAGGAAGCCTTTGCAGGTGTTTTTTGTTAATTATTCTATTTTACTGAGATAATTATTTTGGGTTTTCATTGGCTGTAAGCCCTAATCATCAACATAAACAGAAATAAACACTTGAAATAGATCACTCTGCTTGTAATGACTCTATATAATATATGAGTTCCACTTTTTATATTGAAGAACTGAAATAAATTAACTTTTTGATGATATTCTAATTTTGTGAGAAGGACCTGTACATAGAAGTTCAAATCATCCCCCATTTGCCCCATTAAAAATAAAACAATAAAAAAATACAAATATTGGTATTTCCGCTTTCAAATCTATCAATATATAAAAAGAATTAGTCCGATTGGTAAATGGTGTAACAAAAAAGTCAAAATGCCAGAACTGCATTTTTTTGGTCACCCCAACATTGCATTAAAATGCAATAACGGGCGATCAAAAGATGGTATCTACACCAAAATGGTATCAATAAAAACCTCAACTAGGCATGCAAAAAATAAGCCTTCACCCAGCACCAGATCAAGAAAAATGGAGACGCTACAAGTCTCGGAAAATGGAGACTTTTTTAAGAAACTAGATTTTTTTCACCACTTAAATAAGAAAGAACCTTTTGAAGAATCAAAATCAAGAGGGAAGAAATGGCCAGCACTCTTTCCTAATGCGAGGTGCCAGTGTAATGGATCCTGTGGACCCCAATCACAAAAATTCAAATATTCACCTCACACTCTGTCTGGTACGTGATGCCAAAGATTCCATGAGACTCTCTGGAATTGAGAGCAAGGAAGACTCCTTTTAATCGCCCTGGGGTGGCAGCTGGAGAAATGCAATAAACTGTTTCAGTCTATGGGCTTAGAGTAGAGGTCGGTGGTAATCAGTCCAGTATGGTCTTTGATGACCAATGTATCCAAAAATGGAATACGGTTAGTGTCATAGTTGAGCGTAAATTGTAGTTCAGGTCTGATGTAGTTTAGATAGGCATGGAATGTAAAAAGAGAGTCCAGTGTGTCGTGCCAAACGCAAAAGATATCATCTATGTACCTATAGTAACATAGGAAATGTTCCTGGCAGAGGGGTCGTGAGCAATTGTACTCCTCCTCAAACCTGCTTATGTATAAATTAGCGTAGGCCAGCTCTATGTTGGATCCCATTGCGGTCCCGCATTTCTGTATGTAGAAGTTGTCACCGAACAGGAAAAAGTTGTCATGGAGAACTATGTGAAGTATTTCTAAGCAGAACTCAATGAAGCTTCTGGACAGGTTAGTAAGTGACAGGATGTGTGAAACAGCCTCCAGACCCCTACTGTGTGTGATAGAGGTATAGAAACTGTTTACGTCGAAAGTAACAAGAAGGCTATCTGATGGTATAAGGGATAAGTTCCTTATAATAGAAAGGAAATGGCCTGCGTCAAGTATGAAGAAACGTACGGTTTTGGTAAGGAGTGTCAAGATTTTTTCAAGAAAGATTGATAAAGGGGACAAAACTGAGTCAGAGGAGGTCACAATTGGTTGGCCAGGAGGTTTGGAGAGTGATTTATGAAATTTGGGTACTACATAGAAGACCGGTGTAACGGGGTATGAATTGATTAGAAATGTGGCGGTTTGTTGATCAATGATATGTTTTTCAAGGTAACCTTTAGTTAGGTCTTTGATTTTGTTGGTATTCACACTAGTGGGATCTCTGGGGATTCTTTTGCATGTTTCTGTATCAGAGAGCTGTCGAGTGATCTCATTATGGTACATGGAAGTGTCCATGACCACTTTGGCCCCGCCCTTATCCACAGGTTTAATGGTGATGTATTTATTATCCTGTAGTGACCTTATTGCTCGCTTTTCATCAACTGGAAGATTCTGATGTGTGGGATAAAAACCTTGGTTATGTTGGTGGACTAATTGCTTGATGTCCCAGTCAATCAATGCAATGCAAGTTTCTGTTGCGGGATAGGTGCATGGTGGATTAAAGGTGCTGATATTACGTTACCCCAAGGATACAATAGAGAGCTCCGGAACAGAGACGTTGTCAGGGGCAACACTCTGTTCACGGAGGTAACGTCCTTTAGCCCAAAATGGGTTTTCAAGTGTATTGACCAATAGAAGCATTGAAGGTCCTTATCCAACTGGAAGCTGTCCCAGTTGGGTGTTGGACAGAAGGATAAACCCTTCTGAAGTGCTGATAGTTCCGCAGGGGTGAGGGTGTAGCTGGAGATGTTCACAACCAGGTTGGATGTCTTACCTAGGATCTGGTGGTCATTCTTTCTCCTGGATATTCTGGTTGCTCTCTGCGTTGGTGTCCTCCCCTGCGGCTCTTCCTTAAAAAAGGTGGTCTGGTCCATCCTGTGGGGGAGTCGCTGCTTGAGCTGAAGGACCCATTGTTGCGTGCACCTCAATGGAGTCTCCATGTGTTGCTGCCGGGGTAATCGTTCCATCGATAGAGTTGGTTATTGAGGTAGTCCTCGTTGTCTCTTTGAAACTTTGCACATTTCCTCTGCTGCAAGAATTTACAATGTTCACTTAAGGTTTTATCGGTCTTGGCCTTGAGGTTATCCCAGTCAGCCATGGATAAAGTAGTGGAAAGTTGCGTCTCGATGGCTTGAATGCTCTGTTATGTCTCCGAGATAGCTTTCTGAAGGTGTTCTATGGTAAGAATGATGATATCCAGAGAAGACTTATTGAGGATTTTTGGAATTTAGTACAGTATTCTTTGTTGTCAGAAAAAAGCATAGGCCGGAGATGACTCCTCAAGCCCCTTGGCATCTTATTTTGGTGATGATATTCGGCCAGCGTGATGCAATGGAGGTCATACGAGAGTAATATGCGCCTCTCTTTCTCATAGTCACTGATCCGGAGCTCTTGTGTATGGGGTGTGGAGAAAGTCATTAGCGTTGGTAACTAGTGACAATATGCTGTTATTTGTTACGTCGTCATATGCAAACGTGTCAGTCGTTATGGGAGGATTGGTGCAAAAGGCCAACAAAAAATAATCAAGAGGGAAGAAATGGCCAGCACTCTATCCTAATGTGAGGTGCCTGTGTAATGGATCTGTGGACCCCAAGCACAAAAATTCAAATATTCAATGCACACTCTGTCTGGTACGTGATGCCAAACATTTTAATCCAAAAAAGTGATAACAGCACAAAGTACATGTAGCACAGAGAATTTTGGGAGCGACAGAGTGACATTTCGGCCAATCACCAGCCTTATTCAATATGTCGCTGTGAAGAGAAACATAAGTGACGCGATTTGCCCTTAGTGAGGCTGAAACTGGAAACCCAATGTATATGTCACAGGAAGTGACGTGGGGTCTGTTTAGTGTAACCTAGCAGCGTCTAGAGAGGCCCTGCTGTAGCGATATCATTTGTGACAAGTGTGGTGTAATGAAAACACGATGTGGAATTATGAATATGAATATTGCATTTTATAAGGGATGGAGTATAGGAGGATACCAAAGTGAGATTCAATTGTCGGCATCTGTAAAATCATTACAGAACCCAACAGAAAATGAGACATGGTTTACATACAGTAAATCATTGAATATCAGTTAGATTTATATATGTCCCTCACTAATAATGTTAGTAGTATATGT
>JARQOD010000005.1:244127183-244179449 GCA_033576555.1 Oophaga sylvatica
AAAACAAGAACATAATTGTGGCGATGCTACAAGACTGATATTTAGAATATTTTTTTTTAACGTTTGTTCGCAAAGCATAATGTGTTTATTTCAGAGGCTTGGCATTACAAAACAGTGTAATTGTATTTCTCATTGAATGCCATGTTATTCTGAATAATGGAGTTATCAAGCTGTGATTATTTTACAGTCTCTGATAACTTGGGCCTATACAAAAACCCAGCAGTTGCTCAGATTTCTCCGATATCAGGCACAATTTCATTGCATGGTACATCAGAGGCTCATTGGAACAAACAAACCCCGTAGAATTTCGCAAATTAGGAAGCAAAAGCTGAAAATGACAGAGAAAGGGTAATTGGACAGAAGTGGCTGTGGGTGTCTTTTATTTCTTTAAGTATAGATACCTTGTACATATAAGAAGTGAAATAAATGTAAAAGTCTCTTGAACTTGTCATTGTTACTCATGCTTTTCATCCCTCCGAACAAGTCATGAGAAAAGGCCTACCTTTTTAGTAATTCCATTTTAGAAATAGTCAACTAATACTTTAAGAAAAATAAAATGTTGAAACAATTTTCCTTGACTTGACAAAGGTTCAGATACATTTTCACATGAAAAATATATAAATACACAGATTTTGTATTTTGATTCAGAACGAATGCGCCATAAAAATTGGTCACATCACAAAGCACAACAATATAAAAACTGCAGGAAATTCGCAAAAGAATATCCTGAAAGTGTGCAGTATGCACACATTGAAGACAATATTGTTGCAATATTTCTCAATTTAAAAAGGGAGCAACCTGCTGTGTGCATTTTAGGAAAAGCTGTGGACTTTCGAAACCACAGCAAGCACTATATGTTGATTATTGCCTATGAAAATTTAGTGCTCTGCAATGGGGATTTTGAACATGCATATATGTTTTTACAGTATGGGTATTACGCCAATGCCTTGCAGAAATTTCTAACTAATACTAATGTCCGCATGTACAGTATCTTTTCATGTGAATCCAGCCTAGCATTATGACAATGGCTAAAAATATCAAAATGTTATATACATCCCACTTAAATTCCACCTTGCCATTGCTGTGATTGCTGTCTGCCAATCATTGACTGCAGTGGTGACATACCATACATACTAATGACACTTCTGTAGCTGCTGCAGCTTGCAATTGCCTGTACTCATGTGACTGTGTGCTACATTTCTATGCTCTGCTAAGGTACATTGCTGTAAGCACAGTAGTATAGAAACATAATTTAAATGGCCGTTAACCTTGAGGTCGAGAAGCCCTTTAAGTTCCTTTTAAATGTATCTACCTTGTGAGATCTGATCTTACGTTTGCCACATAAAGCATAGTTAGCAAATCACAACTGAAATACCCGCTTACTCATTAGGATAATATCGGTTGAACCTGCCGATATTGGAAAACTAGGCCAACCTCCTAATGGGGACCCCTTACTCTTCTCCAACACATGATGACTGGTAGCATGTTTCTCACAGAGAAAATAGATGTGTTCAACAGAGTGAGCGCTCCCATGTATGAGCGAGTTGGGCGGTATGGCTCCATACTAAACATTTGGCCAAACCATCGTTCGTCCAACAGCTATCTACGGCGGGCTTTACAGTAAAGTGCTAACAATATTCTACTGGGAAGTGTAATACACAGATATAAAAACATAATAAAAGCATAAAGATGGGAATTATAATGCATGTGACATATTGTTAAAAGTATCTATGGTCTATTGCCATTGCTACAAAAAGATAAATTGCTTGAAGTGATAGCACTTCCAACCTCCTCCTACCTACTGGATTCACTGCCATTTACTTCTAGTAGGCCCCACTGTACATCCTCTCTGTGGCATAATGCATGCACTATGTTGCGTCGATCCTACTATGCCAACAGGTAAGAGGTTTGCTGAGCTTTAGTCCAGTTGTAATATCAATGTGGCCGCTAGACCTGAGTACTGTTCAAATCTATTGAGTATTCAATTTATACTGAGGGCATTTTTACATTTCATGCTCTTTGGTGGATATTATTTCATGCTGTTTTTCTTGTATACCTGTGTCAGTGTTAAAGCGAACCTGTCACCGCTATAAAATACGGCAACTGCCTTTTGGGGCTTATCTACAGCATTCTGCGACACGAAGCAAGCAAGATGACGACATTGCATGAAGATGAGAGGCGCCGGACCCGGACCTGCGACACCCATCGGACCGGACCGCATTACAGAATGCTGTATATAAGCCCCGAAAGGCAGTGGCCGCATCTTATAGAGGCAAAATGAGGTGACAGGCTCCCTTTAACTAACCACATATGCATTACTATGTATTGCTAGTTTTTTTTTTGTGACTCATTTTGGGATTGTGCTGCATCTTGTGCTTTGTATATACTTTTATGTACTGCTTTTTATCCTTACAGGTTATAAGAGATAATCAATTTTATTTGTGCTCTCTTGGTCTGGCATCCAGTCTGACCTTCACTGCATCACTTTTACGCACGGCATCCTTAGCCCAGTGTCCTGGATACTGCTAGAACTTATTAGGTCCTGCTATTGCATAATGTTGTGTGAGGCCAAGCCACTAGGCCTCACATGCATCACAAGTGGTGTCCAGGATAATTGGTCAAGTAAGTGAAGACCAGCATCCATGTAGGACCTGACTGAGCATCAGACTATCTATAATAACTAACCTGTAATGGCTATCCAATGTATACTCTTGCTGTTGCTGCATATCCTGCTTCTCTTTTTGCTGTGCCTTATTTGATATTTCCCGTTTATTGTATACCACATTCATTAATGTTTTCTATTACTTATCCAAGTGGTTAGTGGTCTATGAGGATGTGCCTTCCATATCATCCTGTTTGTTTTGCATGTTTTTATGTTTTTTATATGTATTAATTTATCATAATAAAGTGTCTATTTTACATTTACCATCATATGGTGCGCAATATTTGCAGGAGCATAGCTTTATAATATACCATATTTTACACAGTATAAGACGCATCGGAGCATAAGATGCACCCCAATTTAGGGGAGGAAAATAGGGAAAACATTTTCTTTTTTAATAAAATGGTGGTGCTGAAGAATGCTGGTAGCTGCAGCAGGAGTGAGGCGGATTGGCGGGCACTAAGATCTCAGTTTGTGCATGTGCCGCCTCAAGCGGCCATTCTCCCAAAATCCAAGACAGGAAAATCAATGGGAAATGTGGGGACTCCGCTCACCGGTCACATTTTTTGACAGCACAGGGTCCGCAGACCCTCTCCTCCCAGCCTGGCAGCATCTCCCCACTCCTGCCGCCGCTGACCTCCTGCAGCAGCAACCCTGCCTCCTGTGACTCTGCTCCACCACAGCCCCCACCTTGGTAAACTACATTCGGATTATAAGATGTACTCCCATTTTCCTTCTAAATTTTGGTGACAAAAGGTGCGTCTTATAATCCGAAAAATATGGTACATATTGCAAACAGTGCAGCTTAATAAGTATATTTGAAGACTTTAAATTATTCTTACTCTTTCTCAACAAAATGAAAGCTGCCAAAGGCGTCTAGCAACTGCTTATATTCTACTGCACCCAGAATATACATACACATTCAGCCAGAAGAATGCAGAAGGTGATCCCTGAAAAACAGTTTTATGAGTGTGACAAGCTTTAAAAAGCTGTTGGGGCTAGAAAAGCACTGGAAAGTTTTCTTGAAAGCAGAATCATTTCAACAGCTCATTTGTATCCTCTGTGTAAATCTGGAATAAATATTTTAGCTTTTTTACATTTACAATTTATTTGAACTCTTTGCTTTTGGAGTAATGTGCCTGCTTCTTTACACTTGAACTAACACTTCTTGTTTAAAAACGAAGGTGTTATAAACAATGTTCTAAAATATTTAACACTATATCATGTTCTTACAACTTTAAATTGTTTTGATATAATCTTTTATCTGGGTGGCAGATTTGTTGCAAAAATTTCCATAACTGTCTATTACACCTGAGAGGAGTTTGAGAAAACCTGCATAATTTACAAAAATAAACCCTTTTCACATGTAGGAACATAATTTCAGCTACCGAAAATAACTTTCTGGAACTCAACAGGCACAAGTGAATCTACTCAAACCTTGCAGTTGTCACTGCTGAGTGCCATTCTTCTTTCTGATAAGCTGTACGGAGATGGAGATTGGAACACAAACCAATTTATGTACATAAGTGGACGGCGCCTTTGCAACAATATTATATCTGCTGAAATGTACCTAAAATAATAACTAACAAACATGTAAACGCAAGCAAAACAAGTAGCATAAAAATTCTCCAAGCAGGAAAAAAATGTTTGGAGACTAAATTCCCACTAGATTTTTCATCTGTTTTTTTATGTAGGTCAGTAGGATTCCTATGTCCCAAATTACCACTTTGTTTTAAAAGAGATCTATGAATAGAATTCTGTACTATATGCTCTTTATGTGTCCCCTTATCTTAGACTTTTGTTATTGAAATTCTGACTAACAATTCTAAGCAAACCACCCCTTAAAGAATCACTCCTCCCATCATATGTTTTATCCTCCTAATATATTGCAATCATCATGTTATTTAGCACTGTGTACTTACAATTGCTCATTTTGCCTTTGTACACAGTTAAATCTTCTCTTTTCCATTAGGACTATGAAACCATGTGATTAAAAACTGACTAGCTGACTCCTTTCTATTTAGAAATAGGAAGTCTCTTTTCCCTGTGTGAGTGATGAGTCACTGCCTGCAAAAATCCCTGCTGGAGGAGGAGGGAGCAGCCAGTTCAGGAATTGAAGAGGGGAATGATAAATGCAGGGACAAGAGACTTCCTGTTTCTACATAGAGCAGAAAAAAGAATTAAGAAAGGCAAAATGAGCAATTGTAACGTGAATATGCCCCAATTTTGTTGCATAACAACTTGACTACAGTTTATTTTTTGGTTAAGTTTCAGGTTTCTGCATTTAGTGCTGGTAAGAATGTGGCCTCCCATTTTTGGAGCAGGACATAGTTTTTATATAGCTTGCCGTGGTAAGGTTTTAATACCAGAGGATAAGATCATCCTGATTTGGGTACACCTTGATGCTGGTGGGACGGCACAGTGTTTACTAAGTACCCTATGCTATTTATATGCACCATTGTTTTTATTTTTTACTTACAGCAAGGTGTATATTAATTTTGCTTCTGTCTTGGGGTTTATATGTTTAATGGCAAGTGTGAACATTCTCCTATTTTGCATGCATACCAACTTATATTCCAGTTCATTTTTTTCGGTAAAGCAGAATTGATTGATAGGTCTCCTCCTTTTATGCAAATAGGAATAGACATATCATAATGTTGCCCGTGGACAAGGCAGCATGAATCTCCTAGCAAATTCCCCTTAAAGCTTGGTGGCTCAATGGTTAGCACTGGTGTTTTGCACCGCTGTGGTCCATCATCAAATTCTACCAAACTCAGCATCTGCAAAGGGTTTAAGTGGCTATCCTCCAGGTACTGCAGTTTCCATCCACACACAAAGTCATACTGATAGGGAATCCAGATTGTGAGGCCCAATGGGGATAGTGATTATGTAAAGCATTGTGGAATATGATGGCACTATATAAGTACAGTACAGACCAAAAGTTTGGACACACCTTCTCATTCAAAGATTTTTCTGTATTTTCATGACTGTGAAAATTGTAGAATCACAATGAAGGCATCAAAACTATGAATTAACACATGTGGAATTATACATTACACTTTACAAAAAAGTGTGAAACAACTGAAAATATGTCTTATATTCTAGGTTCTTCAAAGTAGCCACCTTTTGCTTTGATTACTGCTTTGCACGCAGAAAAGGTGAACGGCTGGACTCTACATGCCTAGTTTCCACCGTGAAGCATGGAGGAAGTGGTGTGATGGTGTGGGGGTGCTTTGCTGGTGACACTGTTGGGGATTTATTCAAAATTGAAGCGGTGAGCGGTCCAGCTCACCCAAACCATCTCGATTGGGTTCAGGTCTGGTGACTGTGGAGGCCAGGTCATCTGGCGTAGCACCCCAACACTCTCCTTCTTGGTCAAATATCCCTTACACAGTCTGGATATGTGCTTGGGGTCATTGTCCTGTCAAAAAATAAATGATGGTCCAACTAAACGCAAACCGGATGGAATAGCATACTGCTGCAAGATGCTGTAGTAGCCATTCTGGTTCAGTATGCCTTCAATTTTGAATAAATCCCCAACAGTGTCACCAGCAAAGCACCCCCACACCATCACACCTCCTCCTCCATGCTTCACGGTGGGAACTAGGCATGTAGAGTCCATCCGTTCTCCTTTTCTGCGTGCAAAGCAGTAATCAAAGCAAAAGGTGGCTACTTTGAAGAATCTAGAATATAAGACATATTTTCAGTTGTTTCACACTTTTTTGTAAAGTGTAATGTATAATTCCACATGTGTTATTTCATAGTTTTGATGCCTTCAGTGTGATTCTACAATTTTCATAGTCATGAAAATACAGAAAAATCATTGAATGAGAAGGTGTGTCCAAACTTTTGGTCTGTACTGTATGTACAATAAATTAAAATAAGACTGTCAAAAAGCATAACATACAGTGAGACACTACATGTACAATAGAAAATGTATTGATTATATAACATTTTCTGTGCAGCTTTGTGCATCCAGACACATGTCCAGATGATGGTTTTATAAACTTATCTATCTGAAGGTTCTTCCAATTAATAAGATCATGTAGTGTAGGCCAAATGCAATTTATTTGTCTACACTACACAGAAGGAAAACATATGAATTGACATATGAGAGCTAGAACATACAGTTGAGTATAGATTATGCACAATACATATGTTTTTCGTTAGGAACGAAGAGGTAGATACGATATCCGTTTTCTACAGAGCATTGAAAAATGTTGTGCTAGTATGTCTGTCAGCTATAGCATATTAGTCTACGGTATAGTACAAAAGCATAGTGGCAGCAAGTGACAGTTGGCAGAGACACGCTGTCTGACTGCTTGAGTCTGAATGCCTGTGGGGAGGAAAGATTGTTTTGATGGTGAACAGGTGGAAGAGCGGTGGGTAAAGTGAACTCTGCATTATCCTTAGGAATGAGATACGAGCCTTAAACACATAGTAAATGTGACGATATAGTACAGAGACACCTGTTAACGTTTGTATTGTTATATAATTGGCAATGGGGACCTGCTTTCCAAATTATGATAAGTCAAATACAAAACTTCATGATCAAATGTAATTCTTTTCTGTCCTCTGAGAATAACCTATATATCTTTGATAGTAGCAAACTGCCATTCCTGGTAGATATCTAGAGGCAGAAATTGCTCACATGGATCTTCTTTTTTAAAAGTTTTATCACAATGCAGCACAGTATAACTTAATTATTGTGAGAAATGCTCATGTATTTTAATGATTTACCCTACAAGCTTCAATGGAGTAAGACAACCAAACTGTATCTGTGGATGGGCGACTCAGTTGGGACCCTGTTCTGCTCTGCCCTTGTGCACATTGAGGTTGTTTCACACATGCAGTATGATTTTAATACTAGAGACAGGTTAAGGCCATCCTGATGGCTACACCTTGTCGTGGTGGGATGGCTTTTATGCTTTATTGATCATAACAGCGTTAGCTAAGTATCCTATGCTATTTACATGTATTATTACTATTTATTTACTTGCTGTAGGGCATGTGTAGAGTATAAATTCATTTTGTTTTTTTATTTTTTGGGGGGACTTTTGTCTTATTTATAGCCCAAAAGTTCAATTAGCCGATGTCTATTTCTCACTTTCCATGCACGTGTGCGTTCAGCTCGTCCAAGAGTAAACATATTGTCACTAGAGAGAGAAGAATAAGTTGCTACCTGGCACCTAAAGCAGTGGCTTACCTTTCTAAAGAACAAAATAACCTTTCCTCTTCCCCACATTTGCTTTTGGGGGGAGAATAACCCTGACACCATAACAGCAGACATATCAGCCGATCCCACTAAAATTGATGGGTTCATCTAGTATGTACTGCATGGTCACCTTTTCTGTTAGTTGACCAGCACATTGTATGTAATTGCTTCATTCAATGGTCCTCATGTTGTGTCTTTACAGTCACCATACCAGACAGAAGCATTGCAATGCCTGACATACCTCTCAAACATGCAGACTGCAGGTCTTGGAGACTTTGAGTTCTTTTGACTTAAGTAAAATATATCGAGTAGCAGGCAGATCAAAAGAAATTGATGATTGAAAATTAACATAAGAATTTAGCATCTTTAATGTATACAAAAATGAAATAAAATGTCCTCTTTGCTTTCCAGAGCACTACAATTTTTATGTTAATAACTAGTGTCTTATCTGATGGGAGACAAGTTTATTAAACATTTGTGCCTGAATTTAAAGTCATTTACACCATACTTATGCTGCGCTGACTCACAGCCTGCCCAAGGTGAACTGACAGCATGGGAAAATGTTCAGAAATTTTCCCACGCTAATCAGTTCAACTCCGGTCAGGCGGGGAGGCTGTGCAGGCAGGTTTTCCTTCATTCCTCCGTGGTTTACAGCCGGGCTGGTAGCATTAGTGCGGCTCCCGGTTGTAAACTAACCACTTGAGATGGATTGCAGCGTGGGACTTGACTGTACGGCGGACAGGTATGGGTATACACCATGATCCAAATTATTATGCAAATTTGTTTTACGTGTCATAGTGTTTTGTTTTTTTTGTAAATGAAACCCATTGATGGTATTGTGTCTCAGGGTTCTTTGGATCACTGAAATCAATCTCAGATACCTGTGATAATTAGTTTGCCATGTGAACCCAATAAAAGGAAAACTGGATGTTCCATACTATTAAGCAGGCCAGAGTTTTCAAGTAACATGGGAAAGAAAAAGGATCTCTCTGCTGCTGAAAAGCATTAAATAGTGCAATACTTGGTCATGGGATGAAAACATTAGATATTTCCCAAAAACTTAAATGTGATCATCGTACTGTTAAGAGATTTGTGGCTGATTCTGAGCACAGATGTGTTTGTGCTGATAAAGGCAGAATGAGGAAGGTTTCTGCCAGGCAGGTTCATCGGATTAAGAGAGCAGCTGCTAAAAAGCCATTACAAACCAGCTAACAGATATATGAAGCTGCTGGTGCCTCTGGAGTCTTTTGAATCTCAAGGTGTAGGATCCTACAAAGTCTTGCTGTTGTGCATAAACCTACCATTCAGCCACCCCTAAACAGTGCTCAGAAGCAGAAGCAGTTGCAGTGGGCCCAGACATACATGAAGACTAATTTTCAAACAGTCTTGTTTACTGATGTTTCGAGCAACCCTGGATGGTCCAGATGGATAGAGTTGTGGATGGTTGGTGGATGGCCATCATGTCCCAACAAGGCTGCGACGTCAGCAAGGAGGTGGAGGAGTCATGTTTTGGGCCGGAATCATGGGGAAACAGCTGGTAGGGCCCTTTAAGGATCCTGAATGTGTGAAAATGACCTCTGCAAAGTATATAGAGTTTCTGACAGACAACTTTCTTCCATGGTATAAAAATCAGAAACGTGCCTTCAGGAGCAAAATCATCTTCAATCATGACAATGCACCATCTCATGCTGCAAAGAATACCTCTGAGTATTGAGTATTGAGTGTTGACAAATCCCCAGGCCCGGATGGGATACACCCCGAGTACTGCAGGAATTAAGTACAGTCATAGATAGACCATTATTTTTAATCTTTAAAGATTCCATAATAACGGGGTCTGTACCACAGGACTGGCGTATAGCAAATGTGGTGCCAATATTCAAAAAGGGGGCAAAAACTGAACCTGGAAATTATAGGCCAGTGAGCTTAACATCTACTGTGGGTAAAATCCTGGAGGGTTTTTTAAGGGATACTATATTGGAGTATCTGAGGCTGAATAACCTCATGACACAGTATCAGCATGGGTTTACGAGGGACCGTTCTTGTCAGACTAATCTGATAAGCTTTTATGAAGGGGTAAGTTCAGGACTGGACCAAGGGAATGCAGTGGACGTGGTGTTCATGGACTTCTCAAAAGTAGTGTTGAGCGATACGATAGCGCAAGTATCGGGTATCGGCAGATATTAGCTCTATCGACCTTTCGATACTTAGTTCCGATATTTTCGTCTTATCGGATACCGGAATCGGATTTGTCACTGTCACTGTCAGTGTCCGTCGGTCGGGTCTGTCAGGAGTCAGCGGCACTTACCTGGCAGAAGATCTCCGGCGGTCACGGCCTGGACTGCTTCATGGCCGCCATCATCTTTCCCCGGCGGTCAC
Organism: Oophaga sylvatica; assembly: GCA_033576555.1. Lineage (NCBI taxonomy): Eukaryota > Metazoa > Chordata > Amphibia > Anura > Dendrobatidae > Oophaga > Oophaga sylvatica. The sequence continues at coordinate 244,137,437 of JARQOD010000005.1, forward strand.
ATGCAGTTTCTCGCGATAACTGCAGTGACTGCTGGGTAATCCCGGCCGTAAAGCAGTCAGTCCGATGACGTCACCGCCGGGGAAGCAGGTAATCAGCTGTGCTGCGTCTCGATGACAGGCTCTGCCTGTCATTGCGATGTAGCAGAGCTGGATCGTCGTGGGACACTCGTACTATGGACTGCGTCGGACAGGTGGTATACTGTTGGTTTGTTTTTTTTTCTTTTTTTACAGGAGATCGATGGCGTCGCAGGAATGAGAGTATAATAAAAGAAATGAAAACTGTGTTGTCTCTTTTATTTCATTAAAATACTTTTTTCTTGCATTGTCTTTTTTTTATACATTTAATAACTTTGGGATTAATAATGGATCGGTGTCTTATTGACACCTCTCCATTATTAACCGGGCTTATTGTAACCGTGCAATCAACGGTGACATTAACCCCTTATTACCCCACTTGCCACCGCTACAGGGCAGTGGGAAGAGCCGGGTAAAGTGCCACAATTGGCACATCTTTTGATGCGCCAAATGTGGGGCTGCTGTAGCCTGGTATTATCAGGCTGTTGAGGGCCAAAATCCATGGGCCTTGACAGTCTTTTAATACCAGGCCGCAGCAGTCTGCATTTTACTTGGCTGGTTAACAAAAATAGGGGGACCCCTACGCCGTTTTTTTTTCGAGGGGATCCCCTATTTTTGTTAACCAGCCAAGCTAAGCAGACTGCTGTGGCCTGGTATTATCAGGCTTGCAAGGTCCATGGATATTGGATCCTTACCAGCCTGAAAAACCAGGCCTCAGCGGTCTGCTTCATCTGGCTGGTTAACAAAAATAGAGGGGACCCCATGCCAATTTTTTTCGAGGGGATCCCCTATTTTTGTTAATCAGCCAAGATATGCAGACTGCTGTGGCCTGGTATTATCAGGCTGGCAAGGTCCATGGATCTTGGCTCCTTAACAGCCTGAAAATCCAGGCCTCAGCAGTCTGCTTCATCTGGCTGGTTAACAAAAATAGGGGGGACCCCACGCCAATTTTTTTCGAGGGGATCCCCTATTTTTGTTAACCAGCAAAGATAAGCAGACTGCTGTGGCCTGGTATTATCAGGCTGGCAAGCAGGGTCGGACTGAGCCACCGGGACACCCGAGAAACCTCCGGTGGGCCCCAGCTCCTGCGTGGTGGGCCCTGATTTGAAAGGATAGGTCGCGGGGCAGAGGGGGCGGTGACCCCGGTCCCCGCGCTCTAAGGGGGCCCACCCGGAGCTACGCTACAGTAACTGTATCGGCGTGCACAGCACGCCGATACAGTTACATTCTGCGGCAGAGCAGGGAGAATCGATCTTCCTGCTCTGCCGCCCAGAAGCTATGGGGCCTGAACAGGCGTTGGGGGGGCCCGGTGCCAGCAGTGGGCCCCCCAACCGACATCGGAAGGTCAGCTGTATCGGCATGGGTACGGTTGGGGCGAGGATATGGGTGTGATTAGCTGTGAAATGGGTGTGGTCGGGGCGTGGCTTAAAATTTGCAGCGGCGCGCTATGCGCCCCGCAGCCTTTAACCCTCTTTCCTGTCTTCAAAATTTGGGAGGTATGCTGTATGACCTCCCTACAATTTCTGGGCATGCTCCTGATGAGCGCGACAGATGGTCTCCTGAGGGATCTCCTCCCACACCTGGAATAAAGCATCCACCAACTCCTGGACAGTCTGTGGTGCAACGTGGCATGGCCTAAAATTTGCTGCAGCAGGCACAGCGTGCCACAGCCTTTGTCCCTCTTTCCCTTCTTCAAAGGTTGGGAAGTATGATGGTGGGCCCCAAGAATATTTTTTCTCTGGTGGGCCCAAGGTACTCCAGTCCGACGCTGCTGGCAAGGTCCATGGATCTTAGCTCCTTAACAGCCTTAAATACCATGCCTCAGCAGCAGGGGCGTACATAGAAATCATGGGGCCCCATAGCAAAAGTCTGAATGGGCCCCCCCCCAAAAAAAAAAAAACAGAGCCATTGTAAATGTAAAGTGCCAGCACAGTGAGGGGACACATTAAACAAAAAAATGTATTATGCCCCCATAGATTGTGCCCCCATAGATGCTCCATAGTATAGGCCCTTATGCTGCCGCAGCTGCTGCAACCAAAAAAAAAAAAAGACATACTCACCTTTCGTCGCTGGGGGCCAGGTGCCGGTGTCCTGAGCAGGGGGTGACACCAGGTGCCGATGTCACCGCTCGCTCAGGGTCCCGGCACCTGAGATATTTACCTGTCCTCTCTCCACTGCTGAGTGCCGCTGTCTTCGGGGTCCTCCAGCAGTGAATGATGAGACAGAGGGCGCGGCGCGCACTAACGACGTCATCGCGCCCTCTGACCTGAACATTGCAGCAAGAGGACGCGAGCAACGGTGGAACGGGACAGGTAAATATCCCTTATACTCACCCTTCTGCCGGCGCGGTCTGTGCAGCCCCTGCTCTTCTCCCACGGTCTCCGCCGCCAGTGTTCAGCGGTCACGCGGGACAGCTCATTAAAGTCATGAATATGTGCGTATTCATGACTGTAATGAGCGGTACCACCTGACCGCTGAACACAGGCGTCGGAGACCGTGGGAGAAGAGCAGGGGCTGCAGAGACCGCACCAGGAGGGGTGAGTATATAGAAGAGCTGCGCTCCCCCTCCCCCGCCGACCCCTGGTAGTACTGTGTCAGCATAGCTACCCGACCGTCGAGGGCCCCCTCACCTGTCCGGGCCCCATAGCAGCTGCTTGATCTGCTTCATTCACGGTACGCCACTGCTCAGCAGTCTGCTTCATCAGGCTGGTTAACAAAAATAGGGGGGACCCCACGCCATTTTTTATTCGAAGGGAACCCCTATTTTTGTTAATCAGTTCCCTCTGACGTCACTGATTGTGTCCCTGGCTGACCTGAAGTGAAAGTGGAAAGCAATCAATTAAGCTTTCCACTTCCTCTCCTGTCAGCCAGGAGAGGAACTCATTTATTTGGGGGTTTACTGTGAGGCTGCAGCATTAGCTGCGGTCCCTGCAGTAAACATTAACCCTTTCTGAAGGATTACACCGTGGGACCTGACTGTGCATGGGATAGGTAAGAATAATTTTGCTTTTTTATTTTATTTTTATTACAGGAAATGGTTTTTGCAGTCAAATAAAAGATGGTAAAAAACATGTGTCTTTATTTCATTAAAATGATTTTTAATTAAAGTGTGTGTGTTTTATTTTTATTTCATGCAATAGGATTAATAATTGATAGTTGTCTATTTGACAGCTCTCAATTATTAACCTGGCTTAAGGTCACCTTTCAATTGCAATGTGGCTTTAACCCCATATTAACCCATTCGCCACCGCTACAGGGCAATGGGAATAGACGGGCAAAGTGCCAGAAAGGGCGAATCTAATTATAGATTTGTCTTTTCTGGGGTGTCTGGGGGCAGATGTTAGTAGCCAGGGGGGGCCAAAAATAATGGTCCCTCTCTGGGCTATTATTATCTGCCCCCATTCGCTGGCTTTGTCTGTCTGGTTGCGAAAATAGGGCGGGAGCCCACGCATTTTTTTTAAACAATTTTACACCTCATATATATATATATATATACATGTCATTGAATTTGTGACACATATATAATATTATATTTATAGTTCATACACTTCTACATAGTATAATAGCCGCTAATTCAATTGACGGCTTTTGTGAAAATGCAGAACCCGACATGAAATGACACTTGGTGTACATAGGGTTAACCATGTCTTTTCATGTCCTTTGCTATCTGATTTGCACAAACAATTACATCAGTCTATGTGTGCAAAATTTCACACCTGTAGGGGTTAATTAAAGGTGTAAATTCGTAGCAAAAAAGTCCGTTTTTTTTACAACGAATTTACACCTTTAATTAACCCCTACAGGTGTGAAATTTTGCACACATAGACTGATGTAATTGTTTGTGCAAATCAGATTGCAAAGGACATGAAAGGACATGGTTAACCCTATGTACACCAAGTGTCATTTCATGTCGGGTGCTTCTGTCTTTTCACAGAAGCCGGCTTTACCCGGCAATTGAATCAGAGGATATTTTACTATGTAGAAGTGTATAAACTATACATATATGTATATATATATGTCACAATGAATGTATATATATATTATATATATATATATGTATTCTATGTGTGTATATTTAGTGTTTACAAGGAAATAAAGGTTTTTTTTAGTTGCGATATTTTGTTCCCATAGACTTACATGGGACTTCCGGTATCGGAATCGGATATCGCCGATATTTAGTGATATCGGCGATACCATTCCGATCCGATATTTTTAGATATCGAGCAGTATCGCTCAACACTACTCAAAAGCTTTTGATACAGTGCCACACAAAAGGTTGATACATAAAATGAGAACAATGGGGATAGGGGAAAATATGTGTAAGTGAGTTAAGAACTGGCTCATGGATAGAAAACAAAGGGTGGTTATTAATGGAACACACTCGGACTGGGTCACGGTTAGCAGTGGGGTACCACAGGGGTCAGTATTGGGGCCGTTTCTCTTTAACATATTTATTAATGACCTTGTAGGGGGCATACAGAGTAGTATTTCAATATTTGCAGATGACACTAAACTCTGCAGGGTAATAAATACAGAGGAGGACAATTTTATATTACAGGAAGATTTATGTAAACTAGAAGCTTGGACTGATAAATTGGCAAATGAGCTTTAATGGGGATAAATGTAAGGTCATGCACTTGGGTAGAACAAACAAGATGCATAATTAAGTGCTTAATTGTAAAAAACTGGGCAAAACTGTCACTGAAAAAAAGACCTGGGTGTATGGGTGGACGACAAACTCACATTTAGTGGCCAATGTCAGGCAGCTGCTGCCAAGGCAAATAAAATAATGGGATGCATTAAAAGAGGCATAGATTCTCATGAGGAGAACATAATTTTACCTCTATACAAGTCACTGGTGCGACCACACTTAGAATACTGTGTGCAGTTCTGGTCTCCGGTGTATAAGAAAGACATAGCTGAACTGGAGCGGGTGCAGAGAAGAGCGACTAAGGTTATTAGAGAACTGGTGGGTCTGCAATACCAAGACAGGTTATTACACTTGGGGTTATTTAGTTTGGAAAAACGAAGGCTTAGGGATGATCTTATTACAATGTATAAATATATAAGGGGACAGTACAAAGACCTTTCTAATGATCTTTTTACTCTTAGACCTGTGACGGGGACGAGGGGGCATCCTCTACGTCTGGAGGAAAGAAGGTTTAGCCATAATCACAGACGCAGATTCTTTACTGTAAGAGCAGTGAGACTACGGAACTCTCTGCCGTCTAATGTTGTAATGAGTGATTCCCTACTAAAATTTAAGAAGGGACTGGATGCCTTTCTTGAAAAGTATAATATTACAGGCTATATTCACTAGTTTCCTAGATATTGCTTTGATCCAGGGAGCGAGTCTGATTGCCGTATGTGGAGTCGGGAAGGAATTTTTTTCCCCAATGTGAAGCTTACTGTTTGCCACTTGGGTTTTTTTTTGCCTTCCTCTGGATCAACATGTTAGGGCAGGTTAGGATAGGATATGGGTTGAACTAGATGGACTTAAAGTCTTCCTTCAACCTTAATAACTATGTTACTATGTTAATATGAGTCATTGGCTGCTGTAGGCATAAAAGGAGATAAACTCATGGTGTTACCACCATCTTCCCCTGACCTCAACCCTATAGAGAACCTTTGGAGTATCATGAAGCAAAAGATCTATGAGGGTGGGAGGCAGTTCACATCAAAACAGCAGCTCTTGGAGGCTATTCTGACTTTATACAAAGAAATACAAGCAGAAACTCTCCAAAAACTCACAAGTTCAATGGATGCAAGAATTGTGAAGGTGATATCAAAGGATGGTTCCTATGTTAACATGTAACTTGGCCTGTTAGGATGTTTTGGATTTAAATAGCTTTTTTGTTCAGTGAATGTGACCTCCTAATGCTGCAAATTCCACAAATAAGCATTTTCATTATTTAAAACATCAAATGTTTAGAAATTCTACTATGCCTAATAATTTGGAACAGTGCATTTTGAGTTTTTATTCATTTTGGAGATTATACTGTTATCATTGGGAGGTTTCTTCAATAAAATTTGATGTATATTCTAAAGGGTGATTACTTTTATTAGACTGACTGTCATTTACACCGACCACTTAGGAAATTCAGAGAAAAATATAATTTGCATAATAATTTGGAACATGGTGTATAGTTGCTTTTTTATGTTGTATTTTTTCCAGGAGAATGATGGCTTGAATAGACTGGGAGTTAAATAAAGATGGAAAAAATCTGTTTATTTCATTAATACTCTTTATTCTTAATGTGTATGTGTTTTTTAACCCTTTCAGACTAGTGGATGAATAATGGATAGATGTCTTATTGACACCTCTCCATTATTAGTCAGGCTTAATGTCACCTTACAATAGCAAGGTGACATTAACCCCTTATTACCCCATATGCCACCCGCTACAGGGCAATAGGAAGATAGATGGTAAGTGCCAGAATTGGCGCATGTTACAGATGCACCTTTTCTGGGGTGGCTGGGGGCAGATTTTTTTAGTCAGAGGGGCCCAAAAACAATGGTCCCTCTCTAGTCTATTAATTTCTGCCCTCAGTCACTGGCCTGCCCTCTCTGGTGGAGAAAATTGTGCGGGAGCCCACGCAAATTTTTTCTGTGAATTAATCCTTTAATTTAACACCTACAGCTCCAACATTTTACACACATATACTACTAACATTATTAGTGAGGGACATATATAAATCTAACTGATATTCAATGATTTACTGTATGTAAACCATGTCTCATTTTCTGTTGGGTTCTGTAATGATTTTACAGATGCCGACAATTGAATCTCACTTTGGTATCCTCCTATACTCCATCCCTTATAAAATGCAATATTCATATTCATAATTCCACATCGTGTTTTCATTACACCACACTTGTCACAAATGATATCGCTACAGCAGGGCCTCTCTAGACGCTGCTAGGTTACACTAAACAGACCCCACGTCACTTCCTGTGACATATACATTGGGTTTCCAGTTTCAGCCTCACTAAGGGCAAATCGCGTCACTTATGTTTCTCTTCACAGCGACATATTGAATAAGGCTGGTGATTGGCCGAAATGTCACTCTGTCGCTCCCAAAATTCTCTGTGCTACATGTACTTTGTGCTGTTATCACTTTTTTGGATTAAAATGTTTGGCATCACGTACCAGACAGAGTGTGCATTGAATATTTGAATTTTTGTGCTTGGGTCCACAGATCCATTACACAGGCACCTCACATTAGGATAGAGTGCTGGCCATTTCTTCCCTCTTGATTATTTTTTGTTGGCCTTTTGCACCAATCCTCCCATAACGACTGACACGTTTGCATATGACGACGTAACAAATAACAGCATATTGTCACTAGTTACCAACGCTAATGACTTTCTCCACACCCCATACACAAGAGCTCCGGATCAGTGACTATGAGAAAGAGAGGCGCATATTACTCTCGTATGACCTCCATTGCATCACGCTGGCCGAATATCATCACCAAAATAAGATGCCAAGGGGCTTGAGGAGTCATCTCCGGCCTATGCTTTTTTCTGACAACAAAGAATACTGTACTAAATTCCAAAAGATCCTCAATAAGTCTTCTCTGGATATCATCATTCTTACCATAGAACACCTTCAGAAAGCTATCTCGGAGACATAACAGAGCATTCAAGCCATCGAGACGCAACTTTCCACTACTTTATCCATGGCTGACTGGGATAACCTCAAGGCCAAGACCGATAAAACCTTAAGTGAACATTGTAAATTCTTGCAGCAGAGGAAATGTGCAAAGTTTCAAAGAGACAACGAGGACTACCTCAATAACCACTCTATCGATGGAACGATTACCCCGGCAGCAACACATGGAGACTCCATTGAGGTGCACGCAACAATGGGTCCTTCAGCTCAAGCAGCGACTCCCCCACAGGATGGACCAGACCACCTTTTTTAAGGAAGAGCCGCAGGGGAGGACACCAACGCAGAGAGCAACCAGAATATCCAGGAGAAAGAATGACCACCAGATCCTAGGTAAGACATCCAACCTGGTTGTGAACATCTCCAGCTACACCCTCACCCCTGCGGAACTATCAGCACTTCAGAAGGGTTTATCCTTCTGTCCAACACCCAACTGGGACAGCTTCCAGTTGGATAAGGACCTTCAATGCTTCTATTGGTCAATACACTTGAAAACCCATTTTGGGCTAAAGGACGTTACCTCCGTGAACAGAGTGTTGCCCCTGACAACGTCTCTGTTCCGGAGCTCTCTATTGTATCCTTGGGGTAACGTAATATCAGCACCTTTAATCCACCATGCACCTATCCCGCAACAGAAACTTGCATTGCATTGATTGACTGGGACATCAAGCAATTAGTCCACCAACATAACCAAGGTTTTTATCCCACACATCAGAATCTTCCAGTTGATGAAAAGCGAGCAATAAGGTCACTACAGGATAATAAATACATCACCATTAAACCTGTGGATAAGGGCGGGGCCAAAGTGGTCATGGACACTTCCATGTACCATAATGAGATCACTCGACAGCTCTCTGATACAGAAACATGCAAAAGAATCCCCAGAGATCCCACTAGTGTGAATACCAACAAAATCAAAGACCTAACTAAAGGTTACCTTGAAAAACATATCATTGATCAACAAACCGCCACATTTCTAATCAATTCATACCCCGTTACACCGGTCTTCTATGTAGTACCCAAATTTCATAAATCACTCTCCAAACCTCCTGGCCAACCAATTGTGACCTCCTCTGACTCAGTTTTGTCCCCTTTATCAATCTTTCTTGAAAAAATCTTGACACTCCTTACCAAAACCGTACGTTTCTTCATACTTGACGCAGGCCATTTCCTTTCTATTATAAGGAACTTATCCCTTATACCATCAGATAGCCTTCTTGTTACTTTCGACGTAAACAGTTTCTATACCTCTATCACACACAGTAGGGGTCTGGAGGCTGTTTCACACATCCTGTCACTTACTAACCTGTCCAGAAGCTTCATTGAGTTCTGCTTAGAAATACTTCACATAGTTCTCCATGACAACTTTTTCCTGTTCGGTGACAACTTCTACATACAGAAATGCGGGACCGCAATGGGATCCAACATAGAGCTGGCCTACGCTAATTTATACATAAGCAGGTTTGAGGAGGAGTACAATTGCTCACGACCCCTCTGCCAGGAACATTTCCTATGTTACTATAGGTACATAGATGATATCTTTTGCGTTTGGCACGACACACTGGACTCTCTTTTTACATTCCATGCCTATCTAAACTACATCAGACCTGAACTACAATTTACGCTCAACTATGACACTAACCGTATTCCATTTTTGGATACATTGGTCATCAAAGACCATACTGGACTGATTACCACCGACCTCTACTCTAAGCCCATAGACTGAAACAGTTTATTGCATTTCTCCAGCTGCCACCCCAGGGCGATTAAAAGGAGTCTTCCTTGCTCTCAATTCCAGAGAGTCTCATGGAATCTTTGGCATCACGTACCAGACAGAGTGTGAGGTGAATATTTGAATTTTTGTGATTGGGGTCCACAGGATCCATTACACTGGCACCTCGCATTAGGAAAGAGTGCTGGCCATTTCTTCCCTCTTGATTTTGATTCTTCAAAAGGTTCTTTCTTATTTAAGTGGTGAAAAAAATCTAGTTTCTTAAAAAAGTCTCCATTTTCCGAGACTTGTAGCGTCTCCATTTTTCTTGATCTGGTGCTGGGTGAAGGCTTATTTTTTGCATGCCTAGTTGAGGTTTTTATTGATACCATTTTGGTGTAGATACCATCTTTTGATCGCCCGTTATTGCATTTTAATGCAATGTTGGGGTGACCAAAAAAATGCAGTTCTGGCATTTTGACTTTTTTGTTACACCCATTTACCAATCGGACTAATTCTTTTTATATATGATAGATTTGAAAGCGGAAATACCAATATTTGTATTTTTTTATTGTTTTATTTTTAATGGGGCAAATGGGGGATGATTTGAACTTCTATGTACAGGTCCTTCTCACAAAATTAGAATATCATCAAAAAGTTAATTTATTTCAGTTCTTCAATATAAAAAGTGGAACTCATATATTATATAGAGTCATTACAAGCAGAGTGATCTATTTCAAGTGTTTATTTCTGTTTATGTTGATGATTAGGGCTTACAGCCAATGAAAACCCAAAATAATTATCTCAGTAAAATAGAATAATTAACAAAAAACACCTGCAAAGGCTTCCTAAGTGTTTAACAAAGTCCCTTAGTCTGTTTCAGTAGGCTCCACAATCATGGGGAAGACTGCTGACTTGACAGATGTCCCGAAGGCAGTCATTGACACACCCCACAAGGAGGGTAAGCCACAAAAGGTCATTGCTAAAGAAGTTGGCTGTTCACAGAGTTCAGTATCTAAGCATATTAATAGAAAATTGAGTGGAAGGAAAAAGTGTTATAAAAAAAGGTGCACAGGCAACTAGGATAACCGCAGCCTTGAAAGGCTTGTTAAGAAAAAGCCATTCTAAAATTTGGGGGAGATTTACAAGGAGTGGACTGCTGCTGGGGTCATTGCTTCAAGAGCCACCAAACACAGAAATATCCAGGACATGGGCTAAAAGTGTCGCATTTCTTGTGTCAAGCCACTCATGACCAATAGACAATGCCAGAAGCATCTTACCTGGGCCAAAGAGAAAATGAACTGGTCTGTTGCTCAGTGGTCGAGGGAGTTGTTTTCAGATTAAAGTAAATTTTGCATTTCATTTGGAAATCAAGGTCCCAGAGTCTGGAGGAAGAGTGTAGAGGAACACAATCCAAGCTGCTTGAAGTCTAGTGTGAAGTTTCCACAATCAGTGATGGTTTGGGGAGCCATGTTATCTGCTGGTGTAGGTCCACTGTGTCTTATCAAATTCAAGACCAAAGTCAGCACAGCTGTCTGCCAAGAATTATTAGAGCACTTCATGCTTCCCTCTGCCAACAAGCTTTTTGGAGATGGAAATTTCATTTTCCAGCAGGACTTGGCACCTGTCCACACTGCCAAAAGTACCAATACCTGGTTTAAAAACAACAGCATCACTGTGCTTGATTGGCCAGCAAACTCGCCTGACCTTAACCCCATAGAGAATCTATTGGGTATTGTCAAGAGGAAGATGAGAGACACCAGAACCAACAATGCAGACAAGCTGAATGCTGCTATCAAAGCAACCTAGGCTTCCATAACACCTCAGCAGTGCCACAGACTGATCGCCTCCATGCCATGCTGTTTAAATGCAGTAATTGATGCAGAAGGAGCCCAAACCAAGTTTTGAGTGCATTTATTGGGCGGCGCTCATTTCAATATGGCAATGATAACCTGCAGACCCCGGGTTGTCATACCAATCCATTGTCTACCCGCGGTCATGTGACACATGCGCTGATGGCCAGATTAGTGACGTGCTTCCAGTGTGAGCATGTTAAATGCCACTGTCAGAGATTGACAGTGGCATTTAACATGTTAACAGCCGCGGGTGGATGTCTATTGCACCCGTGGCTGCTAGGGGCACATGTCAGCTGTTCAAATCAGCTGACATGTGCTGGAAAAGTTGCGGGCTCAGCGCTGGAGACCACAGCAAACAGGGGGAGCCCACCTTTGACGTAACTATATGTCTAAGGTTTGAAAGGGGTTAAATATGGGCAATTGTATGCATTTTTCTAGGAATGTTGCTTAAAGCAAAGTTATGGCATAGAAGAACCAAAAAAGTGTTGAATCAGCCTATAAAAACTGTATATTGTGTATTATAAATGAGCGGATCTAATGAGATTTGAATTCGCCAAATCACATGGATTTTACTTCGAAATTTGATTTGTAGCTAATTTATTACTCAACAAATTGAATGTCTCTCATTATGGTCTAAGGTCTGGAGAGACCTTAGAGAATAATAAATGTATTATGTAAGAAAAAATGTAAAATGGTGTAAGATGTAGAAAAAAATAACTAATGCTTCACCTCTGACCTCCACTGTACACTGTCCTCAGAATAGTCCTGTACACAGTCCTGAATGGTGTATATATTCTTGCTAAGCTGGAACTTCAGGCTGGGACTAGGACTGGGATGACTCTTACATGTTCAGGGTCATTCTGAACCCAATCACAGCCGGAAGTCCCAGCATACAGTGTTCGTCATAAGATTGCGGTGTACATCGTGATGTCATTACATTGTTACAACTTTATAATATGCCTGGGCCTAGTCATAAATTCTGGTCCTGGACTTCTTGTGACTAGGCCCAGGATGTCTTTGCGAATGCGTGTTGTAAGGTTACGTCGACATGGTGAATTATATGGTAATTTAAAGAACACGCGCATATAAGGTTGGTCATTATTCTGGAGGATTCAAGGAACCTTTGTCACAGTATGCAGGTCTTTCCTAATTTAACTTTTTGATGGCATGCTATGGGCACAATTCCACCTCACATATTTTTAATATTATACAATCTAAAGACAATATTGGTTACAGTTACAATAAAATATATGACTTCTGTACTCTGTAACGGGATTGAGATTCAAACATTCTATGATTATTACAATATTGGTGATAAAATCAGAAAAAGTTATGAAGTAGATCAGCCAGATAATGATTGTATCCTATGGACCTGCTTATACAGTGATTATCTCTGCACCTACAATAGCTGCTGTGAGTTTTTAAAACTGTGGAATATACAGCAAGCATTTTGCTCTACAACTGTGTAAGCTAATTGAAAAAAAATCCCTGTGGAGAAAACAAAATTGTATGTGAATTATGCAACTATCCAATAATTACATTTTCATTTTTACTTTACAATTGACATATGTATGATTTATTATTTACATTCAATTATTGCCGTTTTGTTATTTGTAATTTTCACTAGATTGCATAGTAATTATGAAAATTGTATTTCTCATATTCATTTACAAATGCTCCAATGTGTTTTATTGTGTCTTTTTCATTAAAAACATTGTTCAGAACAAATTGATACTATTTATGAAGTTCTATTAAAAGTTCAATATTGATGAACTATCTATTTTCCTGCAGATTTTATTTGGATGCTGGATCACATGATTCCTCTTCAGAATGAAGCCTGTTTTATCCTGGATTGTTTGTGTTGCTATGGTGCCTTGCTTATCTGCAATGGCAGTCAACAATAAGACAGGTATTCAATATTTGTCCGTTGTGTCTTTTTTCTTTTTTACCGTTATTTTAGAATGATTTCTGAAATATTATTACTATCTTAGATTCATGCACCACTCAGCCAAAGAGCATAGTTAGACAAAATCTTTCTCACTAAAGTTTTCTACTTTGATTGCATGGCCTACTGTTCGGGCACAGACACCGAACACGGACTACAGCAGGAAGTCTGTGTTACTGTTCGGATTCAGCCTCCCCAAACACCGGGTGTTTGTTGACAGCACGGCATACACTGTTTTTAATTGGCGGTAAAATCATCACTGCCGTTCAGAGAGCCACGGTTTAAAGTTTACCTCCGGTCATTTGTGTCAGCTGATGGGACTACTGTTCCCATCAGTCAACGCCTGCTGCCGCTAATAACAGTGAGAGCAGGAGCAGCTGATGGGATTATTCATCAGCTGGTTCCTGCGCTGTAAATAAAGAATAAAAAAATAAATGGCATAGGTTCCCCTGTATTTTTGATAACCAGCCAGGCAAAACTTACAGCTAGGGGCTGCAAACCTCAGCTGTCAGCTTCAGCAAAGTTATCAAGAATAGAGGGGTCCCCACACGTATTTTTTAATTATTTATATAAATAATTAAAAAAAACTGTGTGGGGTCCCCACCATTTTTAACAACCAATCTTGCTAAAGCAGACAGCTCGGGGCTGGTATTCTCAGGCCGGTAAGGGGCCATGGATATTGACCCCCCAGCCTAAAAATAGCAGCCCGCAGATGCCCAGAAAAGGCGCATGTATTAAATGTGCCAATTCTGGTGCTTTTCCCGGCTCTTCCCACTTGCCCTGTAGCAGTGGCAAGTGGGGTTCATATTTGTGGGGTTGATGTCACCTTTGTATTGTCAGGTCATATCAAGCCCACGGAATAGTTTAAGACACCTCTCCATTACTAATCCTATAGTTATATTGCAAATAAACACACAACCAGAATAAAATCTTTTATTTGAAAAAGACAAAACACTTTTACATTTTTATTTAAAAATAACAAAAACAGTTATACTCACCTAATGCCTAATTCCACTGAATCCCTCGTCTCCTGTAATAAAATAAAATGAAAAGCAACAATATCCTTTCCTTGTCCGTCGTTCTGTCCCATGCCGTAATCCATGCCTTTGGGGTAATTAGTTTTCAACCTGGACGGTGCCAAGATTCGACTGTCCAGGCTGAAAACCACTGGTGAATGAGCTGCTGTGTGTGCAGTATCAGTGACTAGCGGTGACGTCATCTAGGCCACTGCCAGTCACTGAGGCTGCCTTCCCAGCTGGGCTAAACTGCGGTGACCTTGGTGAGATCCCCGCTGGCACCATGAGAAAGTCTCACGGTGCTGAGGCAAGTTCAACGCAGTTCAAATTCACCGCAGTCAAATTGGTGAACTCGCCTATCGGGGAGCTCACCGAGGTCAACACAGTTCAGCCTGGCTGTGACCGGCAGGAACCTCGATGCTTTAACTACTTCAGACTTCAAAAGCTGTATAGAGACTGAAGGAAGTGACTGGTTCACTCTTTTGGGGCTTCCACTTGGAAGCTGTAAATATGCTATATGGAGTTAAACTTGGCGCCTTCAGAAAAAACTCTTAAGGAAAAACACCACTGACATGTTACTGGAGCACCTTTTGCAAAAAATGAAGTGAGTACACTCGCGTCTAAAAGAAGTTGTGTGCACAAATACTTTAGGATTGTGGGAAAATAAAAATATGTGGAACATCCTAAAAACTGCTACATAATGCAGGCTGTGTGTGAGTGTAAATATAAGAACTAGCCAAAAACTAGTCAAAGTCCCTTTATTATTAAGAAAGTATGGGGGATATTTATAAGCATGCCTGAATATAGAACCTTTGGGACAATTTGCAAATTTAGACCCTTAAAAAGTTGCACTTACGGTAATTGGATTTATCCCTTATTGATAACCAGCTGCAGAACTAGGATTGTGCTGGGATTTTTCTCTGCCATACTTTACCACTACGGAATCATTTTTTTCTAATCATCTGTAAATAAACACATCCCACAGCATACTGTTGTGGACATATCTCAAGCAGCTACGATGTTAAAATAAATTGAATAACAATATTATATTGGAATGTGTTCTAAAATGTCAAAATGACCATCTATTCTGCCTGTCTCCCATACCAGAGGATTCATACCCGCATTAAGCATTTTTCTCTTTTTATGTGACTAATAAGCCAGTGTGCCATGATGGATTAACATTGAGGATGTCTGTGGATAACAAGCTGAATATGAATGAACTGTGCCAAGCAGCTGCTGTTAAGACTGCTGTAGCGCTATGATGTAATAAAAAGGGAAAGACTGCTTGGAAGAAAATCGCTCTATAGTGGTCTAGCGATATTGCCTGTTAGGGTAACTGATGATGTAAAGCAAGGTATTAGTGTTTTACTATAAATTTAATGACAAGATTTGTAATAGACTACACTGTAATATACATATATTATCATTAATTATGTAATAAAATGGGTTTATATTGCTTTGACATTGTTGACATTTACTGAATACAATTTATGAATTGAATATACTGTGATAGATTTGTAGTTTAAAACAAGTTTTTTAAAAGCTTAATTAGCTTGGAAATTTACACCCTTTATTGTCCCTTGATAGTCCAGCCCCCATCCCTTAGGTGTCCTCCCCTCTGGTCCGTCAGAGAGCAGTGAACCGGGACTTGTTGCAGGGTTCCTCAGAGCCACTTTAGATGGGCTCACCTAGAGCATTACATGACTACTGATTGGCTATGTGCAAGCTGCTAATAATGATAATTTTTAATCTGGCTTAAATGAATTACATCTGACAAACTAAAGTTTTGCTTGTTTGTTGGATAGTTGCTGACCTATTTAAACAGGTTGATAGTAGGGAACAAGCTCATTTCCTGTTTATTGGCTCGTCTCAACAGCAAGTAGACTGTGGTCAACATTTTGTGACAATGAAAACAGGAGACCAGAATGCATGAGTGGCAGCCTGATCAATAAAGATCTACGTTAGCATATTGACAACGTGATTGTATAGAAACATTTTTATATTTGACTGCAGGATCACTTTAAAGTGGTTTTCCACTTTTTCTGTTTTCAAGTATTCTGTCCTCAAACCCACCCTTTATCAAGTCATCACTGCCAGTGATTGACTGGAGCAGTCACATGCAAAGCTGTCACATCCCCACTGCAGTGATTTCAATGATGTCTTTGTTCTCATCACTGCAGTGGTGATGCCACAATTAAAGCATGTGACCACTAGAACAACAGTGATGCAAATGTAAAAACACTTTAGGGACTTGTTCAGGTAAGTTTATTATAGTCCGAATGCAAAACGGATAGCATGTGACAGCATATGATCAAATGCAATTCAATGGAATAGTTCACATAAAGGTCTTACACACAGACTGATGGTCGCTTGAAAAAATTACAGCAATCAGTTGTCTTATCCATTTTTTTCTGATCAGCCAATGTATTTAACTTAGCATTTTATTTAAAATCATTGATGTATAAAATTAAAACCATCTGGATGTCATACAGATGTAAGAAACGTATATGGTTATAGCATACTTATGGCATACAGGCATACAGATGGTAAAACAGATATAAAATTCTCTGTTTTTTTATAACACATGGACAATTATTTATCTTCTCATTTGAACAACACCTAAAGTGTTAAATTTTCTTGTAAAATTTGTAATTGATGTTATTTTAAACACTGTTTTTAGCATTCTGTTCTTAAATTGAGAAATTCACCATAAATACACAGGAAAATGTCTTTTTTATATAAATAAATATCACAAATCTAAATTTTATTTTGTGTAAAATAATAACCAACTATGTGGTTAAACAGTAGATTTTTCCAGCATTCTAATGTTTTTCCTATATATAAGCCCTGATTGTCATTTGTGTCAATTCTGATGTTTGATTGTTTTAGATTCTTATATCCGTGATTTTCCCTAAGTACTATAACTCATTCATGTATTAGTTGTTTTGTTTGTCTTTTTCTATTTATGGCTGTCACTGTAAGCAATACCCAAAAGGCCCTTCAAGATACTGTTACAGGGTATTGTCAGTTCTAGTTATATCCTTGGTATTAGTACTCATGTAACGGTTACATGGAGCTTATAGTGCCTGCTGTTACATGTACAGTGAGCAATCTACGAATATTGTATACTCTGTGCATTGTCCAAATATTTCCTGTAACCCAACTTCTTCTCAAGATCTTGTTGAGAAGGTCCAACCTTAGATGACAGGTTTAAAATAGTTGCAGACAACTGTGTATTCTCTCATCGGAGAGAATCCGGTCAATTATGCAAATTACACTCTGCTTAAACTCTGATCAGAGTATTAGCATAGTGTGATCTGATTCTCTCAGATGAGGAGAAGATGGAGAAAAAAAAGTCTCCATTTTCTCCATTCAGTCAGTCCATGGAAACCAAGTGCAGTCCGGTGGTTTCCATGGACTGCGTGGCATGGCCAAGTGTGATCTGAATATAAGGTCAAACTAGGGCATGCAGAAATTCTTTTCCACGGACTGATAATATGGTCATCCATACGAGTGCTTGTTCAGATTTTTACTACTACTACTACTCATAATTACTTCAATTTAGTGTTGGACTTGGAGAGGAAAATCATGAGCGACCATTTCACTAGAACTCTATTTTATCCCAAGAAAAGTTTTATGTAGAATTTGCCTTCAGATGGCAACAGTGTGATGAGAAACTTTTGTCGTTGTATTTTCTTTGATAGGTAAAGTGTACTTTTATGTGATATTACTCTCCCTGTTTATCTGTAAGTACCTTAACCCCTTTCTGACATTAGATGTACTATCCTGTCCATGGTCCCTGGGCCCATATGAGCATGGATAGTACGGGTGTCAGCTGATTCCTGGGACTAAGTGCCAGGAACGGTCACGGACCGCACCCGGAACATTAATCCCCGGCACACTGCGATCAAACACTATCGCAGTGTTCCGACGGCATAGGGAAGCATCCCGCAGGGAGGGGGCTCCCTGCATGCTTTCCTAAGACCCTCAGAACAACGCAATGTGATCGTGTTGTTCCGAGGGCCTCCTCCCTGCAGGCCCCTGGATCCAAGATGGCCGCGGGGTCCTTCTGGGTCCTGCAGGGAGGTGGCTTGTCAGTGCCTGCTGTTAGGCATAGGGCGACGGCGGGATCTGAACCTGGATCCGAGGAGTCTCCCATCCAGACTCAGCCGAGGCAGATGCTGCTCAGCTTCGCCGTCGATCCCAACACCTAGCCAATACCCGAGAGGCACAAATATTTACTCGGGTCTTTGTTCATAGTAGCCTTAAACCTAGGTTACGGAACAGGAAAAGGCTGTTTTAAGCCTAAGTCCAGAAATGCCTGCACTGAGCATGTCCATGACGTAGCAAGCCATGATTGGGGCTTGAGGTCAGCTGGTCCTCTGAGCTGGCATCGCCTCATTGGTCACGGATAACATCATCGGGGATGCGATTGACAAGATGGCTGGGGGCGGAGCTTAGCCTTAAATAGCTTGTCTGTCCATGGCACGACTCGGTCAGATCATACTAAAATAGGCAGTGCTCATGTGTGGACGTACCAGAATCTGGGCTCCACGTGCTCTCTAGCTTTGCTCTCAGGACCTTGCCAGAGTACGCTCGGCTTATTAGCTCAGGTCCTTCAGGCAGGTTCAGCTTATGCCAGGCAGGTAGCCAATGTTGCAGTATTGCTATGAATATAGGGTAGCTATACACCCTGAGCAGACTGTGGGGGCGGGTAACCTGGGCATCACCTGTCAGTTGAACAGAGAAGCTTGCTCAGTCCGGTCTCACACCAGCTGACAGCATGTGGGCATCGCCACCAGCTGAATATTGAAGCTGCGCAGTCCAGATGTAGCCCGGTTGGCAGGATGCGGGCATCGCCATCAATTGAATAGTTAAGTTGCTCAGTCCGGTCGCACACCGGCTGACAGCACGTATGCCTGACGCTAGTCGCACGCACTTCCTAGCGGCTGGCACGTGGCTTCTGTATAGTCAAACAGGGCTACGTCTATACCAGCTTGCAGCACATAGTGCTAACCTAATATCTGGCAAGTGGCCTCTGTGCCATTAACAGGGCTACATCTACGCCAGTCCTCAGCACTTCTCCCGTGAAGTTAACGGAGATAGTGCAAATTCCATATCTTGCTAAATGTGAAGTTCACGGGCAAGATCTTTATATTTTATTCGTCAGTTATTACCCTCCTAACCAAAGGGTGTTATGCAGCAGTGAACATAAACTGCATCATGGACCCTGTGTTCGGTTGCCATCCATTATATATTAAAGTTGTTTGCAAACCGAGCGCATAACACCTGCTAAGAGCAGGCACTGAGAAGCCTCCTGCACTGCCTGTCAGATTGCTGGTCTGACAGAGTGCTGTGCAAACTGTCAGATCAGCGATCTGACACTATATAGTGATGTCCCACCCTAGGACAAAGTAAAAAAGTTAAAAAAAAAATAAAATTAACATGTGTAAAAAAAAAATCCTAAATAAAGAAAAAAAATAATATTCCCTAATAAATTCATTTCTTTATGTAAATAAAAACAATAAAAGTACACATATTTAGTATCGCCGCGTCCGTTATGACCCGCTCAATAAAACTGTCCCACTAGTTAACCCTTTAGTGAACCCCTTAAAAAAAAGCAAAAAACAATACTTTATCATTATATAGCCGAATAAAAAGGGGAATAACACGCGATGAAAAAGACGGATATAAATAAACATGGAACCGCTGAAAACGGCATCTTGTCCCGCAAAAAATGAGCTGCCATACATCATCATAAGCAAAACAATGAAAAAGTTGTAGCTCGCAGAATAAAGCGATGCAAAAATAATTATTTTTTATATAAAATAGTTTTTATTGTATAAAAGCACCTAAACATAAAAAAATGATATAAATGAGGAATCGCTGTAATTGTACTAACCCGAAGAATAAAACTACTTTATCAATTTTACCACATGCAGAATGGTATAAACACCACCCCCAAAAAGAAATTATTGAATTGCTGTTTTTTGTTCATTCTATCCTACCAAAAATTGTAATAAAAAGCGATCAAAAAATGTCACGTGCCCAAAAATGGTACCAATAAAAACGTCAACTCGTCCAGCAAAAATAAGACCTCACATGACTCTGTGGGCCAAAATATGCACAAACTAAAGCTCTCAAAAATGTGATTCAAAAACTATTTTTTGCAATAAAAAGCATCTTTTAGCATGTGACAGCTGCCAAACATAAAAACCCGCAATAAATAGTAAATCAAATCCCCCTTTATCACCCCCTTAGTTAGGAAAAATAATAAACTTAATTTTTTTTTATTTATTTCCATTTTCCCATTAGAGTTAGAGTTGGGTTTAAAGTTAGGATTAGGGTTGGGGCTAAAGATAGGGTTAGGGTAGGGTTGGGATTAGGGTTAGGGGAGTGTTAGGGTTAGGGGTCTAGTTTCCCAAATGAGGTCACTTGTGGGGGGTTTCCACTGTTTAGGCACATCAGTGGCTCTCCAAATGCGACATTGCGTCAAATCTCAATTCCAGCCAATTTTTGATTTGAAAAGTCAAAGGGCACTCCTTCCCTTATGAGACCTGCCGTTCGCTCAAACAGTGGTTTTCCCCCACATATGGGGTATCGGCGTACTCAGGAGAAATTGCATAACAACTTTATCTGTCCATTTTCTCCTTTTACCCTTGTGAAAATAAAAAAAAAGTTGTAAAAGATCATTTTTGTGACTAAAAATTTTAATGTACGTTTTTTTCCTTCCACGTTGCTTCAGCTCATGTGAAGCACCCAAAGGGTTAATAAACTTCTTGAATGTGGTTTTGAGTACCTTGAGTGGTTGCAGTTTTAAGAATGGGTCACTTTATGGTGGTATTTTCTTGCCATAAAGAACCCCTCAACTTGGACATCAAATGTAGCTGTGTGTCCCATTAAAAAAAAGGCTTTGTAAATTTTGTTTGTAAAAATGGAAATCGCTGGTCAACTTTTACCCTTATAACTTCCTAACAAAAAATGTTGGTTCCAAAATAGTGCTGTTGTAAAGTAGACATGTAGAAATGTTATTTATTAACTATTTTGTGTGACATATTTCTCTGTTTTACAGGAATAAAAATTCAATGTTTGAAAATTGCAAAATTTTCAAATTCTCGCCATATTTCTGCTTTTTTTCAAAATAAATGTAAGTTATATCGAAGAAATTTTACAACTAACTTGAAGTACAATATGTCACGAAAAAATATTGTCAGAATCACGAAGATCCGTTGAAGCGTTCCAGAGTTATAACCTCATAAATAGACAGTGGTCAGAATTGTAAAAATTGGCCCGTCATTATTGTGCAAACCACCCTCGGATGTAAAGAGGTTAAAGGACCTTATCATTTACAAATTGTCTCTTCAGAGAGGAAGAGGACTATAACTCTAGTGCCACCTATTGGAAGTAGCAATCCTAAGAGTCAATGTCGACCCTTTAACGAGCCTCTGGTTTGGCTCTTATCCTAAGTCATGTAACAAGGCTCGTTAAAGGGTTGACATTGACTTTTAGGATTGCTACTTCCAATAGGTGGCACTAGAGCTATAGTCCTCTTCCTCTCTGAAGAGACAATTTGCATATTTCCCAGAGGAGCATTGCGGCTTTAAGTCTCCTCATCTCGGCATGCTTAGCATGTCAATCTCTGCAAGGAGAGACAGTACTTCTTGGATACTTATCATTTACAGCACTGACTATTTTGGCTTGTACGTTTTCAGTATCCATCCTCAATACTGTGATTGCACATAATAGAACTCTGTGTTTATTTGTAGTTTTTGTGATCATCACTTACCTACCTTTAGTATTTTATATGTCTGAATTTTTTGTCTATTTCTATGCTTTTAAATATTTTGTTATCCATACAGAATATATTTTTTATGATTTTGAATCTTGCACATTTCTATTTCCAGATGTGTGAAAAAGTGATTTCCTCCTTCCTGATTTCCTATTCTTTTGCATGTTTGTCACATTTAAATGTTTCAGATCACCAAACAAATTTTAATTTTTAGACAAAGATAACAAAAGTAAACACAAAATGCAATTTTTAAATGAAGGTCTTTATTATTTAGCGAAAAAGAAATCCAAACCTACAGGACACTGTGTGAAAAAGTGATTGCCCCTAAACCTAATAACTGGTTGGGCCACCCTTTAGCAGCAACAGTTGCAATTTTTAAGTGTTTGTGAGAACAGGTAATGAGTCTTTTACAGCGCTCTGGAGGAATTTTGGCCCACTCATCTTTGCACAATTGTAATTCAGCCACATTGGAAGGTTTCCGAGGATGAACCGCCTTTTTAAAGCCATGCCACAGTATCTTAATTGTATTATGGTAAGGACTTTGACTAGGCCATTACAAATCTTAATTTTGTTTTTAGAAGCTATTTTGAGGTGGACTTGCTGGTGTGTTTTTGATCATTGCCCTGCTGCATTACCCAAGAGTGCTTCAGTTTGAGATCACAAACAGATGGCCGTACATTCTCCTTCAGGATTTTTGGTAGACAGCAGAATTCATGGTTCCATTTACCAAAGCAAGTCTTACAGGTCCTGAAGCAGCAAAACAGTCCCAGACTATCACACTACCATCACCATATTTTACTGTTGGTTCAATGTTTCTTTTCTGAAAGGCTGTGTTGCTTCTATGCCAGATGTAATGAGACATACACCTTTCCAAAATTCAACTTTTTTCTTGTCAATACACAGAGTATTCTCCTAATAGTCTTGGGGATCATTAAGATGTTTTTTGGCAAAACTGAGACAAGCCTTTATGTTCTTATTGCTCAACAGTAGTGTTCATCTTGGAACTCTGCCATTCAGACCATTTTTTCCCAGTCTCTTCCGTATAGAGGAGTTAAGAATACTGACCTGCAGTTCTTTGGATGTTTTTGGGGGGTCTTTTGTGACCTCTTAGATGAGGCATCGCTGCACTAGTGGGGTAACTTTGATCAGCCGGCCACTCCTGAGAAGGTTCACCACTATTCGTATTTTCACCATTTGTGGATAATGGCTCTCACTGTGGTCCGATGGAGTCCCAAAGCTTGAGAAATGGCTTTATAACCTTCTCCAGACTGACATATCTCAATTACTGTGTTTCTCATTATGTTCCAGAATTTCTTTGGATCGTGACATGATGTCTAGCTTTTGAGGCTCTTTTGGTCTACTTCACTTTGCCAGGCAGGTCTAGTTAAGTGATTTTTTTGAGAACAGGTGTGGCAGTAATCAGGCCTGTAGCTAGGGAATTTGAACTCAACTACCCAAAGATGTGGTAAGCCACAGTTAATCATGTTTTAAAGGGGCAATGTTGTGAATAGGCTGGATATGAGTTCTGAGCAGAAGCTCCCTCTGGTGGTTACAAACGGTACTGTACTGTCCAGTGAAGATTGTGAGGATTGGGAATCAGGTGTTACTGACTGGTCTTATATAAGGGAGTCACCTTCCCATCAGGGTTGCCGTGATCAATTGTTCTGGTCTCAATCCTTGATTCCTGTTTCCTTGGTAGCCTGCTGTGTCGTGTCTGAATCTCCTGCTAACAGATAAGACATTTTCTTCTTTGTGTTTTCGTGCTTGATTTTTGCATTTTGTCCTGCACTTCTGTGGGGGCCTTCAGGGTCCCCTCTGGGGCTTTTGCCTCTCATTTCAGTTCAGCCACTGATTTTGTACATTTGCTTTTTCCAGTTTTTTTCAGTGGCTGCTGTTTGTTTTTGGTTACACCAGAGAACTAATTTAGGTGGTAGAGGTCGTGTGATCTCAGGTGTTTTTGAAATTAGTAGAGTTGGTGCTTTTCAGAGTTTTTTGGGATTGCAGTAAGTGCCCTTCCTATCCTTTTCTATTTAGTAAGTTTGGGCCCAACGTTTGCTCATACTATTTTTCTGTCTGTGTCAGTATTTCCTCTTGTCTAACCGCCATTATTTGTTTGGGGGCTTTCTATGTTCTTTGGGGATCTGCTCCGGGGCAGATAGCTTTCCTCTTTCTATCTTTAGGTGTATTAGTTTCTCAGGCTGTGACGAGGCGTCTAGGACCAACGTAGAACGCTCCACGGCTGCCTCTAGTTGTGGTGGTTAGTCAGGGTACTGCAATCTCATAGTTTCCAACTGCTCTGGTGTATTTCCTTTTTGCCTCCCTCTCCTCAGCTACCAAATTCATAACAGTATCACCGGCCAAAACTGAAAATTATATGGTACTCACAGAAGGGAAAAATATTGTGAAAGAAAAAAGTAGTCAGAGTTTGTCAGAGATTTTTTTTTTTTCTGTTTGTTGCATTTTTTTTCCCTCTGTATCTCTGGGTGCTGAGGAGGATTTTTTTTCTCAATGGAGTTTGCATAGTTGTCTGGCCGTGTGGATCAGCTTGCCACTGAGTTCGGAGTATTGCTACTATCTTGCTAGGTTGCCTGTTGGGGAACCTAGGATTCCCATGCCAGATTTGTTTTTAGGGGATCGAGCTAAGTTTCCGAATTTCAAAAATAACTGTAAATTGTTTTTTGCCTTAAAATCTAATTCCTCAGGGAACGCAGCGCAGCAGGTTCAAATTGTCATCTCTCTCCTGCGCGGCGACCCTCGGGATTGGGCTTTTTCCCTGACACCTGGGGATCCTGTTTTGAGTGATGTTGATGCGTTTTTTCAGGCTTTGGGGTTATTGTACGATGAGCCTAATGTCACTGATCAAGCTGAAAAAACTTTGTTGGCATTAAGTCAGGGGCTTGAGGACGCTGAGTTATACTGTCAGAGATTCCGTAGGTGGGCAGTCCTGACCAAATGGAATGACGACGCTTTGGCAGCTCTTTTTCGGAAGGACTGTCAGATAATGTAAAGGATGTTATGGTGGGATTCCCTGTTCCCTCTGGTCTCAATGATTCTATGCATTAGCGATTCAAATTGACAGACGTTTGCGTGAGCGGAAAGGTATGCGTGGAATAATGTTGCCCTTTTGAACCTGCTTCTGAATCCATGCAGTGTGATAGAGTGGTTTCTGGGGCACAGGGTCATGAATTTCGAAATCCGCAATGGGTTATGTTTCTACTGTGGTGATGCCTCTCATGCTATTTCTGTCTGCCCTAAGCGGGGAAGACGTTTTGCTTGCTCAGTTGTCTTGGGTGTGTTCAGACTAAGTTTTTGTTAACTGTTACCCTGATATGCTCTCTGTCCTCATTTTCTGCTCAGGCTTTTGTTGATTCTGGAGCAGCTATAACCTGATGGATTTTGATTTTTCTAAACGTTGTGGGTTTCCTTGATACCCCTACGGAAGTCTATTCCCCTACTGGGGATCGATTCTACCCCTTGGCTGAGAATAAACCTCAGTTCTCTACTCAGGTGATAATGAGGGTAGAACCTGATCATCAGGAGAGTTGCAAATTTTTGGTTTTGTATAATCTGCATGACATTATCGTACTGGGGTTTTCCCCTTTGGGTTTCAGTCTCATAATCCTGTTTTTGGATTGGAAATCTGTGTCTGTTACCAGTTGGGGCTGTCAATGTGTTAATACCAACACCTGTTTTTTCTGCCTCCCCCCAGGCTCAGGAGTTCCTGATTTTTTGATTTATTTTTCTGATGTGTTTAGCGAAAGTAAATCTGCATCCTTTCCTCCCCATAGGAGCTATGACTGCGCTATTGAATTAGTGCCTGGTAGTAAATTCCTAAAAGTCGCCTTTTTAACTTGTCTGTACCTGAACATGACGCTATGCGGTCTTATATCAAGGGGTCATTGAGAAGGGTCTATCAGACCATTTCCCCTTCACCCCTTTGGTGCCGGTTTTTTCTTTGTGGCCAAAAAAGGATGGTTCATTAAAAGGCCGTGTATTGATTTACGTCTCTTGAACAATATTACTGTGAAATATCATATCTGTTACTCTTGATCTCTGATCTGTTTTCCAGGGTGAAAACGCTACTTGGTTTACCAAGCTTGACCTCAGGGGGGCATATAACCTTATTCGCATAAGACAACGGGGATGAATGGAAGACGGCATTTAATACCCTGAAGGGCATTTTGAGTACCTTGTGATGCCCTTTGGCTCACTAATGCTCCTTCTGTCTTCCAGTCCTTCATGAATGACTTTTCAGGGATTTGTGGATAAATTTCTGATTGTTATTTGGATGATATCCTGATTTTTTCCAGTGACTGGGACTCTCATTGTAAAACATGTTAGGACTGTGTTCAGATTTTGAGAGAGAATGCCTGTATGTGAAGGGATCAAAGTGTCTTTTTGGCGTTCAGAGGATCTAATTTCTGGGTTTCATTTGTCCCCATCTGTTATTGAAATGGACCCGGTCAAAGTTCAGGCTATCTGTGATTGGGTCCAACCTACTTCTTTAAAGGCTCTTCAAAGATTTCTTGGGTTTTGCCAATTTTTATCGTAAATTTATTGGTAATTTCTCTGTTATTGTTAAACCATTAACTGATTTTGACCAAGAAGGGTTCTGATGTGGTGAATTTGGCCTCCTGAGGCAGTCTCTGCATTTCAGGAACTAAAGCAGAGATTCACTTCTGTCTGTTCTACGCAGCCTGATGTTTCTCTACCATTTCAGGTGGAGGTTGATGCCTCTGAAATTGGGCAGGTGCCGTTTTGTCCAAAGAGATCCAGAGACCTCTAAAGTAACCCTTGTGCCTTTTTCTCTCGAAAATTTTCTCCCCTGAACGTAATTTATGACGTGGTAATCGGGAGTTATTAGCCATGAAGTGGGCTTTTGAAGAGTGGAGACATTGGCTGGAGGGAGCCAAACATCAGGTGGTGGTCTTTACTGACCATAAGATCTAGTTTATCTGGAATCTGCCAAGCGACTTAATCCTAGACAGGCCAGGTGGGCCTTGTTTTTCAACGTTTTAATTTTGTGGTTTCATTTCTTCCTGGCTATTAAAAAATGTTAAGGCGGATGCCCTCTCGAGGAGTTTCCTGGCGGACTCTCCTGAGTTATCTGATCCTTCTGTATTTTGAAGAGGGTGTAGTTCTTTCCGCCATCTCGCCCATTTTGAGACTGGCTCTGGAGGGGTGCCAGGAAGTAAGCACGACAGCGCTGCCCTGTTGGGAAATTGTTTTTTCCCGGACCAGTGGAAAAAGAGTGTATGTCTGAGATTCATTGTTCCGCGTTGGCCGGTCATCCCGGAATTTTTGGTACCAGGGTATTGTTTGGTCGGTCCTTTTGGTGGCCTACCTTGTCTCGTGATGTCAGGGAGTTTGTGCAGTCCTGCGGAGACTTGCTCTCGCTCCAAGCCTTGTTCTCGTTCTAGTGTTTGTTGATGCATTACCGGTGCCCAGAGACCATGGACCCATTCTCTTGGATATCATTCCGACCTCCCTGTTTCTCAGAGAATGACCGTCATTTGGGTGATTTGCGATAGGTTTTCCAAGATGATACATCTTGTGCCATTACTAAGTTGCCTTCCTCCTCTGAATTGGTGCTTTGTTCCTTCAGCACGTGGTTCGTTTACACGGCATTCCTGAGAACATTGTGTCTGACAGAGGAGTCCAGTTTGTTTCCAGATTTTGGAGGACCTTTTGTTCTAAAATTGGTGTTCAATTATCTTCTCCTCGGCGTTTCATCCTCAGACTAATGGTCAAACTGAGAGAACAAACCAAACATTGGAGCTTATCTAAAGATGCTTTGTGTCTGCTGATCAGGATGACTGGGTCTCTTTTTTGCCTTTTGGCTGAGTTTGCTCTTAATAATAGGGCTAGCTCTCTGCCACTTGATGTCTCCTATTTTTCGTAATTCTCGGGTTTCACCCTCGATTTTCTTCTGGACAGACGGAGGCTTCTGACTGCCCAGGGTGTTGACCTTGTTGTGGAGTGTATGCAACCGATTTGGGACAGGTAGTGGAGAGGTTGTCCCTCTCTCAGGAGAGGGCCAGCGGTTGCTAACCGTCATAGGACTGATGGTCCTCGTTTAAATTTGGGGGGCCTTTGGGCTGGGTTTTCCACAAGAAATATTCCTATTAGAGTGGGATCCCTAAATTTAAGCCTAGGGTTTAAATTTGGGCCTTTATAAGATCATGGGATTCTTAACCCGTTTCTTTTCGTTTTTCTTTTTCCAGGGGCATTTAAAAATCCATAACGTGTTCCACAAGTCCTTGTAGAAGAGGTTTTTGAGCCAGTGGTTTTCCCACTTCGTGCCTCCGGGCCCTGTTTTGGTTGAGGGCAATCGGAGTATGTGGTTGAGAAAATATTTGAATTCTCGTTTTCTAGACGGAAACTCCATAATTTGGTTAAATGGGGAAAGGGTTTTGGTAGGAAGACAATTTTGGGTGTTTGCTTTTGGACATCCCCTCTAGAGACTCATCCGTGCGTATCAAAAGAACTCATCCTGACCGACCTTGGTTGCCAAATGAGGGTTTCGGTGACCCCTCCTAAAAGGGGGGTACTTTGTTTAATTGCTGAAATGAGTTCTGAGAGAAGTCCCCCTGTGGTTACAAACGGTACTTGACTGTCCAGTGAAGATTGTAGTTGGGAAACAGGTGTTACTGACTGGTCTTTTATAAGGGAGTCACCTTCCCCTCAGGGTTTGCCCGGGGACAATTGTTTGGTTAATCCTGGGTTCCGTTTCCCTTTGGGGCCTGCTGGTCCCTGTCTGAATCTCCTGCCCAACAGAAAGACATTTTCTTCTTTTTGTTTTGTCTTGATTTTGCATTTTGTCCTGCACTTCTGTGCGGGGCCCTTTAGGGGCCCCTCTGGGGCCCTTTTTCCTCTCAGTTCAGTTCCGCCACTGATGTTTGTAAAATGCTTTTCCAGTTTTTTCAGGGCTGGGTGTTTTGTTTTTTTGGTTTTCACCAGAGAACTAATTTGGTGGTAGAGTCGTGTGATCCAGGTTTTTTTGAAATTTAAAAGGTGGTGCTTTTTTAGGGTTTTTTTTGGGGTTGCATAAGTGCCCTTCCTATCCTTTTTTTAATAAATAAGTTTGGGCCCCAACGTTGCCCCATATATTTCTGCGTGTCCCGTATTTTTTCTGGGAAACCGCCATTACATGTTTGGGGGCTTTCATGTCTTTTGGGGGTCTGCACCCGGGCGGGTAGCTTTCCTTTCTATCTTTAGGTGAGTTAGTTTTTTCAGCTGTGAGAGGGTCTAGGACCAAGTAAACCTCCAAAGGCTGCCTCTAGTTGTGGTGATAGTCATGGTACTGCAATTCATAGTTTTTCCCAATGCCTGTGTATTTCCTTTTTGGCCCCGCTCTCCTCAGCTACCAAATCATAAAAAGGGCAATCCCCCTTTCACATAGAGCCCCGTAGGGTTGGATTTACTTTTCCTTAGTAATAAAACTTAATTTAAAAAAAGGGATTTTGCTTTACTTGGTTATCTTTTAAAAAATAAATTTTTTTGATGTTTTGAAACATTGAAACATTAAAGGGGGGGGGGGGACAAACAGCAAAAGAATAAGAATCGGAAGGAGGAAAACTTTTTTTTATACTCAACTGTAGATATTTTTGAATTTTTTGGGGGCATTTTGGGGCCCTTATATTTTGTTCCTTATACTGTTTAGGTAGTTATCTTTTACCACAGTTTATATGACTAGATGGATTGCATGTAACCTTTTTTGGTTTTTGGGAAGAATCCAAGATTGTAACCAGGTTAGAATATACAAAGGTATGTCTTATTGATGTGGTACAAAAAGTTTGCT
Source organism: Oophaga sylvatica (assembly GCA_033576555.1). Taxonomy (NCBI): domain Eukaryota; kingdom Metazoa; phylum Chordata; class Amphibia; order Anura; family Dendrobatidae; genus Oophaga; species Oophaga sylvatica. Next base: position 244,167,302 of record JARQOD010000005.1, read on the forward strand.
TTTTAGGGGTTGACTAAAGTCTGGTAGTCATGCATGTCCCAAAATTGTCTTCTTTCTGATCAAAACATCATTTGTAGAAAATGTTATACAAGTAAAAAGATGAATTTCAATTTTGAGTTTCTGAGTCAAAATCCCACTGATGTCCAAAGTGCCCTTGGCGGAAGAATTCAAGTTGGGGCACTGCTTATAGTTTTTCATCTAAAAGAGAGCTTGGTTGATCGTTTTTAAAACGTTTTCATTGTAGTGATTAGATGGGGTCCCCAAACACTCCGACCATGCGGGATAAAACCACTGAAATCCGGGGCTTATAAAAATGATTTCAGAAAGGGGATAAAATCCCTTTTTAATTTAAACCTTTTTAGAAAAAAAAATATTTATTAGACATATTTTTTCATTTTTCTCTATTCTTACAGTTTTTAACCCCGCCTCAGGTTAGTTTGGGATTCAGAGATTTGTACATCTAAAAGAATTATAAGCACAGTTTTACTAACTCAGTTGCTGACTCACCTATATGTCAGAAAAATTACTCCCAATTTCCTTTTTCTTCTAAGGAAAGACTTTTAAAATGAAACATTTCATCGGGGTAAAATTAAAATATTTTGCGGGGAATCATAATTGAGCTCCTTTGGGAAATTCCCGGGGCCCTTTGTACAGGAACTACTGATAAAAAACAAAAATTTGTAGTGGTAAAAAATGCCACTGAAAATAGTATTCGGAAAGGCCTTCTCCTGAAGTTTTCTTTTTTTTAGAAGGGCATAATGTTTTTCTGTTATTAAAATGGACTTCCTAAGGTTAATGTATTTTACATGAAGGACAAAGTAATGGTAAAATCTAAGCCATATTACTATTTTCCTTCTTCAAATTTTTTATAGATCTTCAATCCTCAGTGTTTCAGCCTGGAAAAAGGTCACCTTCATAATACAGTTGTCCTGCAAATAATTATTGCAGTTTTGGCCCCGTTTTTTACTGCATTTTATTTCTCATCTCACAAAATGTGGTTTCCCGAGAGACCCTGAAATAAACATTCTTTTTATTAACCTCTTTCCCCATGGTACTCTTTCGCCTGCTTTTCTTGGGTTATCTCTGCTTTGCAGTATATTATTGTTCAGGTAAGAAGAATAACTTTCTTGAAGTCATTTTCATCAGTTCCCACTATTAAAATGTGGAAACTCTGTATTGTCAGTTGTTTCTTTTCAGTATGTTAATTTGTTATTGATGGGGGATTATAGAAATATGTTAATACCCTAATAGTATTAAAATAAAATCATAGGGTCTGATTTCTTTTCACATTTGTGCACATTTTTATTGTTTTTTACCTGTTTTTCATTAGTGCTATATTCCCTTTTTTTAATTTGCTCTGCACCTTTTTTTAAAATCCCATTTATATGTGTATTAAATAATTATTGTTTTTTATGTCCCGTAATTTTATAAACCCAAAATTTTGAGACATTAATGAAAAAATTCGACTTTTTGGGGCTTAAAAAAATTTTGCAAAACAGGCTAAATCATACCCTCAGAGAAATTTTGGGAAAAATGAGTTTTAATAAAGGACCCCTACACATAAAGCACAAACAAAAAAGGAATATTCTTAATCTCTCCTTTGAATCCCATAACCCAAGTTTAGGGCAAGTTAAAAGATTTATTTTTTACATTAAAGAAGTGTTCATCTTTTAATTGATACCCAACCCTTATAAATAGGTCACAAGTCTGATAAAATGGGACCGACCCCCCTCCGTCACTGTTATAGCTTTTGGCGGAACGACGGCCGGAGTACTCACTTACCGATTTGCTCAGCCTTCTCTTCTAGTAGTTTGGGTATTTTGCACATCCCCCCTCTTATTCAAAGCAAACGAGGGGGAAATGTGTAGTATCAAGCCCCAGCCACTACGATAGAGGGAGGCCAGCTCAGCAAGTGGAGCACTTCCACCCGGGGTGACTAGCTGCGGGCCCTAAGGATAGGAAATCAAGGGTAAAAGTATTGATAAAATCATAAGTTGCATATATTGCACAAATTGGGTAAATCATCTTTACTCTCTCTGATGTCTTTTTGGGGAAATTTTGTACGTCAGAGAAAAGTATAGCACTCAAGCCATCCCTTTTTTTCGGTCAGACCCAAAAGGCACTAAAAAGAATAAATTTTCTCGGGTTGGATTCGACCAATACATGTTTGGGATTGAAATTGACAGCTTTTAATATTACATATCTTTTGTATTCCAAGCCACATTTTCCTTTGGTAATAATAAGGGAAATTAGGTAGCGGTTCAAATTCAGGTCAGAAGATGAACCATTTGATCCCCTAAATGGAAGACAAACCTATAAGGGATATTTAGAGGTTACAAGCAACTAAAAGGACATGTTTAATAGTGTGACCCATTTTTCCCAAGTGCCCCCAAGTTTGATTAAAAGTGGATGTTACTGAAAGTAAAAATTTATTATAATGTTAATGATAGTGGATTTTTATGTAGAAAGATCATCTGTGCTAATGTAAACATACAGTGTTTATTGTCTAATCCATTAAATCTTTTCCCCGGAAGTAGACTGAGCAGAAATCATTATGTGCCCTCCAAAAAAAACAGATATAATGATAATTGTTATGTGTAACCAATTTTTACTCCATGAAGAAAGGCTTCTGCTCTAAACCCTTTTGTTTAATACCCAGAGCAGATAAACAGATATCCACATTCCTCTTTTAAGGGCTGTAATATATTTAGGTTTATGGGAAAAACTTAAACCTGCACCTATTATTGTAGACATTCGCACAATTTTGTTACATCAAGGAATATTTTTCCGCTCTTTTACACTAGTGATGAAGCAATCTTTATTCAATTTTTACCAAAGGGACTACTATTTTTTTGTGTTGCACCTCCTAAAGGACCCAAACCACGTATTCTGCACTTGATGCCGTATTTAATCTCTCCCCTTTCTGCTTCACCCACAAAGACAGGGAGGGGGTTTAATTTACCCCCAAAAAGAAATGAAACTAAAACTGATCAAAAGATTTTTATTTTATTGGCCCATAAGCAGTAATAATAAAACATTTTTGGTTGGTGATGTCTGAACAAAAGGTGTTGGAAGAAAAAACAATCATGCAATGACTGCAAACATTGGACAAGTGGGGAAAAACACACATTAGTCTTTCTACAACTTTTTATGTTTAATAAAAAAATTATTAAAATTTTATTGATGCTTTTCAAAGAAGAGCAAAACAATATGAAAAAGTAAAATTATACTGGGCTGACAAAAATTGACTCCATAAAGAACAGAAAAGAAGCACTCCCATCAAGGGTTTTTAAATCCGGGGGTGGCCCACTGATAGCTTGGGGCCCCTGTGCAAGAAATGTGTCGGGGCCCCCTTCCTTTTATGGGACAAAGCTACATAGATATAAAGTATATATATATATATATAGTATATATAGATAATACATATATATATGAAATAAACACACACAAACAGTAAAAAGTTACATAAATCTCCTTTATTATGAAAATTGCTGTCCCTTTTTACAGTGCCCTCTCTTGTTATGTACGTACCCACCCTTAAAATATTGGATTTATAGAGCCCTGTTTTTTTTTTACGTACCGTCCTCTCTTGTTAGCTGTATAAAGCAATGATGGGTGATGGAGCATGGGAAAGCTTCCTTTTTAATGGGGGAGCTGAGGACTGGTAATCTGGTACCGCCTCTCAATCAGCAGTCATTTTATATCTAAAAGGAGGGACTATGAAAAAAAAGAGGGCGCGTGAATAACAAAATTAACAAGAATAAAAATATGTAAAAGACAGCACTAGACATAACAGCAGAGGAAGCTAAATAATAAGGACGGGGACCATATACTGTATAACTAGAGAGGATGGTGCGTAATTTAAAGGGAACGGTGTTATACATAATAAAAAAGGAAAAATTAACTAAGGATGGTGTTATACAGAATTTTGAGCACACTTATACAAGACTGTGTTAGACATAAAAGATAAATTCTTCCTCCACCTCCCCATTTTTCCTAAGGCCATAAGTCCCCCTTTTTTCCATCCCAATCCCTCACACCCCCATTGTCCCCCCTCCCCCCCATCCCATTTTCCTCTCCCCCACCCCATCATTGCCCTCTTCACCACCTCCATCATTGCCTTCTACCCCCCCATCTTTGGGTTTCTCCCCCGCCACCCCATCATTGCCCATTCCACCACCTCCATCATTTCCTCCTCCCCCCCACTCCCATTATTGCCCTTTCCACCACCACCATCATTGCAAATTTCCCCCACCACCCCATCATTGCCTTCTTCATCACCCTGTCATTGCCTTCTCCTCATCACCCCGTCATTGCCTTTTCCCTATCACCTTCATCATTGCCTCCCCCCACTGCGATCATTGCCCATCATCTCCATCATTGCCCCTCACCTTCATCATTGCCTCCCCCACTGTGATCATTGCCCATCACCTCCATCATTGCCTCCCCACCATCCATTGTCCATCACCTCCACCATTGCCCATCATCTCTATCATTGCCTCTCCTCACCATCATTGCCCATCACCTTCATCATTTCCTCCCCACACCATCATTGCCAATCACCTTCATAATTGCCCACCCCCACTGCGATCATTGCCCATAACCTCCATCATTGCATCTCCCCACCATCATTGCCCCTCACCTTCATCATTGCCTCCCCCCCCTGCGATCATTGCCCATCACCTCCATCATTGCCTCCCCCCCCATCATTGCCCATCACCATCATCATTGCCTCCCCCACCACCATCATTGCCCATCACCTTCATAATTGCCTCCCCCCACTGCGATCATTGCCAATCACTCCATCATTGCCTCCCCCACCATCATTGCACATCACCTTTATCATTGCCTCCCCCACCGCCATCATTGCCCATCACCTTCATCATTGCCTCCCCCACTGCGATCATTGCCCATCACCTTCATCATTGCCTCCCCCACCATTATTTCCCATCACCTTCATCATTGCCTCCCCCACTGCGATCATTGCACATCACCTCCATTATTGCCTCCCCACCATCATTGTCCATCACCTTCAACATTGACTCCCCCACTGCGATCATTGCCCATCAACTCCATCATTGCCTCACCCACCATCATTGCCCATCACCTTTATCATTGCCCATCACCTTCATCATTGCCTCCCCCCACTGCCATCAGACACACACACACTCACCACACACACCACACACGCACACACACACCACACACACACACACCACACACTTACACACACACAGCACCTCTCACCTGTCCGCAGCATCACCGACTCCCGCGCTTCCTCGCTCTGACACAGCCGGCCGCTGAATGATGATGTCATCCCGCGGCGCTGCTCTCTGTGTCAGAGACAGGAAGTGCAGGCGCCGGGCAGGAAGGATCCTTGCTGCTCCGCTCCTGCTATTCTCTCTTGCAGGCAGCAGAGCTGCTGGGATCGCTCCCTGCCCGCCGCACATGAGGGCAATCTGGCCAGGGGCCCCCGGAGCCTCGGGCCCAGAGAAACAAGCCAGATTGCCCTCATTATTAGCCGCCATACAAGGGCCCCCTGGAGCCTGGGCCCCAGTGCAACCACATCGGTTGAACCGGCGGTATGTCAGCTAATGTTTTTATCCTCTTAATATATTGCAGTCATCATATTATATAGCACTGTGTACTTACAATTGCTCAATTTGCCTTTCTTAATTCTCTTTTATCTGCTCTCTGTAGAAACAGGACGTCTCTTTTCCCTGTATTTATCATTCACCTCTTCACCTGCTGACGAAGCTGCTCTGCTCCCACTGCCAGGGTCCTTGGCAGTGAATTATGACTCATGCAGGGAAATTAGACTTCCTGCTTCTATATAGAGCTTAGGAGGAGTCAGCTAGTCAGTTTTTAATCACGTAGAAAGGCAAAATGAGCAATATTAAGTGCACAGTGCTATATAATATGATGATTGCAATATATTAAGAGGATAACAATTTTGATGGGAGGAGTGCTTATTTAACAGACATCATATGCCATAAAATCAACTTATAGGGGTTATTTAGCTAAAACAAAATTCTGGTGTTTTATGGTCACTAGCGGCCTTTATGTGTCCCTGCAACCGATCATGTCCCATCCAGCCACATGACTAATGTAACATGTTATTAGCTGAGGGAAAATACAGAGCTTGGCAAGGGATTGAGAAATGTCAGAACTGGACAGTGCATTACTAACCTGAGCATAAATTCCTCCTGTTTTTTTCTATCACATTCTGAGCTGTTTAACAAACATATTTTTAAAAATAACTAATGTGAAAAGCAAGGTGTATTGCAGAGTTCGTAAGAACTCAAGAATTAAAAATAGTGAGTAGAGTGCAAAACAAAGTGACAAATTGTTAAGGTACAATATTTAGAAAAGGAGGTAGATATATTTATTTTTTTATTTTACCCAGTCAAATACACTAAGCAGGCTTAGAATGGGGAGGCATAAAGAATGAAGTTGGAACATTTTGATCAACTGAAAAGAATGATTAAATGTCTGAGGACCTGATATAGATAATATACAAATAGGCAAAATCCTCAAAGTTTTTATGCCAGAAAACTGACTGCGCACATTTTTTTTCAACTATTGGTGTTTTCAAGTCACTTGTGTCCAGCTCTGCCAAAATTGCTGAACTGAGGTAGGCTGGGGTGGAACAGGGTGTGGAAATTCTGCTTCTCTAATTTATGACAAGATGTTGTCCTTTGTCATAAACTTGTGACGAGGTTCTCACAGGCACATTCCACTTTCAACACACGATTGATTCATTAAGAGGCATGCACCACTTAAGAAATCAGATGTCTTTGACTCCAGGATGTCCCCTCATCAAAACAGGCATTAACAACACCAGGCTTGATGAATCAGGGCCAATATCTTATATATAATTGCCAGTTTGGACCTCCGGCTGCTGTCCCGAATCCCATAAGGCACCGAGGCAGTGTTACTTGCGCATGCTCAGTTCGTGGCCGCAAGGCCATGAACTGCACCTGCACAAGTGACATACACGTCTCCGCTATTCCCACGCAGGCACAGTAACAGCCGCGTCGTTACTATGCATGTGCGGGAATAGCGGTGATGTGTATGTCACTTGCGCAGGTGCAGTTTGTGGCTGCAAGGCCATGAAGTGCACCTACGCAATGTGACATTCATGTCACCGCTATTCCCGCACATGCGCAGTAACAGCCTCAACTGCATGCTCTACCCGCTCTACCCGCGCATGCGCTGTAATGACTCGGTTGTTACTGCGCCTGCGTGGGGAATAGCAGTGACGTCTAATTTCACCGCACTCCCGATGCGATAGCCACAGACCTATTTCTAGTTTATTATAAATATTTGAACATTTCCATAACTTTTTCATTATTATCCATCCAAGAACAACCTTTATTTTATGACATTTCAATACCCATGTAAAGGCAATCTAAGTGATAAAGTTTAAAAACTATGGAATTGTTAATTGATCATAACTTCCTCCATGTATATGATATGGCAAAGTACGTTACCCTTTTCTGCAGATTTAGGATGTTAAAATATCTTAACATACCTTGAAGAAGACCGTAAAGACCATATAGAAGAATAAAGTTTATATTGTGCCTGTTCTTTGTAAACTATAAAATGAAGAATTATTGATAAAATGTACTAATTTCTGTGTATGATACAATGTGTAAAAAATGTTAAAGGCAACCTGTCATGTAGAAAAACACTATTAGCTGCAGATATGAAGTTAAACTGAAGGTTAATAGCATTCTGAATCTGCCCAATGTCCGCAGTTAAGAATCCGCTGCCGGGAGGAACTTAACTCTATTTGGCTTTTAGCCTTAAGGGTGGCTTTGACATTAGAGCTGCTGCTTCTCTCTATACACAGAGCGGTGACTGAGACTATGCTGGTGCTACCCCAATGACTGAACGTCAAAAGCTGCGGGAATGTCATGGGTGCATCGCCACGAAGATTGTCGCGATTGCACATTTGACTTCTCGCAGCTGAGTTGCTGTTTCTTTGTGTTTGGTAATGAGGAGTTAATTTTACCTAGCTCTTTGCTAAGACTAGGTCCAGCCTCGCCCGGCTGCTTTTGATTATGTTCTAATTAGCTTCCTTTATATAGCTGCCAGTCTGCTGGTTAGATGCCGGTGAAAGCATTCATACAGACTGCAGATAGGATCGGTTCTGAGAAGACTTAAGCTAAGAGCTCTTTTGTTGTTTCTCCTCACCTTGCTTATAGTTTATCTCCTAGACCTTTGGTGTTCCCTCTGTGTTTTAATGTTGTATGCAAGACAGTATTTACTTTATCCCTGTCTGTCTCGTTTGTCTATACTGTTTGTTAACCTTTACCTGTCCATTCCCTATGGTGGTAATCAGGGTCCTTCTAAGGACTAGATTACAGTGGTCAGGGATTTATAGGAGACAGGGTTTACGCTGGTGGCCTGGACCTCTGTACCATTAACAGTACCTCCAGGTAGAGGGACTAGTCAGGACCCCAGTTTAGGGTCAGCATATACCCCGGTCCACCTCTAGCCAGAGACAGCGGAAAAGGATTCAGTATTGACCCACAGGATATTATGTCAGGTAATACTATGCTATATATACATGTTAATGTTACCTATTTAAATGTTATATAGTATGTTGTCCCACTTGATAGATTACTGACATTATATATTTATACATCTGCTAGACAGCGTGACATTTTCACCGGCCAAACTATAGATTCTCCCAGCTACCATGGATCCAGTAGCCCAGCTTGCCCTGCAGTTGCAGAAATTGTCCATGAGTTTACGGACATTAAATCCAAGGTTTTGTCCCCCCCGGAGCAAACCAGATCTGAACCTAAGGTTGCTCTCCCGGACAGGTTCACTGGTGGCGGGACAAATTTTTTACCTTCCGGGAGGCATGTAAATTGTACTTTCGGCTACGGCCTCGGTCATCGGGGAGTGAGGAGCAGAGGGTGGGAATTGTCATCTCGCTCTTACAAGGGGACCCTCAATCCTGGGCGTTCTCTCTTCCTCCGGGCTCCCCGGCCCTCCAGTCAGTAGATCGATTTTTTGCTGCCCTGGGGCTGGTGTATGATGACCCGGATCGGGTCTCCCTTGCTGAAACAGTTACGTAGGATACAGCAGGGAGATCGCCGGCGGAGGAATTTTTCTTCTGAGTTCCGTAGATGGGCCACAGATACTCAGTGGAATGACCCACTCTTAGGAGCCAGTTTTGTCAAGGGTTATCTGACAAATTAAAAGATGTTTTGGCTCAGTATGATTCTCCTCCGTCACTGGAGGCTGCTATGGCCCTTGCTATTCGTATTGATAGACGGCTTTGGGGGAGGTGCGAGGTAACTCCGCCCCCTGTTATTTACTCCCCCACTACTAAAGTCCCTTATATGGAGGTTCCCCTGGTCTGTTCTGAGGAAACCTATGCAGTTGGGTGGGACATCATTTTGTAGGAGGGAATCGGCGGTGCGCCGCAAGACAAGAAGGTGTTTCTTCTGCGGGAGAGAGGGACATTTTGTTGGGGGGTGTCCCTCCCGTGCCTCATTGAGCAAAAAAGTCACCGAAAAACTGTTAATCCCAGGTTGTGTGGTGGACGACAACCTGGGAGTAGGTATTTCGTCCCCAGGTCCGTCTCAATTTCTCGCGCCTGCGGAGGTGGTGGTTGGTGCGAGAGTTGAGAGGATTTCTGTTCTTCTTGATAGTGGGTCTGGGGCTAATATGGTGGACGCTCGGTTTGCCCAGGTGCAAGGTATGCAACTGAGTGTATTGGCCAAACCGATCCCTATACTTTCTATTGACGCCAGACCTCTCGGTCAAGGTAGCTTTGTACAAGCTGTTCATAACATAGACCTTCGAGTAGGGGCAATACATAAAGAACAGTTGTCTTGTTATGTGTTGGGGGTCTTCCTACTCCTATTGTGTTGGGCTTCCCTGGTTGGCTAAACATAACCCAGTGATTGATTGGCAATCCAGAAAGATAAGCCATTGGGGTGAATTTTGCAAGAATAACTGCATGAACACGGTCATCGGTGCGGTCGTGCCTAGGACTTTGCCTCCTTTTCTGGAGGACTTTGGGGAGATGTTCTCAGAGGAGGGGTGTCAAAAGTTACCTCCTCATCGCACGTATGACTGCTCAATAAAATTGCTTCCTGATGCCTTATCTCGTAGTTTCCCAGGGGCCGGAAAGACGGATGACCCGGTTCCTATCCTTCAGGAAGGAGTGGTGGTGTCGGCTGTGTGCTCTGAGCTTGAGGAGGAGGTTTGGGGGCTCGGGGGGGCCCCCGTAAAACCTCCGGAAAAGTTTTTTTCCTAATCATTAAGAAAAAAAAATTATCGGGGGCCCCATCATAGTTCCCTCTTTAGCGGGGCATCCCGGGTTTAAAGAAAAGTGGTTTCCCTTTCCCCCCGGGTTTTTGGGGGCCGGGGGCCTTAAATAAAAGGGGGTGCCCTTTTGGGGGTCCGTGGTTTGGGGCTCCCAAAGGGACCCCACATACCCGCCCCTCTGGGTTCCGAGGGAACATTCCTCGTCATTTGGGCTTCATTTGGAGAGGGGTGCTAAAGGGGTTTGAGTACTAAGGGGGAACCTTTTTCGGGGGGGAGGGGGGAAGGGGGGGAAAAATGTCGGGCCGGGGGCCTGGTGTGAACGATCGGTGGGTTTGTCTACCAAGAATATAAAATCAAAGTTCCCTCCTGGAAACGGGGTTTTCCCCAGGTTTTAAAATTGGGGTCCCAAAAATACGGGAATAATTTTAAAAATTTAATCCTGGGGTTTTTCGTCTGGACCTCCCCCATTTTTAAAATCCTTTAATGTTTTCCCAAAAATCTTGCTTAAGGGGTTTAGGGGGGGCCCCTTTTTTATACACCCTTTTCCCCCCCTCCTCCTCCAGGGGGGTTTTCAATGGAATTTTTAGAATTTCAAGTTTTGAAATCATTAAACCACTCTGAATCGCTTCCCAAAAATTTTTTGGGTTTTCATTGGAAGGGAAGGTCCGAAAAGGGGAGGGGGCCCCTCTGCTTTCTGAGTTTTTAACGCAGATTTTTGGGGTTTTCCCCCTTCCAAAACGATTTCCCCCGGGACGCCCGGGCCCGGGGGCCCCGGAGCCCCTCGAAAAAGGGGGTTTTTACTCCCCAGGGGTGCATCCCCAAAAAAATTTGGGAAAATTGCACATTACCCCCTCGCAGCTGATTTCTTTTTCCCTTTGGGTTTTGGAAATGAGGGAGTTAATTTTACTACTCTTAAAAACCTCCCCCGCCTCGCCCCGTTTTTGGGATTATGTTCTAATTTTTTTCCTTTTTTGCTGCCATTTTTCGGGTTAGATGCCGGGAAAGCTTTTAACAGACTGCAATGGGGTGGGGTTTTGAGAAACTTTCCCTAAGCTCTTTTGTTTTTCTCCTCACCTTGCTTATAGGTTTTTTTTTCCCAGACCTTTGGGGTTCCCTGTGTTTTAAAAGTTGTATGCAAGACCCTATTTACTTTATTTCCCCGTCTGTCTCGTTTTTCTTACGTTTGTTAACCTTTTTTTTGTCCATTCCCTATGGTGGAACAGGTCCTTCTAAGGACAGATTACAGTGGGGCAGGGGTTTTTTTTTGGGGGAAAGGGGTTTTCGCTGGGGCCCGGACCCTGTACCATTAAAAGACCCAAGAGAGGGGCATCCCAAACCCCCGTTTAAAGGGGGGAAAATAGACCCCGTTTCCCCCCCCAGAGACAGCGTGAAAAGGATTCGATTGACCCCGGGGAAATTTTTTCAGGGGAATTCTATTTCTATATATACAAGTTTTAAAAATTTCCTATTTAGTTAATATATGTTGTCCCCCTTGATAATTACTGACATTATAAATTTATAATCGCAACCCCGTACAGGGGAACAATAAAGTTAATTTCCTCCCACAGGGGGCTCTAAGTGTGGGCGTTTTGGCAGTTCAGAGCAAAATTAATCCCGCAGTTTAACTCCCCTGCCCCGCAGGGTTTAAAACTTTTTACAGTGACAGGGCCCCCCTTTTAAAAAGATCGCTCTCGGGGAACTAAAAAGGGAAAGGTTTTCAAAACCCAAAAAAATTTGTGATACTGACACTGCCTCCCTAAACTTTTTCAACAATAGTATTTTCCCGAAAAAATATTTTAAAATTTTTTGAAAATTTTTTTGCTGAAAAAACAACCCCCAAAATGGGGAAAAATTT
>JARQOD010000005.1:244179549-244254018 GCA_033576555.1 Oophaga sylvatica
CTATTATTAATCTTATAGTTTGAAAGGGTTAAAAAAACAGACACACATAAGAATAAAGTATTTTAATTAAATAAAACACAACACGGTTTTCATATTTTTATTGCACGCCCACATCCAAGCGACGCCCTCAGTCTCCTATACTAAAAAGTAAAAAAGTAAACCAACCGTATACTCCCTATTCAGCACAGTCCAATTAATAACGAGTGTCCCACACTGATTTCCCTATAGAACAGTGATATCGGGTGATGTCACTGCTCTATAGGGCCTCCCAGTGATGCACTGACAGAATACAATGGCTCCTGCAGTGCATCACTGAGTTTACCTGAGTTCAGGCTCTCACTTCAGGGCAATGCTGCGTGGGAATTTGCTTACCCAGCATTGCCAGTGAGAGAATGAACTGAAGTGACCTCCGCTGTCAGTGCATCGCGGAGGCCGTGTAAGAGCACTGACATCACACAATGTCAGTGTTCTACACTGGAGATAGTCGTGGGACACTCGTTAATCACTGGACTACGGTGGAAAGGTAATGTATAGGTTGTTTTATTATTTTATTTTTATTAGGAGATGAGGGCGTCGTGGATTAGGTGTTTGGTAAGTATCTATGCTATGTGTTGTATGTCATGTGTATGTTCTGTATGTTACAGTGCCTACAAGTAGTATTCAACCCCCTGCAGATTTAGCTGGTTGACACATGCGGAATTAACTTGGCATTGTGACATTTGTACTGTAGATCAGCCTGGAAGTGGAAAATGCACTGCAGCAAAAAAAAATTTTATAATTTTTTTTTTTTTTTAAAACGTTAAAAGTTAATTCAGAGTGTCATTTATTATTCAACCCCTCAAACCACAAGAATTCTGTTTGGTCCCCCTAAAGTATTAAGAAGTAGTTCAGGCACCAAGAATAATGAGCTTCACATGTGTGGATTAATGATATCTTTTGCCAGCCTTTTCTGACTATTTAAGACCTTCCCCAAACTTGTGAACAGCACTCATACATGGTCAACATGGGAAAGACAAAGGAACATTCCAAGACCATCAGAGACAAGATTGTGGAGGGTCACAAGGCTGGCAAGGGGTACAAAACCCCTTCCAAGGAGTTGGGCCTACCTGTCTCCACTGTTGGGAGCATCATCCGTAAGTGGAAGGCTTATGGAACTACTGTTAGCCTTCCACGCCTGGACAGCCTTTGAAAGTTTCCTCCCGTGCCGAGGCCAGGCTTGTCCGAAGAGTCAAGGCTAACCCAAGGACAACAAGGAAGGAGCTCTGGGAAGATCTCATGGCAGTGGGGACATTGGTTTCAGTCAATACCATAAGTAACGTACTCCACCGCAATGGTCTCCGTTCCAGACGAGCCCGTAAGGTACATTTACTTTCAAAGCTTCATGTCTAGGCTTGTCTACAGTTTGCTCATGATCACTTGGAGGACTCTGAGACAGACTGATTCAAGGTTCTATGGTCTGATGAGACCAAGATCGAGATCTTTGGTGCCAACCACACACGTGACGTTTGGAGACTGGATGGCACTGCATACGACCCCAAGAATACCATCCCTACAGTCAAGCATGGTGATGGCAGCATCATGCTGTAGGGCTGTTTCTCAGCCAAGGGCCCTGGCCATCTGGTCCGCATCCATGGGAGGATGGATAGCATGGCCTACCTGGAGATTTTGGCCAAGAACCTCCGCTCCTCCATCAAGGATCTTAAGATGGGTCGTAATTTCATCTTCCAACAAGACAACGACCCAAAGCACACAGCCAAGAAAACCAAGGCATGGTTCAAGAGGGAAAAAGTCAAGGTGTTGGAGTGGCCTAGTCAGTCTCCTGACCTTAACCCAATTGAAAACTTATGGAAGGAGCTCAAGATTAAAGTCCACGAGACACCCAAAGAACCTAGATAACTTGAGAAGATCTGCATGGAGGAGTGGGCCAAGATAACTCCACAGACCTGTGCCGGCCTGATCAGGTCTTATAAAAGACGATTATTAGCTGTAATTGCAAACAAGGGTTATTCCACGAAATATTAAACATAGGGGTTGTATAATAATTGACCCACACTTTTATGTTTAAAATTTATTAAAATTCAACTGAGCAACATAACTTTTTGATTTGTATGATTTATGCTTCTATTAATAAATCCTACTCTCGTTTGCAGTTTGAAGGCTCTAACTTATTTGCATCTTATCAAACCAGCTAAATCTGCAGGGGTTGAATACTACTTGTAGGCACTGTATATGTAATGTATGTTCTGTATGTTTTTTGTTTTTTTTACATTCAACACATTAGCCATATGATGGGACTACTACTGTCCAATCATTGGCTAATGTGTCACTCACTGTCACTGTAGCAGGCATAGCAGGATGGGACTAGTAGTCCCATCATACGATGCCTGCATACACACACAGCCCGGGCAACCCCCGGACAGCCCTGGCAACCCAAGCAGACCCCCCGGACAGCCTCAAGAACCCCTGCACAGCCCCGACAATCCCCATAGACCCCCTGAACAGCCCTCGCAACCCCCACAGATCCCCGGCACAACCCCAGCAACCCCAACACAGCCCCGGCAGACCCCCGCACAGCCCCACAGACACCCATACATGCACACACACATAGCCCCGCACACTATACATGCACACAGTCCACTCCACTCCACTCCACCCACACACTTCCCTCCTCCCGATCTGCTGTGTTTCATCCGCAGCAAAACTGCAGATCTTTTTTAGACCTGCGGTTTTGCTGTGGAAGTCCCCGACTCAATGCAAGTCAATGGGTGCAGAAACGCTGCAGTTCCACACAAAGAATTGACATGCTGCGGAAAATAAAACGCTGCAAATCCGCACTTTTTTTCCGCAGCATGTGCACAACAAACCTGCATTTCCCATAGATTTACACTGGCTGTGTACTACATTGCGGATCTGATGCATTTCTGCACGTCCAGAAGCACTGTGGAAACGCATCTAAATCCACAACGTGTGTACATACCCTAAAGTAACATCTGGCAACAGTATATTTGGCAAAAAAGAAAAAATAAATAAATGTGACAAAAACCTCAAAATTGCAAAATGCAGCATTAGGTCTCATTCAGATGTCCTTGATCCTTTCTCGCATGTAAGAACACTACATATTGTTCATCAGTGTTTTGAATCCGAGTTTCATCAGTGTTTGATCAGTGCCAGTTTTTTCCATCAGTAATTTTTACATATAAAAAATAAATTAATTACAAACCTCCTATTCATTACAGTGTTAAATACGGAGAGCACACAGACTGCACACCGATGCTATCCGTGTGCTGTCCGTGATTTTCATGAACTCAGATTTGTATGGGTAATTTTCATGGACATATCAAAAGTTTTCTTTGTAGACCATGCAAAAAAAAATGAGTTTTCAAATTGCCCAATTGCAATTGTTATTATTGCTGAAATGCTTAGACCATGTTCTGTACTGCAGAGCAGGGGCGGACATACCTTTGTTTTAACCTGTGGCGCTGCACAGGGGCCCAAGAGGTAAGGAGGCCAATATCCCCACCAATAGAGGTGGAATTTATCATTAGGGCAATTGCAGATGAGCCTATTTGCCAACTGAGTGCGATCCGACAAAACATTGCATCACAATCAGACCCTTGTTAGTCTATGGGGCCGACTGAGTCTGTCTGAGGAAAAAAATCACAGCATTTCCAAGTTTAATCCAGTATTTGGATCACACTCAGCCATGCAAGCAGTGTATGCTTGTGAAACATTGGACTGCAGTCGGTTGACATCTGAGTTAAGAATGAAGAAATTTTTTCCTCCATCTTCTCCTCTTCTAAGAGATTTGGATCACACTCCACGGTCCAAGGAAAAAGTCACAGCATATCTGAGACTAATCTTTTATTCGGATCGCAATTGACCAAGCAAGTCAATAAGTGCGGGGAAATCTTCGGATTGCACTCGGATGATATCCAAGTGCAGTCCAATTTCTGTGCACTCACAAAATGTAGATGAAATAGAAATTTTGTTCTCCATCTTCTTTTCACAGTGTGCAAAGTATTTCTCATCCAAGGGAATCTGTAACACTATGCTGACACTTGGATCCTGCTCTTATGATAAGTCAGCCTATGTTCCCACGATGAGCTATTGATGAGTTTTTGATATTGCCGATTTTGTGCACCATTTATGCACCTATTATGTTAATTAGGTTACCTGCATTTTTTTTCTACTTGGTTTTGAGTGCGTTTTTTTTACATACAGTACAGACCAAAAGTTTGGGCACACCTTCTCATTTAAATATTTTTCTGTATTTTCATGACTATGAAAATTGTAAATTCACACTGAAGGTATCAAAACTATGAATTAACACATGTGGAATTATATACTTAACAAAAAAGTGTGAAACAACTGAAAATATGTCTTATATTCTAGGTTCTTCAAAGTAGCCACCTTTTGCTTTGATGACTGCTTTGCACACTCTTGGCATTCTCTTGATGAGCTTCAAGAGGTAGTCACCGGAAATGGTTTTCACTTCACAGGTGTGCCCTGTCAGGTTTAAAAAGTGTGATTTCTGGCCTTATAAATGGGGTTGGGACCATCAGTTGTGTTGTGCAGAAGTCTGGTGGATACACAGCTGATAGTCCTACTGAATAGACTGTTAGAATTTGTATTATGGCAAGAAAAAAGCAGCTAAGTAAAGAAAAACGAGTGGCCATCATTACTTTAAGAAATGAAGGTCAGTCAGTCTGAAAAATTGGGAAAACTTTGAAAGTGTCCCCAAGTGCAGTTGCAAAAACCATCAAGCGCTACAAAGAAACTGGCTCACATGAGGACCGCCCCAGGAAAGGAAGACCAAGAGTCACCACTGCTTCTGAGGATAAGTTTATCCAAGTCACTAGCCTCAGAAATCGCAGGTTTACAGCAGCTCAGATTAGAGACCAGGTCAATGCCACACAGAGTTCTAGCAGCAGACACATCTCTACAACAACTGTTAAGAGGAGACTTTGTGCAGCAGGCCTTCATGGTAAAATAGCTGCTAGGAAACCACTGCTAAGAAGGACAGGCAACAAGCAGAAGAGACTTGTTTGGGCTAAAGAACACAAGGAATGGACAATAGACCAGTAGAAATCTGTGCTTTGGGCTGATGAGTCCAAATTTGAGATCTTTGGTTCCAACCACCGTGTCTTTGTGCGATGCAGAAAAGGTGAACAGATAGACTCTATATGCCTGGTTCCCACCATGAAGCATGGAGGAGGAGGTGTGATGTGTGGGGGTGCTTTGCTGGTGACAATGTTGGGGATTTATTCAAAATTGAAGGCATACTAAACCAGCATGGCTACCACAGCATCTTGCAGCGGCATGCTATTCCATCCGGTTTGCGTTTAGTTGGACCATCATTTATTTTTCAACAGGACAATGACACCAAACACACCTCCAGGCTGTGTAAGGGCTATTTGACCAAGAAGGAGAGTGATGGGGTGCTACGCCATATGACCTGGCCTCCACAGTCACCAGACCTGAACCCAATCGAGATGGTTTGGGGTGAGCTGGACCGCAAAGTGAAGGCAAAATGGCCAACAAGTGCTAAACATCTCTGGGAACTCCTTCAAGATTGTTGGAAGACCTTTACCGGTGTCTATCTCTTGAAGCTCATCAAGAGAATGCCAAGAGTGTGCAAAGCAGTCATCAAAGCAAAAGGTGGCTACTTCAAAGAACCTAGAATATAAGACATATTTTCAGTTAATTCACATTTTTTTGTTAAGTATATAATTCCACATGTGTTAATTCATAGTTTTGATGCCTTCAGTGTGAATGTACAATTTTCATAGTAATGAAAATACAGAAAAATCTTTAATGAGAAGGTGTGTCCAAACTTTTGGTCTGTACTGTATATATTTATTGCACTTTGACGCTGCGTTTTTAGTGTCTTGTTGGTGTGTCACAACTAGTGTTGAGCGATACGATAATGTAAATATCGGCTATCGGCCGATATTAGCTCTATCGGCCTTTCGATAATTCGTTTCGATATTTTCGTCTTATCGAATACCGGAATCGGATTTGTCACTGTCACTGTGAGTGTCCGTCGGTCGGGTCTGTCAGGAGTCAGCGGCACTTACCTGGCAGAAGATCTCCGGCGGTCACGGCCTGGACTGCTTCATGGCCGCCATCATCTTTCCCCGGCGGTCACATGCAGTTTCTCGCGATAACTGCAGTGACTGCTGGGTAATCCCGGCCGTAAAGCAGTCAGTCCGATGACGTCACCGCCGGGGAAGCAGGTAATCAGCTGTGCTGCGCCGGGATGACAGGCTCTGCCTGTCATTCTGATGTAGCAGAGCTGGATCGTCGTGGGACACTCGTTACTATGGACTGCGTCGGTCAGGTGGTATACATTTTTTTTTTTTTTTTCATTTTTTTACAGGAGATCGATGGCGTCGCAGGATGAGACTGTAATAAAAGTAATGAAAACTGTGTTTTTTTTTTTTTATTAAATTAAAAAACTTTTTTATGAACATTCACCCGTCCGGTACATAAACAATTTAACTATTTACATACAGTGACCCTGTCCGGGTTATTTATAATTCTTTGGCAGGGGTGTTCCAGGTATCACCTGGTACTCTTCTGATGCTTGCCAAACATCCGAGGCACCAAGGACCACCAGGACCTGATGACGTCGTGTGGCCTGTACAGTCAAGTCGTGACCCGCTATCTGGGTCTGTGTGGCCACCTCTTTCATCTCCCTCCGGGTCTGGAACCCTATGTCCCAGACTGAACGAACCCCAGGGGGCCTAACAGGCGCCGGGTACGGGCCAGCTATACTTATCATGTCCATAGCTGGGGCTGCTGAGGAGACCACTGAGGGAGGCTGGGTAGATTTACGGCGTGGGGTGGGCACTTTTGCAGAGGCCTGGATGTGGGAGGCTGAAGGCTCCGAGGGTCTCACAGGTTCCTGACACTCTGGGGAGTAGGGGTCGCACCTGGTAACATTTAGGGCGTACCATCCATTGTAACCCCAGTGTCGGGTGTAAGTCACCAAGTCTCCTGGCAACAGGTCCCTCCCCGGGTGTCCTTCTGGGAGGTGAGCCTCCACGTCCCGCCGGTTCACAAAAACTTCTAAATAAAGTCCAGGCTCCTGGATGAAGCCCCAACCACCTTTTAACTTAAAGCTCAGTACTGCACCCTTACGCCGCGGCTCCCTCACCGTACTTTTATCTTTTCTCATCCGGTCCTTATCTGCCCGGTCCTTCTCCAGCTGACGTTGGCGAAGTTTTTGGGATTCTCGCTGCTCCCTTTGTCGCTCTGCTTCCTTCTCCCAACGTCTCCACTCTTCCTCCTGACGCCGGTTGAAATTCTCCTCCACCAGCAGCTCCATGTCTCCACCATCAAACTGCAGCTTACAGTGTCCGGTTTGCGGCAGCTCTCCTGGCGCCCCCCACTCCTGTGGCGCTCACCTGCGGAGGAAGCAGCTGGCTCTGGAACAGATGACAGTCGGGGCTCCGGTACAGACTGGTAGACCTCTGGTGCCTGTGCGGCCTCCTCCATGAGGACGGGTGTCGCTTCTTCTGTCTCAGCAACGGGGGCAGACAGCGGGATCTGGGGTGCTGCCGGTGCAGAGGTTTTTGCAGGAACAGGTGCCTCCACTGCGACAACGTCAACCGGATCACATTGCAAGGGCTGGGATGCCCGCACGGACTCCTCTACTAGAACGGGTGCCTCACTTTCCGGTACAGACACTTCAGGTAAGAGGGATTGGCGCCGCTCCAAGTTTAGTTTTAGGACATGCCAGCTGGCTTCCATCCTGGCGACCTCCTCCCGGTGCCGGGCCAGGCCTCTTAGGGTATCCTCCGCTTCTTGCAGCGTAGGAGGGTTTCCAGGCCGGGTGCCCAACGGTGGTTCCGTGGCGATCGGGTCGCTTCCGTGGGGGGAGAGCTCTGACTGCTCCATCCCTTCACACTTCTGCTCGTGTCCATTAGCCATCTCTGCCAAGTCACATGTGTCATTAGCATCTGGAGAGGGCCCCTCTTTTGTAGTGAGGCGGGACATTCGTGTTAGGATGAGGAGGCGGAACTGAAGAGCTGTGGGGCACGATCTTACATTGCAGTACCATTTAGAGCCATCGTTTTCGCGTCACTGAGTGAGTGTGTACACCCATGAAGAGCACGCCCTTCTTCTTCACCAGTGCCTCGTCGTGACGCAGATATGGCGGAAAAATGGCAAATACATTCTCTGATGATTTTAGCAATTCTCAAGCACAAAACCAGTTCAATTCAGGCACACAGGACTCGCTTATAGCGAGCTACAGAATCCTGTTCGTGACGCCCAAGTTGAGTGGCACAGAGCCAGAGGTTTTGGGGGTACTCGGCACCGAGCCCGTCGACTTCTATGGGGTATGTCACGGCTTTACCCGGCAATTGAATCAGAGTCTATTTTACTATGTAGAAGTGTATAAACTATAAATATATGTATATATATATGTCACAATGACATGTATATATATATATATGTATTGTATGTGTGTATATTTAGTGTTTACAAGGAAATAAAGGTTTTTTTTTAGTTGCGATATTTTTTTTCCCATAGACTTACATTGGACTTCCGGTATCGAAATCGGATATCGACGATATTTAGTGCTATCGGCGATACAATTTCGATACGATATTTTTAGATATCGAGCACTATCGCTCAACACTAGTCACAACTTAAATAAAGCTACTTTTCTTTTGATGCTTCCTTGTATTTTGCTTTGACATACTTCATTGATATCATTAGTGATGAGCGAGCACTAAAATGCTCGGGTGCTCGTTTTTCGGGTCGAGCAATTTGGAATGCTCGGGTGCTCAACCCGAGCAGCGAGCCCAATGTACCGTATTTTTCGGACTATAAGTTGCACCGGACTATAAGACGCACCCAGGTTTTAGAGGTGGGAAATAGGGAAAATATATTTGAAGCAAAAAATGTGGTAAAATATTTAATAACATAAATAACATTATTATATGTGGTGTTATTCTATATAATAGTATGTTATTCTGTTGGAAGCTACGGGTAGGAGATGGTGCTGCGGGACCAGTGTGGTTCTGTAAAGTACTACAGTCATGGCCAAAAGTTTTGAGAATGACACAAATATTATATTTTCACATGATCTGCTGCCCTCTAGTTTTTATGTGTGTTTGACAGATGTTTTTATCACAGACAGAAATATAATAATTGCAAACATATCAGTAACAAAAGCTTATATTAACAGTTAGAATGAGTTAATGCAGCAAGTCAATATTTGCAGTGTTGACCCTTCTTCTTCAGGACCTCTGTAATTCTCCCTGGCATGCTCTCAATCAACTTCTGGACCAAATCCTGACTGATAGCAGTCCATTCTTGCACAATCAATGCTTTCATTTTGTCAGAATTTTTAGGTTTTTGTTGTCCACCCGTCTCTTGATGATTGACCACAGGTTCTCAATGGGATTAAGATCTGGGGAGTTTCCAGGCCATGGACCCAAAATCTCTATGTTTTGTTCCCTGAGCCATTTAGTTATCACCTTTGCTTTATGGCAAGGTGCTCCATCATGCTGGAAAAGGCATTGTTGATCGCCAAACTGCTCTTGGAGGGTTGGGAGAAGTTGCTCTTGGAGGACATTCTTGTACCATTCTTTATTCATGGCTGTGTTTTTAGGAAAGACTGTGAGAGAGCCGATTCCCTTGGCTGAGAAGCAACCCCACACATGAATGGTTTCAGGATGCTTAACAGTTGGCATGAGACAAGACTGGTGGTAGCGCTCACCTTGTCTTCTCCGAATGAGGCGTTTTCCTGATGTCCCAAACAATCGAAAAGGGGATTCATCAGAGAAAATAACTTTACCCCAGTCCTCAGCAGTCCACTGCCTGTACCTTTTGCAGAATATCAGTCTGTCCATGATGTTTTTTCTGGAGAGAAGTGGCTTCTTTGCTGCCCTCCTTGAGACCAGGTCTTGCTCCAAGAGTCTCTGCCTCACAGTGCGTGCGGATGCACTCACACCTGCCTGCTGCCATTCCTGAGCAAGCTCTGCACTGCTGGTAGCCCGATCCCGCAGCCGAAACACTTTTAAGATATGGTCCTGGCGCTTGCTGGTCTTTCTTGGGCGCCCTGAAGCCTTTTTGGCAACAATGGAACATCTCTTCTTGAAGTTCTTGATGATGCGATAGATTGTTGACTGAGGTGCAATCTTTCTAGCTGCGATACTCTTCCCTGTTAGGCCATTTTTGTGCATTGCAATGATGACTGCACGTGTTTCTTTAGAGATAACCATGGTTAACAGAAGAGAAACAATGATGCCAACCACCAGCCTCCTTTTAAAGTGTCCAGTGGTGTCATTCTTACTTAATCATGACAGATTGATCTCCAGCCATGTCCTCATCAACACCCACACCTGTGTTAATGGAGAAATCACTGAAAAGAGGTTAGCTGGTCCTTTTAAGGCAGGGCTGCAATGATGTTGAAATGTGTTTTGGGGGATAAAGTTAATTTTCTAGCCAACTATTGACTTTGCAAGTAATTGCTGTTAAGCTGATCACTCTTTATAACATTTTGGAGTATATGCAAATTGCCATTAGAAAAATTGAAGCAGTAGACTTTGTAAAAATTAATATTTGTGTCATTCTCAAAACTTTTGGCCATGACTGTATGTGAAGACGCTGGAGGGTGAGTATATGAATGGGGCCACGGGGCTTATATTTAAAGCACCACTCCAGCACTGAAAAATAACACTGGAGTGCTGCTTTAAGATCCCATGGAAGAACTATAACTCTCAGCATATCCTGCAGATCCTATGGCATGCTGGGAGTTATAGTCCACCACAGGATGGTAGAGTGCTTTTTTATGTGCTGTCATTACTAGCCTTTTAATTAATTCTCTGTTGTGCAGTGTGTCTGCAGGACCTGTGATGACATCATGAAGAGGCAGGGCTTTGTGTGGTCATGTGATGCTCCAGCCCCCCCTCTTCATGACCTCATCACAGCTCCTCCACAGGAGCATTCAGCATCGCATCAGCACAGCCCCTGTGCTGTCAGGTATGCGATGCCTCCTGCTGCACTCTGCTCCTGTCGCCTCCTTCTCCTTCCTACACACATCTCCCCAGCTGCTGCAGGAATCAGGCGCTGGGGAACCATGTGGCTCTGTCATTTGCTGCTCCCCGCTCACTGCTCAGCTGATAGGTGGACGGGGAAGCGGCTAATGAATATTCACTGCACTTAAGTATCGTGACCAGTGGTTTCCCCAGCGCTGGATTCCTGCAGCGGAGGGGATATTTTCCTGCCTCCTGCAATCTCACTCCACCACTGCCCCCCTCCCCACGTTACATTCCGACCATAAGACGCACCCACATTTTCCTCCCAAATTTGGAGGAAAAAAAGTGTGTCTTATGGTCCGAAAAGTACAGTAAGTCTATGGGAAACCTGAGCTTTTTTTGCCGCAACCCCCTGGAGGTCTTTCTAGGTATCAAAACATCGGAAATCTATGGGAACAGTGCACAAATGACATGGGAATATCATGGGGAAGACCCCTGGAAGCATTTCTGACTCCTAGGTCACTGCTGTGAAGAATGTCAGAGTTGTTGCGCCACTTTTACAGGCACACACTAAAACATACAAAAATGAAACCAAAATGGATTTTCCTGGGAAATACAGTGCCTTGCGAAAGTTTTCGGCTCCCTGGAACTTTTCAACCTTTTCCCACATATCATGCTTCAAACATAAAGATACCAAATGTAAATTTTTGGTGAAGAATTAACAAGAAGTGGGACACAATTGTGAAGTTGAACGAAATTTATTGGTTATTTTAAATTTTTGTGGAAATACAAAAACTGAAAAGTGGGGAGTGCAATATTATTTGGCCCCTTTGACTTAATACTTTGTTGCGCCACCTTTTGCTGTGAATACAGCTGCAAAGTCGCTTGGGGTATGTCTCTATCAGTTTTGTACATTGAGAGACTGAAATTCTTGCCCATTCTTGGAGATCGTTTGTGAACAGCAGTTTTCAGCTCTTTCCACAGATTTTCGATTGGATTCAGGTCTGGACTTTGACTTGGCCATTCTGACATTGTTAAGGAACATCTTTTCCAGGGTAATGATTTGTATGTAAGGCAAAATAAAGAACCCCCCCCAAAATATACCTCCACCACTTGGGCTGGGTTCACACGCAGCGTTTTTGATGCATTTTTCAATTTTAGCACTGCTTTCAACCAATACAAATTCATTCACTGAGAAATGTAATTTTAACATTTAACAACCTTCGCTGGCCATGTGGTGTGTGACACATCATCAGTCACATCCTGTTTCATTTGTCAAGGAAGGACTCTGAAAGTCACAAAGACTATTTTTATAGGGGCATCAGGCGGCATTAATCTTTTTAAAGGGCCATCAGCTGGCTATGCTTTGTTGTTCCCATTATTAAACAGTGGGTATCCTATAATGTTATTGCCTATGCAGTGAATGGCTGGGCTGCCAAAATATAGGACGCACACCAATACCCCTTTGACTAGACGTACAGGAGGGCCTCATGATAAAATGTTCCCATTATAAGAAAATGGTTCTCCCATAGTGTTTGCCTTACGCAAGGCTTGCTTTGCCCCAATGTTACCCCAAAAACAATTTGAACTGACGTCCTGGATGGCCACATGAAACCAAAGTTGCCATTTTTTTCATTTGGTACGGCTATACTGTTAGCCTATGCATTGAATGCAAGGCCTGCCCTGCACCAAAGTAACACGCACCCTAATAACCCTTTCAACAAACGTACTTGAGGGCCTCATGGCAAAAATGTTCCCATTGGAAGAAAGTTTGTCTCCCATAGTGTTTGTCTATGCACTGAATGCAAGGCCTGCCTTGCCCCAAAGTTACACGCACCCCAATAACCCTTTGAACCGATGTTCTGGATGGCCACATGAAACCAAAGTTCCCATTTTTTTCATTTGGTACTGCCATATTGTTAGCCTATACATTGAATGCAAGGTCTGCACCAAATTTACACACACTCTAATACCCCTTTGAAGAGATGTAGAGGAAGGCTTCCTGAAAACAAAGTTCCCATTACATCACTGCATCCCGAAACCTGCTCACACTTGGTGTAGTCATCAGGATGCTGTCCAAGGGTGCAGAAGTGGCAGACCAAGCGGTCACGGGTGCATCAAGGGTCAGTAATAACTCTGGGGGGCAATATTGAGTAAACTTCCAATTTTACGGGGAGCAACACTCTGTTATGGGATTGGACTGAGCGGTTCAATGTTGGCTCTGGATGGAAAGGCAAGGAGCTTCATCATGTTACAGCCCCCTCATAAGTGTGACAGATTCAGCAAGGTATTACAGATTCTGGAAAAAATGTACGGAGACCCCACAGACGTTGGAGAGTTGCCCATGCACTTGTTTAGGCATTTCCAAAGGGAGAGGGAGTCCATGACCCACTACATGAATGTACTGCAGGAGATCCACGCTGCGATTGTTAAGCGAGATGGCATAGGGGTAGGACCCCCTGACATAGTCCTGCGAGATCAGTTAGTGGCAGGCTTTACAGATGTGCTGCTTATGCAAGCCTTGCGTGAGCATCTTCGAGCTAACCCGTGCATGACTCTTCCAGAAGTGGGAGCAGAAGCGCGCAAAAGAGAGCAGGCGAAGGGGACCTCAGCCTTGGCAGGGATGGTCAGGAGCCGCGAAGTACCTACCCCAAACGAGGAAGAGACGGAGTGGTCCCGCGAATTACGGCGGGGAAGCGGAAGACGTGGGCCAAAATCGAGAGTCTTAAGGAAGTCCTTGCTGTCATCTTGGAGTCCATTGCCATACCCTGGGGTAACTTGCCACAAGAAGTTAAAGGAGAGATGTGGAGAATAAGGAAAACTCCAGTAGCAGCCACAAAATTTACTTCCAGATCCTGGGGTGAAGAGTGACCACAGAGGGGGTTTGCCTCTTGGGGAGGACAGTGATCCAGACCGAAGCGCCCACCAGACAGGCATAAAAGACAGTGCTAGACGTGTGGAAGAATGGGACAACTGTAAAGGAGTTGCCCTACAAGAGAAAGCGACAGCGAAGATTCTCTCACCCCTCCGAAGGTCCTGCTCACTGGAGAGAACGCCGCACCTGGAAGGAATGGTATGATGAGAAGAGGGGAAACTCATCCAGAGCAAGACAGAGCCACGATGTCGAACGCCGAGAAGAAAGGGAGAAGATGTCGACTGTCTACAGTGAGATGTCTGCGCTGCTCAGGCATGTGGAAGTGAAACGGGTGGAATGCCAAATTGAGTCCAATGGTCCCATCTGGGAGGATCAACCCGATGGGGGGAAAGTGTCAAATGTCCCTTAAACACCCACTCCCACGGTTCCAGATTGTGAGGAGGAAGAACCACTTGTTTCGTTCCCTGAAGATGATAGTTCTCTACCCGCCAGCCTAAGGGATCCTGACCAAATAGAAGAGATGCAAAGTGTACCTGAGATATCTCCTTCTGCTGCCATTGATTGTGAAAAGGCAGAAATTCTCGACCCGCCACATACTGATCCTGAAGAGGAACAGGCTCTGAAATGGCTGCTCCATCAGATTTGGGCGCATCCTCGTCCTCTATGACCCAACCTCACTCTACCACTCAACCTGAAGTTCTGAGTACCCTTAACGAAAAAAATACAAGAAGGGTCTCAAAATACTCATTGTGACCATGCTGGTGATTCGCCCCTGCGGTATACACAGAACAATCTCTTTTGACAAAATGTGGTACAAGAGAGGCAGGAATGAATGCAGAAACTGTGGGCATCTGTCCCACCTCAGGAGGACATAAAGGAACACAAAGAGTTCTCGTCCATGGAATGGCAAGCTAAAGGAGAGGGAGAGTGTAAGGGGGACGACTGGACCGCGGGTACCTGCTTGCCGGGGCCGTAACTAGCGATGCTGCATCCCCTGTTTCCTGGAGGCAGCATTAGGGAGCTGGACTTTCCTCCTGACTGAGGGGGGTGGTGGGAAAAAAGCAGAAAGCGTGCACAGCAGAGCAGTTTGGCATCAACCCAGAGCAGCGTGCAGTCAGAGGAGCGCTTCGCCTTCTCCCCACTGAGTACCGGTGCTGCGACAGGGCCTCACCATCTGCAGAGGGACCACTGGCAGGAGAGAAGCCGGCCATGCTGCAGCAATCTAGAGAGAGGGGCTGCTGCACTCAGGGAAGCCGTGAGTTCAGCAGCAGCAGCCAGAGAGAGGAGTGCTCCCTCCTGGGAGCACCAGCATCGTTCAGGCCAGTGTCCGCCATCTCCCGCCACCAACAGCGGGGACCAGAGAGAGAGAAAGAGAGACGTGCAGTGGGTGCCCAGTGACTACCAGAGAGAGAGATGTGCAGTGTGAGCCTGGGGACTAACAGAGGACAAGTTGCTGAACGATCCGTATCAGTGAGTACAGCACACGTGCCACATAAGAGTGACCGGGAACAAGACAGACACTTTCACCCTGACTTTGCCAGTGAATATTTGCCCAGACACTTACGCCCTGACTTTGCCAGTGAATATTTGCCCAGACACTTGCGCCTTGACTTTGCCAGTATATATTTGCCGAGCCATATTTGCGAGCCACGTTGGGCTTGTGCAGGACTGTGGCCCATACCCTTGTCAGCCACTGCAGCATATGGACTAGGGGCCCAGTGGAAGGTACCGACCACTGCCGCCAGAAGACAGACCACCATTCACACCAGGACCTTCTTGGACAAGCACCATGCCAGCTGTTGTCGGCGCATCTGACTTTCAAGGAGCATCTACAGTGGGAGAAACTTCTGACACAATATGTATACAACAGAACTGCCGTTACCTTGTTCATTATCTCTGCATATTATTTACACCTGAGCTGTTTATTCCCTGCTTAACCCTTTACCTCCCTGCGTGGAGTATTCCCCTGTTAAGTAAAACTGTTAACCCTTGCTCTACCTCCCGTCCGTCACTGCATCCCGCAACCTGCTCACAGAGTGAATGTAAGGGCTGCCAAAAATTTGGAGGCACTCCAAAGATCCTTGGAAGCAATGTAGAAGAGTGCCTCATGAAAAAATGTTCCCATTATTAGGAAGTTGGTCTCCCATAGTGTTTGCCTATGCAGTAAATGTAAGTGATGCCAAACATTTGGAGGCACTTCAATGCCCCTTGAAAGAGACGTGGAGGAGGGCCTCATAAAAAAATGTTCCTATTATAAAGAAGCGGGTTTCCTATACTTGTAATGTCCATACACTAAGTTAACCTACTGTGTAAATATTTTTTTTACGGGCATCATAAACACCCTTGCAAAAACCTATAGTGGCTGTTGCATCACGGAACATGTTCACCCTTGTGTTCTAGTGGTGGTGTCTGAAGAGATGTGGAGGATGTCCTCCTATAAATCTTTTCCTAATTTAAAGGAGCGGGTCTCCTTTAGTTGTAATGCCCATACACTAAGTGTATGGGCTGTAGTGCAGCGGTGTCCACGCTGTGCAGTGATGAGGCAGTGACCCAAGCAAGTTTAAACAAAAAGTATTTAATGGCCAAAAACAACTCACACAGTGCTGTATCCTCCAGATCGCTGCCGTAAAAACAAAAGACAGTCCGGGACTGGTTGCCGTGAGAGACCGCACCACCATGCATGCAGGGGGTGCCATACCTATTATCTTCGCTTGGCCCTGTGTTGTCTCACACAGGGAGTGCTCTGCAGACCAACCGCTCTGTCTGATTGCAAGACCAAAACTGACACACCCAAAACACTCTTGCAGGGTATTTTTTTCCTTTCCTCCAGACACTGTGGCCATTGGGAAACGGACCGGCCCCACTACCTTCCTGCAATCCGTTTCAAAAATAAAAGCCCATACCTGGTTTTCCTAAACAATTCCTTGGTCAAATAACTTGACCAAGTTCACACTCACTTTTATTCTGCCTTGTGACTCACAGGCAACCTGCTGTGGCCACAAGGCACTCCAGCGGATCTAATATGCTTCTGAGCGCATCCTGGGGGACACATAGTGACCTTCACATATGACATCGGTCACTGCCTCACAGGAATGAAAAACATTTTCCCCTGAAGGGTACACATCAACATACTGTGTAAATATTTTTTTTACAGGCATCATAAACACTCTTTCAAAAAGCTATAGTGGCTATTGCATCATGGAACACGTTCACCCTCGGGTTCTACAGTCATGGACAAAAGTTTTGAGAATGACACAAATATTAATTTTTACAAAGTCTACTGCTTCACTTTTTCTAATGGCAATTTGCATATACTCCAGAATGTTATAAAGAGTGATCAGCTTAACAGCAATTACTTGCAAAGTCAATATTTGGCTAGAAAATGAACTTTATCCCCCAAAACACATTTCAACATCATTGCAGCCCTGCCTTAAAAGGACCAGCTAACCTCTTTTCAGTGATTGCTCCATTAACACAGGTGTGGGTGTTGATGAGGACATGGCTGGAGATCAATCTGTCATGATTAAGTAAGAAAGATACCACTGGACAGTTTAAAAGGAGGCTGGTGCTTGGCATCATTGTTTCTCTTCTGTTAACCATGGTTATCTCTAAAGAAACACATGCAGTCATCATTGCAATGCACAAAAATGGCCTAACAGGGAAGAGTATCGCAGCTAGAAAGATTGCACCTCAGTCAACAATCTATGGCATCATCAAGAACTTCAAGGAGAGAGGTTCCATTGTTGCCAAAAAGGCTCCAAGGCGCCCAAGAAAGACCAGCAAGCGCCAGGACCTTCTCTTAAAAGTGTTTCAGCTGCGGGATCGGGCTACCAGCAGTGCAGAGCTTGCTCAGGAATGGCAGCAGGCAGGTCTGAGTGCATCTGCACGCACTGTGAGGCAGAGACTCTTGGAGCAAGGCCTGGTCTCAAGGAGGGCAGCAAAGAAGCCACTTCTCTCCAGAAAAAACATCATGGACAGACTGATATTCTGCAAAAGGTACAGGCAGTGGACTGCTGAGGACTGGGTAAAGTTATTTTCTTTATGAATCCCCTTTTCGATTGTTTGGGACATCAGGAAAACGCCTCATTCGGAGAAGACAAGGTGTGCGCTACCACCAGTCTTGTCTCATGCCAACTGTTAAGCATCCTGAAACCATTCATGTGTGAGGTTGCTTCTCAGCCAAGGGAATCGGCTCTCTCACAGTCTTGCCTAAAAACACAGCCATGAATAAAGAATGGTACAAGAATGTCCTCCAAGAGCAACTTCTCCCAACCCTCCAAGAGCAGTTTGGCGATCAACAATGCCTTTTCCAGCATGATGGAGCACCTTGCCATAAAGCAAAGGTGATAACTAAATGGCTCAGGGAACAAAACATAGAGATTTTGGGTCCATGGCCTGGAAACTCCCCAGATCTTAATCCCATTGAGAACTTGTGGTCAATCATCAAGAGACGGTGGACAAACAAAAACCTAAAAATTCTGACAAAATGAAAGCATTGATTGTGCAAGAATGGACTGCTATCAGTCAGGATTTGGTCCAGAAGTTGATTGAGAGCATGCCAGGGAGAATTGCAGAGGTCCTGAAGAAGAAGGGTCAACACTGCAAATATTGACTTGCTGCATTAACTCATTCTAACTGTAAATATAAGCTTTTGTTACTCATATGTTTGCAATTATATTTCTGTCTGTGATAAAAACATCTGTCAAACACACATAAAAACCAGAGGGCAGCAGATCATGTGAAAATATAATATTTGTGTCATTCTCAAAACTTTTGGCCATGACTGTAGTGGTGGTGTATGAAGAGATGTGGAGGATGTCCTCCTATAAATCTTTTCCCAATTTAAAGGAGCGGGTTTACTGTACTTGTAATGCCCATACACTAAGTGTATTGACTGAAAAACATTTTCCTCTGGGGGTACACATCAACATACTGTGCAAACATTTTTTTTACGGCCATCCTAAACACCCTTGAAAATCCTAATGTGGCTGTTGCATCACGGAACACGTTTACCCTGGTGATCAAGTGGTGGTGGATGATGATCATGAGGAGGAGGAGGATAATACCAAATAGCCAAAATCAGGAAGCGTATACCCATGTGTGAGTGTGAAGAGGGGCATGGAAATACACCTCACCAAAAAAAGAGACTGGATACTAGCACTTAAAGCCTAACCAAAAAAATAAAAATTTTTGGACTTATATCTTATTATAGCCGAAAGAAGAGAACCAGCTAAATTAAAACTATAAATTTTATTGATGTATATTAAAATATAAGAATAAAAATTAACAAAAATGCCCAGTAGGAGGCTGTAGAAACGCTATATAATTTCAATATCAACAATAAATGTAAACAGGTCCTTACAATTAACTAATTATTCCTAAACAAAATCATACAAGGCTAAACCATAAGAAAGCGTCTATAACCACACATAACCACTATCCCATATGTTATATAATGTTATTCTGTGACACTGAATGGCATGACCTCCTCCACCCCAACGCGCGTTTCGCACTAGCTTCTTCCGGGGGCGCCATTCAGTGTCAAAGATGCCCGATCACATTAGGTAATTTACCACTACCACTTGATATTACATACTATTTATGTGGTAATATTTAAGTCATAACCATCACTTTACTTGAATCCCCCATTACTATACTTATTATATAACATATGGGATAGTGGTTATGTGTGGTTATAGACGCTTTCTTAGGCTGGGTTTATACTGCGTTTGGGCAGTCCGTTAGATGGACTGCGTTACACCACGGTATAACGCGGTGTAACGCAGTCCGTTAACGCTGCCATTCACCCCCATTTTAGGGCGCATCGCGGCACATGCCGTAAAGCGGCATGCGTTCGCGATGTGCCGTCATTCAGTGACGGAGCCTCGGACGCGGCCTGCAACGTCCGAGCTCCATCACCGCTAGCACAGATGAATCATCTGCTGATTCATCTGCGCTACCGGGTATAGCATAATGCGATCGCGTTATGCTATACCGTTACAAGCCAGTCAACGCTATGTGTTGAACAGGCTGGTAAAACGCAATATGAATCTAGCCTTAGGGTTTAGCCTTGTATGATTTTGATTATGGATAATTGTAAGGACATCTTTACATTTATTGTTGATATTGAAATTATATAGCGTTTTTACAGCCTCCTACTGGGCAGTTTTGTTAATTTTTATTCTTATATTTTAATAGACATCAATAAAATGTATAGTTTTAATTTAGCTGGTTCTCTTCTTTCGGCTATAATAAGATATAAGTCCAAAAATAGTTATTTTTTTGGTTAGGCTTTAAGTGCCAGTATTAAGTCTCTTTTTTGGGAGGTCTTTTGGGTCTCTTCTTTTGGCTATAATATAATTCCGAAAATTGTCGGGTTTTTTTTTTTCATTTTTATAAGAGTCAGCCTGTCAGCATTTTCAGTTGACAGGCAGATGCACTTATCAGTTTTAATTCCACCAGTAGCACTAAAAACCCACTCTGACAAAACACTAGTGTCAGGGCAGGCAAGAACCTCCAAGGTGTAGAGAGCCAGTTCATGCCACGTGTCCAGCTTGTTTACCCAATAATTAAAAGGCACAGAGGAATCACGGTGGATGTTGGTACGGTCAGCAAGGTACTCCATTAGCATCTTCCAAAACTTTGCTACCCCACACCTCAGGGCCATTGTGATGGGAGGGTCTGAGAAAACTGACCCAGGACTTTGCCAGTGTTCCCCTGCCTCTGCTGGATTGGAGTTGTGTCTCACTCGCCTGTCCTCCTTGGTTGTCCAATGAACTGTGATCACTGCCATCAGCGTTTTCAGATGGGAATTTTTTTTAATAATTCCCCAACAAGTGCCCTCTGGTACTGCACAATTTTAGTACACCTTTCTGCCTCTGGAAGAAGAGATTTAAAGTTCTCCTTGTAGCGTGGGTCTAGAAGTGTCACCAACCAGTAATGAGAATCACCCAAAATTTTGACAATGCGAGGGTCATGGTTAAGGCAATGCAGCATAAAGTCAGCCATGTGTGCCAGACTGCTAACAGGCAAGACTTCCGTGTCCTCACCAAGAGGACTACTGACCATGCTGTCCTCCTCCTCTCTGTCCTCAGGCCATCCACACTGAACAGACGGTATGACAGTTGTGCTTGTAGTACCGTCTATAGCGCATGAAAGTAGAGATCCTGTTCTTCCTCCTCCTCTTCCTCATTGTGAACCACTCCACTTTGGGATGACATGAGGCTGGGCTGTGTGTAATCACACAATATGGTTCCTTGCTTCATCTCATCGTGCTCCGCCTGCAATGCATCCTCTCTCATTGTGAGCAGAGAGCTTTTCAGAATACAGAGAAGTGGGATGGTGATGCTAATTATGGCATCATTGCCGCTCACCATCTTGGTGGACTCCTCAAAGTTTTTTAGGTTAGTACATATGTCTGACATCTATGTCCACTCCTGAGGTCTTATGTGCGGAATCTGAACTGAATAAAGACAGCTTTGTTGATGCTGGTGGTCAACAACTGCCCTTTTCTGCTCAGAAATCCTTTCCAACATATGCAGTGTAGAGATCCAACACGTTGGGACATCACACAACAGCTGATGAGACGGAAGCTGCAAATGCTGCTGAAGCACAGCAAGGGCAGCTGAAGCTGTAGCTGACATTCTAAAATGGGCACACAGGTGGGGTACTTTCACTAGCAGATCTGGCAGCTCCGGGTAGCTTTTGAGAAACCATTGAACAACGAGATTAAGAGATGGAGGCTGAAGAGGAGGAGGAGGTGCAGGAGTTGTAGACTGTGGGGGCAACCCTGATTGACCATAGAGCCTGCAATACTTGGTGTTGGTAGGATGTGTTCCTTCACAAGGTCCGACTGGGAACTGGCTTCCACTATGTTAACCCAGTGTGCCGTCAGCAAGATATACTGTCCCTGCCCACAAGCACTTGTCCATGTGTCCGTGGTTAGGTGGACTTTCCCAGTAACAGCATTATTGAGGGCCTGGGTAATGATGTGGGACACGTGCTTGTGTAATGTCAGGATGGCACAATGAGAGAAATAGTGGCGGCTGGGGACTGAATACCTTGGATGGCAGCCATCAGGTTGTGATAAGCTTCCGTCTTCACGAGCCTAAAAGGCAACATTTCGAGTGGAAGCAGATGAGAAATGTGTGAATTTAGTATTGTGGCCTGTGGGACGTTGGCTTTGTATTTCCTCTTACGTTCCAATGACTGGGGTATGGACAACTGAAGGCTGCGCTGGGACAAGGACGTGAACATGTTTGATGATGGTGCTAGTTGACTGTGGGCAACGACAGATGCAGGGCAAGAGGCATCTTCTCATGCACCATGGAAAGGGGATTGGCTTGCACGCACAACTGTCGAAGAAGCAGTGGTGTCACCCACAGAAACTGTCCCTGGAGCCTTGGGTTCGGCCCACAAACACGGGTGCTTTGCTGCCACGTGCCTGATCATGCAGGTGGTGGTCAGGCTGTTAGTTTTGCTACCCCTGCTGATGCAGGCATGGCAGGTGGTGCAAATGGCCTGTTTGGGGCTATCATCAGCAGAGTCTTTAAAAAGCAACCAAACTCTGGAAAACCTAACAGTTGTATTACAAACTTCAGTCGTGTTGGTGGTACAAGGAACGGTTGCCCGGCTTCTGTCTTCGGCCACCACACTTCTACCTGCCTGTTGGGGTGCTATACCTACCTCCCCCTGTGTGCTGCTGTCCCCGCTCTGCATGTCCTCCTGCCAGGTTGGGTCAGTTACTATATCATCCACCACCTTGTCTTCCACTTCCGCACCCTGGTCCTCCTAGTGACTTTCCGGCAATTGTTTCTCATCATCGTCCTTGTGACACGATCCCACCATCACCTTTGTGTGACCGTGGCTGCTCAAATATTTGGGCATCGCTACATGCGATCTCATCTTGCCCGCTTCAAGTGGACTGGGCGAGAAGCTCAAATCTATAAATGGAAAAGTGAACAGCTCTTCCGAGTGTCCAAATGTGGGATCAGTTGTCTCCGGGCACTCGGCATGGTGGGAGGAAGGAGGTTCAGGGTGAGGAATATGTGGTCCTGACTCACGGCTACTCCAACTTGACCATGTGGAAGACAGGGTGCTGGTGGTGGCAAATTGAATGGAAGCATTATCTGCTATCCCACCAACAACCTTTTGACATTGCTCGGGTTCAATAGTGGTGTTCTGCTGCGTCCCCCTAGTAATTGGGACAGGACCGTCGAGCGAGAAGATGTAGGTGTTTGTTGTGGCCCAATTTCAGCTAGCCCAAGACCTCGGCCTCTGCATGCCCCATCACCATCATGTTCACTTCCCTGTCCCTTGCCACACGCCTTGCTTATTTTAAATGTACTACAATATTTTCCACGTTCACTACAAATGCCTAAATTTTCAGCAAACTTATATGTGATCCGTGTGCGTT
This sequence comes from Oophaga sylvatica, assembly GCA_033576555.1. Classification (NCBI taxonomy): domain Eukaryota; kingdom Metazoa; phylum Chordata; class Amphibia; order Anura; family Dendrobatidae; genus Oophaga; species Oophaga sylvatica. The sequence continues at coordinate 244,202,834 of JARQOD010000005.1, forward strand.
AAAACCACATATGTAGTCAGTGGTATACAATTTATTTTTGGCAGCTAAATAGTGTCAATACCTAGGGTAAGACACAGCAAAAACAGTTAAATGGAGGCCGGAAATTCCACAGTTTGTAGCCCACAGACAGATGAGGCGTGTGACGTAGATACCACACTGTTCAATATGTGGCATGTATTTTTTTTACAGCTTTATAATGTATAGAACTAGGGTAAGACACAGAAAAATCAGTTGAATGTAGGCCTTAAATGCCACAATTTGTAGCCTACAGATAGATGAGGCGTGTGACAGAGATACCACACTGTTAAATATGTGGCCTGTATTTTTTTGTTTTTTTACACCTTTGTAGTGTATAGAACTAGGGAAAGACACAGCAAAAACAGTTGAATGTAGGCCTCAAATGCCACAATTTTTAGCACACGAATAGATGAGGCTTGTGACAGAAATACCACACTGTTAAATTGTGGTCTGCATTTTTTTTAACAGCTAAATATTGTATAGAGCTAGGGTAATACACAGCAAAAACAGTTGAATGGAGGCCTGAAATGCCACAATTTTAGCCCACAGATAATTGAGGCGTGTGACGGAGATACAACACTGGTAAATCTGTGGCCTGCATTTTTTGTTTTTCACACACTTTATAATGTATAGAGCTAGGGAAAGACACAGGAAAAACAGTTGAATGTAGGCCTGAAGTGCCACTATTTGTAGCCCACTGATAAATGAGTCGTGTAACTGAGATACCACACTGTTCATTTTGTGGCCTGTAGTTTTTGTTGATTACAGCAAAATAGTGTATAGAATTAGGGTAAGACACGGCAAAACAGTTGAATGTAGGCCTAAAATGCCACAATTTGCAGCACACAAATAATAGATGAGGCATGTGACGGAAATACCACACTGTTCAACATGTGGCCTGTATTTTTTGTATTTTCCAGAAAAAAAGTGTATAGAACTAAGATAGGATGCAGCAAAAACAGTTGAATGTAGGCCTGATGTGCCACAATTTTTAGCCCACAGATAGATGAGGCGTGTGAAGGAGATAATACGCTGTTCAATATGTGGTCTGTATTTTTTGTTTTTTACAGCTTTATAGCTTATAGAACTAGGTAAGACACAGAAAAAACTGTTGAATGTAGGACTCAAATGCCACAGTTTTTAGCCCACTGATAGATGAGGCATTTGATGGAGAATATATTTTGAAGCAAATAATGGGGTAAAATATTTAATAACATAAATAACATAATATTTCACCAATGCAAATGTAAACAGAACTCAGCAGCAGCATTAACAACCATTATTGATTTACGTACAGAAACTCCTCAGTCATCAGGGAACCCCAAGAACTCCTCGTCACTACTGTCCATATTTAGGAAGCTCGGTTCCTCAGAATCACTAGTATCACTGTCTTCACTCTGTTCATAGAGGATGTCATCTTCGGTGCCATCTAAAGCATTGCTGATGCCACATTTTTTTAAGGACTTCACAATGGTTTCATCTTTAACTGACTGCCATGAGGTTTTCACCCACTCGCAAACCTGGGTGATAGTGGGCCTCTTCATTCGTCCAGTTGGTGTCAGGTCATGATTTCCAGCAGCCATCCATCTATTCCATTGTTCTCTCATGAAAACTTTAAATGGCTTATTGATGGAAACGTCCAAAGGTTGCAACTGACTGGTAAGCCCCCAGGAATTACGGCAAGATGGGTTTTCTCTTCTTTAAATCTCCTTTTTGTGGCTTCAGTGATATGTGCCCTGAACTGGTCCAGCACTAATAGAGCAGGTTTTTTCAGAAGCCCTCCAGGACGTTTGGACCACACTTTTTCTATCCATATCTTCATGTCATTTTCATCCATCCATCTCTTGTCATGAATATGAACAATGACACCTCTTGGGATTGTCTCTTTTGACATGGTTTTTCTCTTGAAAATCAGCAGTGGGGGCAGTTTGGTGCCATCTGCACAGCAGGACAACACTGCTGTATAATGGGTTTTCTCGTGCCCTGAGGTCTTCACGGCTATAGTTTTGGCACCTTTCACATCAACAGTTTTGTTTGATGGAACATCGAAAGTCAACTGGACTTCATCCGTGTTCCCAATCTGAGTCATTTCGTATCCATTTTTCTTTCTTGCTTCCAGGACAAATTTGTGAAAAGACACTATCTTGGTTTTCTTGTTCTATAGGCATTTTTTGTGCAATCCTAGTTTTTGTGCGCATAGCAAGGCCACTGTAATACTATTGTAGGAACTCGAGGATTCTGATAGCGTGGGGCAATGAACAATCAGAGACGGGTTTCTTTGAATGCAAATAATGTATTTGTGAAACAGCAAAACACCCAAAAACAATATTCAAACAACCCGTAGTGACATGCAATGAGTCCATATATATATACACAAGTCCAGTTATATGAATCCGGATATATAAGTCCTTGAACCTCTATAGCGAGGGTGGTAAAGTTCTTACGACGGAGTCCTCACACAAATGTGACCACAAGGTAAGTCTGATGCACAGGTAACGTGGCTGGATTTACACACTGCTGGTGTGTGAAGAGTCAGATCCAGGTATGCAGAAAACACAGGGAGGTCCAGGAACAAGTTAATCTCAGTTGTGGCTTAATTCAGTGAAGTCCAACAACAAGTTCATATGTCAGTAAGGTTCCAGTAACAGTTCCAACAGCTCTCACCAGAGGTAATGCACGAAGGGTTAAACAGCAACAGTTCAGAAACACAGTTCTTATCAGATGGAGTGAACCAAGGGTTAAATTCCCAAGTCAACAGTTTAGTGATAACACAGTATGTGCAACTTACGTATGCAGAGAATGTCCAGAGCCATGGGTAGAAACTGCTGTGGCTGAGAAACACCTGAAGATAAGGTTATGCACTTTCCTGGTAAATACACAAAAGATCTGTGAGGAACAAAGCAGCTGGGTTGCAGGGAAACGGAAGCAGAATATTCCAGCAGTGAAGCCAGCACCTGAGCCGGGTTTTAAACAAACGAACAGGAAGTAGGGCACAGAAAACAGCAAACTCCATTTTAACAAAGGGCAAAATCATTGACAAAGTTACCTAGAAAACCCGGAATACTGACATTACTCCCCCCTAAAGACGGCCTCCGGACGGTCCTGGACCAGGCCTGTCCGGGTATCTCCGATGAAACTGAGCAATCTTCAGAGGCGCATTGATGTTACTTACTGGTTCCCAAGAATCATTTTCAGGAGAGTAACCTTGCCATCTAACTAGATACTGAAGCCGGTTTCTATGAAGTCTCGAATTAACAATATCCTGTACCACGAATTGTTCTTCGCCATAAACCAACACTGGTGGAGGGGGAGGTACGATACGTCCCTGAAACGTGTTAGGAGAGACTGGTTTTAATAAGGAAACATGAAATACTGGGTGTACCTTTAAAGTCCGTGGTAGCTTCAACCGACAGGCAACAGAGCTCACAATCCCAGTGATCTTGAATGGACCGATGAATTTCTGTCCCAGTTTCTGCGAAGGAACACCCAATTTTAGATTCTTGGTGGACAACCAAACTGAGTCTCCTACCTTATACATAGGTGCTGGTTTCCGGAATCTATCGGCCGACTTCTTGTAACGCTCCTGTGCTGTGGTCAGGGAGTCCTTCAAAACTTCAAGATTACGTTGCAACGCCGTCACTCTGTCTTCAACCGCTGGTACCGAAATCGTAACCGGAGACCTAGGCAAAATACTTGGATGATAACCCAGGTTGGCAAAAAAAGGCGTTACCTTCGTGGAACTGCTTTGGGAGTTGTTGTACGAAAATTCCGCTAGAGGAAGTAGCTTCAGCCAATCGTCCTGCAAATGACTGACGTAACAGCGTAGATATTGCTCCAAGGTTTGATTTGTCCGTTCGGTCTGCCCGTTGGTCTGAGGATGGTATGCAGAAGACAAGCAAACATTAATGTGGAGCGCAGAACAAAATCCTTTCCAAAATCTAGAGGTAAATTGTATTCCCCGGTCAGAAATGATGTCATCTGGTACCCCATGCAGCCGGAAAATGTTCTGGATAACTAGATCTACTGTCTCTGTAGCTGAGGGAAGACCAGCACACGGAATGAAATGAGCAGCTTTCGTTAAACGATCTACTACCACCAAAATAGTATTTTTACCACCAGAGGTGGGTAACTCCACAATAAAGTCCATCGAAATAGACCCCCAAGGGCGAGACGGTACAGGTAGCGGTTTAAGAAGACCAGTAGGTGAAACGCGAGGAACCTTGTACCGGGCACAAACTTCACAAGAGCGGACATAGTCATTCACATCCTTCAAGCAGGTAGGCCACCAAAAAAAACGAGTTAACAATTCCTGCGTCTTCTGTACCCCCCTATGACCAGCCAATTTAGAGTCGTGGACCAATCTGAGAACTTGAAGTCTTACAGCCTCTGGGACATAAATACATCGATCTCTAAGCCACACACCATTCCGAAGGACAAGATTCACATTGTCAGGTGGAGCTGCAAGAAATACGTCACCGTCATAGGCCAGCTTGATCTCCTGCCACAAGTCCCGGTTCCGGAGCACTCCAACGAAATTGGCCTCCGACAAGATGGTCTTCGACGGGGTCCCAGGCACGGAATCCACGGTATGGATTCGGGATAATGCGTCAGCTTTCCCATTACGTGAACCTGGGCGGTACGAAATAATAAAATTAAACTGGTTCAAGAACAAACTCCACCTAGCTTGTCGAGGAGAAAGACACCTGGCAGACTTAAGGAATTCCAAATTGCGATGATCCGTGAGTACTACTACCTGCTGAGTTGCCCCCTGCAAATGGTGTCTCCATTCCTTAAAGGCAGAAATAATTGCCAAAAGTTCCTTATCTGCCACATCATAGTTCAGTTCTGCAGAAGATAACCTACGAGAGAAGAAGGCACACGGGTGCAGCAAACCTTTGTCTCCGGTACGTTGTGAGAGGATAGCTCCCAATGCACAGTCAGACGCATCCACCTCCACGATAAAAGGCTGTGCAGGATCCGGATGCATCAATATTGGAGCCGTGGTAAAACAACCCTTCAGGCGATCAAAGGCTTCCTGAGCTTGCGAAGACCATTCAAACTTCTTCCCTTCTTGGTGAGGAGAGTGATGGGATGGACAATTTCTGAAAAATTTCGGATAAACCGTCTATAAAAGTTAGCAAAGCCAATGAATCGTTGTACCTCCTTAATGTTTCCTGGTACCGGCCAGTCCAAGATTGCCTGGATCTTGCTGGACTCCATATTCAATCCCTGAGGCGAGATAACATAGCCTAAAAATTGAATTTCAGAACAATGGAACTCACACTTTTCGAGTTTGATGTACAAATGATTATCTCTCAAACGTCTAAGTACGGTCTTGACATGTTCCTGATGTTCCTGTAAGGAGTCAGAAAAGATTAAGATGTCATCAAGGTAAATTACCACATATTGGTCCAATAAATCCCTGAAAATGTCGTTGGCTAAATGTTGAAAAGCAGCAGGAGCGTTACAGAGTCCGAATGGCATCACCAAATATTCAAAATGTCCATACCGGCATCTAAAAGCTGTCTTCCATTCGTCTCCGGGCCGTATACGGAGTAAATTATATGCCCCACGAAGATCTAATTTGGTAAATACTTTGGCCTGGCGAACTCTTTCCAACAATTCTGGAATTAGGGGCAACGGGTACCTGTTACGAATGGTTACCTTATTTAACTCCCGGTAGTCAATGCAGGGTCTTAGAGTACCATCCTTCTTCTTTACAAAGAATATTGGAGCTCCCGCTGGTGAAGAAGATGGTCGGATAAACCCCTTGGCTAAATTCTCATCTATATACTCTCGTAAAGATTTTAATTCCGGAGCCGCCAACGGGTAAACATGGCCGAAAGGAATCGCTGCTCCAGGAAGCAATTCTATGGGGCAGTCATACGGTCTATGTGGGGGAAGTTGATCTGCCTTCCTTTTATCACAAATGTCTGAGAATTCCTGATAAATCAGAGGGAGAGTAGGTACCTGTATCACCTCTTCCAAGTTCTGGGTAACTGGAGCCGCCACAGTTGGACTGATGGTAGAACTGCACTTCGGGAGAAAGGTTATCTCCTTGGTTTCCCAATTGATGATTGGATTTTGTGACCGTAACCAGGGAATTCCTAAAATTACAGGAAAATGAGGAGAAGATATTAACATGAATGAAAGTGTTTCTTGATGGTCTGGTTCCATCTTACACTCCAGAGGCACTGTCTCCCGATCTACTGGTCCAGAAACTAATGGGGAACCATCCACCGTTTCCATAGTGATTGGTGAAGCTCTTAGTTGTGTCTTTATACCATGTTCCTCTGCAAAAGAAGAATCCATGAAATTCCCACCTGCTCCAGAGTCTATCATGGCAGAACTTAATATCCACTGTTCCTCCCACTGAATCTGTATAGGAAGAGAACAATGTGAATATTTCTCCCCTTGATCTTTAGGGGAAGTCGGCATCAGTATTGGGGGAAAAACCGCATCTAGATGTAGACTGGTTTCCGAAACTTCAGACTCAGCGTCTGTGTTATCATAATCCCCTACTACCGCCAACACCTTGTTGGGTCGCCTAGGACATTTAGGACAATTGATGAGGAAATGGTCCGATTGACCACAATAGAAACATAAGCGCTCACGGAGACGGTGTTCGCGGCGTTCATTATTCTCACGTCTCTGCAGTGAGTCCACCTGCATAGGCACCTCCTCAGCCTCTCGCGGGTTTTTGCCTGTGGTTTCCCTGGACGGAAGAGAGTAATTAGTAATGCGATTTACAGCGGCCCATTTTTCTTGTCTGCGTTCAGTTAAACGGATATCAATACGTACACAGTGCTGTATAAACAATTCAAACTCCTGTGGAGACTCTGAACGAGCTAGCTCATCCTTGATTGCATTTGACAAACCTTTTCTAAAGATTGGTAATAAAGCATTGTTTTCCCACTGGGTGTCCACCACTAACCTTTTAAATTCAGTAACATATTCTATGACTGACCGTTTCCCCTGGCGTAAGGAAAGCAAGGCAGATTCAGCGGTAGCACGGCGGTTGGGATCGTCGAACATTTGCGCCATGGCTGCCAGAAAATTGTCCAAATTATTTAGACGGGTATCATGACTTTCAACCATAGGATTTGCCCAAGCCAGTGCACGTGATGTCAACAACATAATAATACATAGAACCTTAGATCTATCAGACCGGTAGTAGGAGGCATGTACATCAAAAAATAATATACATTGATTAACAAACCCACGGAATTGACTTCGGTCACCATTAAAACGGAATGGAGGCAATTTGGGCATACTGGTGGATGAGGTAGGCTCAGTAGGTAAGGCCTCCAGGACTCCTAACCTAGAACGTAGATCTTGGAGAGCCTGACCAAACCCCTGTGCATTGTGGTTAACCCGAGACTCCAAGTCTCTAATCTGATTGTGTGCAGCCGCCACCTCCTGCTGCAAGGAGTTAACTATGGTGAACAATTTGTCTGCCCGTGTCTCCGTCATTGCCCCAGCAGAATCCTCTTTTTTAGGCTGGAATATCCTGTAATACTATTGTAGGAACTCGAGGATTCTGATAGCGTGGGGCAATGAACAATCAGAGACGGGTTTCTTTGAATGCAAATAATGTATTTGTGAAACAGCAAAACACCCAAAAACAATATTCAAACAACCCGTAGTGACATGCAATGAGTCCATATATATATACACAAGTCCAGTTATATGAATCCGGATATATAAGTCCTTGAACCTCTATAGCGAGGGTGGTAAAGTTCTTACGACGGAGTCCTCACACAAATGTGACCACAAGGTAAGTCTGATGCACAGGTAACGTGGCTGGATTTACACACTGCTGGTGTGTGAAGAGTCAGATCCAGGTATGCAGAAAACACAGGGAGGTCCAGGAACAAGTTAATCTCAGTTGTGGCTTAATTCAGTGAAGTCCAACAACAAGTTCATATGTCAGTAAGGTTCCAGTAACAGTTCCAACAGCTCTCACCAGAGGTAATGCACGAAGGGTTAAACAGCAACAGTTCAGAAACACAGTTCTTATCAGATGGAGTGAACCAAGGGTTAAATTCCCAAGTCAACAGTTTAGTGATAACACAGTATGTGCAACTTACGTATGCAGAGAATGTCCAGAGCCATGGGTAGAAACTGCTGTGGCTGAGAAACACCTGAAGATAAGGTTATGCACTTTCCTGGTAAATACACAAAAGATCTGTGAGGAACAAAGCAGCTGGGTTGCAGGGAAACGGAAGCAGAATATTCCAGCAGTGAAGCCACACCTGAGCCGGGTTTTAAACAAACGAACAGGAAGTAGGGCACAGAAAACAGCAAACTCCATTTTAACAAAGGGCAAAATCATTGACAAAGTTACCTAGAAAACCCGGAATACTGACAGCCACATCTTTTCATAAATTATCTCTTCATAAATTTACAGCACCAGATGGTGATCCTTGAAGTCCTCAATGCCTGTCTCTGCATCAAGACGTTTAGCTTCATAAATGATCTGTTTTGTAGATACAGAATATCCATTGTTCCTGTGACGTATGATCCACTCTTTCACATCCACTTCTAAATGTGGCCACTTTGCAGCATGCCCATGAAAACATTTTTTTGTCTTTGTCCATTTTTTGCAGCTGATACTCCTGTTTCCTCCATTCCCATATCATTTTTTCAGTTGGAGGTGGCCCAAAGTGTCTCTCCGCTGCTCTGTTCCCATGTTCTTTGGCGTACTTCACTACCTCCAGTTTAAAAGGGATTTTATATGACATCCTTTTCTACTTTGACATCTTCTCAGGAGAGTACGGTACACGATCGTATCTTTCTGCAAGAAAATACAAAATTATGGTATCAGTACGGTACTTTGTCTTGCTGCTGACTCTGTTATGGTGGGGGATCTGCTGCTGGAGGGCCACAGGTTGTGCAACACTGTTGCATGGAACAATACCCCAGCAAGGAGTTTGTATGTTCTCCCCATGTTTGCATGGGTTTCCTCCGGGTTCTCCGATTTCTTCCCACACTCCAAACACATACGGATAGGTACGGTATGCTTCACTCTGAAATGCTACGGCGTTTCAGCGAAAAACACACCGTACCCGTACTTTGGCTTTTCCCCTCCTGCTGCCAATCACTGACAGGTCTCTTCCTGTATGTGTACGCAGAAAGAAAATTGTCACTCAATGGTAGCGGATGGGGAGGAGTTGCTGGGGACCCACGTGTCTGACTACTGTAATCTCCAGGTGGCTTTTAAAGTACGGTACGTGCTGTCCAATGCATAGGCAGCATGTACGGTATTAGCATAACAATGGGCTGTATGACTTTAGCCACTTTTTTTTCTCTAAAATGCTGTGGCACTTAGACCGCAGCATGTCTACGGTATTTACCATATCTTGCAGAGACGCTCAGTCGCCGCAAGATACGGAAAATACGGTAGCACCACCCAATGTATAGGATGCGATGATTCCGCATGTGTTCAACGAATCACACGTACAAAAGCCGGCAGAGCTTTGGACGGAGCGGACATGTGCTGCGTCCAAAGCGCTGCCGGTATGTGACCGTGGAAACATACCCTAATACACTCTGCCTGTGCATTTGACAGCCTACCGTATATCATAGGTGCCATTTTTTATACCGTATGTCAAGTGCTTTGGAGAACTATAACTCCCAACATGACCTGCAGCTCCTGTAGCATGTTGGGAGTTATAGTTCACCACAGTAGTGCTAGTGTTTTAAAGGAATCTGTCACCCCATTTTTGCCCTATGAGATAGGGCCACCGCCATCAGGGCTTATCTTACATTCTGTAATGCTGTAGATAAGCACCTGATGTCACCTGAAAGTGAAGAAAAACGAGTTACGGTATATTACGGTGTACTCACCCAGGGGCTGTCCGCCGTCCGATGGGCGTCACGGTCCGGTTTGGTGCCTCCCATCTTCTAGTGAAGCCGGCCTCTTCTTTCCGTCCCGTCGCGTCTCCTGCGCAGGCGCACTGCTCTGCCCTGGTGAGGGCAGAGTACCGCAGTGCGCAGGCACTGGGAAAGGTCAGAGAGGTCCGGCGCCTGCGCACTCCAGTACTCTGCTCTGCCCTCATCAAGGCAGAGCAGTGCGCCTGCACAGGAGCCGCGATGGGACGCAGAGAAGAGGAGGGCTTCACTACAGGATGGTAGGCACTGAACCGGACTGCGACGCCCATCGGACTGCCCCTTGGTGAGTATAATAGACCTGTTTTTTCTTCACTTTCAGGTGACATCGGGGGCTTATCTACAACATTACAGAATGCTGTAGATAAACCCCTGATGGCGGTGGCCCTATCTCATAGGGCAAAAATGGGGTGACAGATTCCCTTTAAGGGTGTGTTTCCACGGTCAGTAAATGCTGCGTGTTTGACGCTGTGTACAGCGCAGCGTCAAACACGTAGCGTCCAGATGTTACAGCATAGTGGAGGGGATTTCAAGAAATCCCGTGTCCACTATGCGTAAAAACACGCAGGCGGCAGATCTGCGTTAACGGACATGCGGCGCATCTTTTCAGATCGCAGCATGTCTTTTTCCCTTGCGGCGACGCTCTGTTACCGCAAGGGAAATAACACAGGCCTACGTAGCGCTGCGGTGATTCCGGATGTGTTCAATGAGCACATCCGGATTCACCGCGCGTTCAGAAGGGGGCGGCGCTTTGGGCGGATCGGAAAGCGCTGAGGTTCCAGACCGTGAAACCATACCCTAACTGTTTTAACTTTAAGGCCGGCGTCACACTGGCGAGTTTGATGAGAGTAAGTCGCACGACTTTCTCGCTTCAACACCCGGCACGGCCGCCCGCTCTCGGACCCGAGTGTGTGGCTGCATAGAAATACATGCAGCTGCACACTCGGGTCCGAGAGCGGGCGGCCGTGACGGGTGTTGATGCGACAAAGTCGTGCGACTTTCTCACATCAAACTCGCCAGTGTGACGCCGGCCTAAAACCAAATGTACTGTACCTCACTTCTGTGGCCACACTAGGCAGGAAGTATGATATGTTCTCATCCAGTTCATGAGCTGCAGCACATGACAATCTGTCACTGCAGCACATAACCAGCAGGGAGAACCTCCTACTTCTTGTCCAGTGTGGCCGCACTATATTCACAGCACTGTGGCTCACAGTGGAGGCAGCCGCTTCAACGCCGGCGGCTTACACAGCGGAGGCTGCCGCTTCAGAACGCCGCCGGTGGCTCCTGCTTCACCGCCGGCGGCTCCTGCTTCACCGCTGGTGGCTAGTGCTCCACCGCCGGCGGCTCCCATGGCCCTGCTTCACCGCCGGAGGCTTCTGCTTCACCGCCAGCGGCTCGTGCTCCACCGCCGGTGGCTCCCATGGCCTGCGAAACCGCCGGTGGCTTCTGCTTCACCGCCGGCGGCTTCTGCTTCACCGCCGGCGGCTCGTGCTCCACCGACGGCGGTTCCCAAGGCCCTGCTTCACTGCCGGCGGCTTCTGCTTCACCGCCGGCGGCTCGTGCTCCACCGACGGTGGTTCCCACAGCCCTGCGTAACCGCCGGCGGCTTCTGCTTCACCGCCGGCGGTTCCTGCTCCACCGCCGGCGGCTCCCACAGCACTGTTTCACCACTGGCGGCTTCTGCTTCACCGCCGGAGGATTTTGTTTCACCGCTGGGGGCTCCTGCTCCTCCGCCGGCGGCTCTCGCAGTCCTGCTTCCCCGCCGGCAGTTCTTGCTCCACTGCCGATGGGTCCCGCCATGCTGCATCGACGCTGGAGGCTCCTGCAGTGCCGCACCACTGCCGGCTCCAAGCTCCTGTGATGCCGCTGAACCCCATTTACAGGTAGGTTCCGACCATAGGACGCACCCTCATTTTCCTCAAATGACCCAATTTGTAGCCCAATGATAGATGAAGCATGTGATGTAGATACTACAATGTTCAATATGCGGTCTGTATTTTTTGTTTTCTACACCTTTATAGTGTATAGAACTAAGCTAAGACACAGCAAAAACAGTTGAATGTAGCCTCAAATGCCACAATTTGTAGCCCACAGACAGATGAGGCGTGTGACGGAGGCACACTGTTCAATATGTGGCCAGTATTTTTTGTTTTTAACAGCTTTATAGTGTATAGAACTATGGTATGACACAGCAATAACAGTTGAATGTAGGCCTGAAGTGCCACAATTTTTAGCCACAGATAGTGAGGCTTGTGACGTAGATATTGTCCCGTATTTTTGTTTTTACAGCAAATAGTGTATAGAACTAAAAAAATATTTAGACTTGAGAGTCCTCAGTGGTTGATACTTTTAGGCTAACTGAAAGATGTAAAATTGCAAGCTTCGAGACTACTGGTCTCTCATCAGGCATAGACTAATTAACTTGAGATCATATTTAATTTGTTACCATTTCAGTACCATTAAAGGTATCAACCATGAGATCTAAGTCTAATATTTCTATCTATGGCTAACACGGTACGAAGATACACATTTCTATACAGTTGAATAGTGTAAGATACAGCAAAACAGTTGATGTAACTTAATGCCACAATTTGTAGTCCACAGATGATGAGGCGTTGTAACTTAATTACCACACTGTTCAGTATGCGACCTGTAATTTTTGTTTTTTACACCTTTATAGTGTATAGAACTACAGTAAGGCACAGCAAAAACAGTTGAATGTAGGCCTAAAATGCCACAATTTGTATCCCACTGATGAGGTGTGTGACGTAGTTACCACACTGTTCAATTAGTGACCTGAATTTTTTTTTTTACAGCAAAATACTATACAGAACTAGAGTAAGTTACAGCAAAAACAGTTGAATTTAGGCCTAAAATGCCACAATTTTTAGCCCACAAATAGATGAGGCGTGTGACGGAGATACCACACTGTTCAATATGTGGCCTGTAGCTTTTGTTTTTTTACAGCAAAATAGTGTACAGAACTAGGAAACGACAGAGCAAAAACAGTTGAATGTAGGCCCTAAATGGCACAATTAAGGATGCTGAGGGCCACCTGACAACTGATCTCTATACCAAACCAACTGATTGCAACAACCTGTAACATTATACGAGTTGTCATCCTAGGTCAACAAGAAATAGCCTACCAAGATCTCAATTTAAGCGGGTAGCCGCATAGTGACAGATCCAACACTACGACAGACTAGACTTAACACCAGGGCCGAGAAATTCAAGGACCGACACTACCCTAATAAACTTCTGGAAAAAGAATTGACGTTGGCAGTAACCCCTTTCTCCCCCCCTCTGCGGCAACCCCAAGAAAGAATACCGTTTGTCCATACCCATATCCTTTTATGCCCAAGATTTACTTTACCATAAAAAAACATTGGCCTCTTCTCTCTCAAGCTTATCCAGACATTCCATCCTTTCAAAACCCTATTTTGATCAGTACCAGAAGACCTACCAATGTCAAGGATAAAATAGTGAGGGCTGATATTGGCAGCTCCCAGCCTACTTCCACACAAAGACTTTTACAAACCCGCCGCAAGTTTACATTCCCATGCCTGGTTGCACGGCCTGCTCAAATGTGACCAAATCCGATAGTGTGTTACACCCCCGAACGGGGAATCATACCCCATTAATGGTTACTATACATGTGACACCAATTTCGTCATTTACGTGATTAAGTGTCCGTGTGGCCTCCTTTATGTAGGGGAGACCACACAACATATCAGAGACAGAATAGCCAGCCACAAGTCCACAATACGCTGTGGAAAGACATGGTTACCACTTCCAGACCATTTCAACACCTTTAAACATTCTGTGGCGCAACTTAAATTCCAAGTTCTTGAGCAAGTCCCACGCCCACGGCGGGGAGGCAACCATATAAAAATCCTTAAATCTAGAGAAACTTATTGGATTTACACCCTAGACACGCTCTCACCCCGAGGCCTAAATCGTGAGATTGATTGGGCTGTATAATTTCATGTGTGATAATTAACCCTTTTTTCCTCATTTTTTCTCATTTTTACTAATGTTATTTTTATTTTTTTAGACTCGCTGACTATAGTTCTCACTGGTGAGTCTCTTTGTATAATTTGGTACATTGACTAATATGTGGCCCCTCCCCCCTTTTTTTTACATTGGTTTAATATTCCAGTATCCCCCTTTATATACTTTTACATTTTTTCAACTGATACCTGACGACTTTACTGCTCATGAACTTCTATCAAATATAAACTAATGAATTTGATTTCACTTTTTTCAACTATATATTGCTCCTGCACCTTTAAACTCACATGATCGCTCCATTTTCTAGTTAGTTACGCCCCCCTAGCGTCCCTGGTTACCACAGCATAAGCTCTGTATCTCCTCTATGGCCGGCTATGGCACTTTCGGTCCGGGTGACTCACTTCGGTCCGGCGGTCGCAGCCGCCTACTTATACCCAGCTCCTTCATTCTGACAGCACGTCACTGCAGAGCAAGGCGCAAAAATTTCTTACAAAAAATTATTCCAAAAAAAAGCATCTTTTACAGTGTGACAGAAGCTAAACATGAAAAAAGGATGTAAATCTGGTATCGCTGTAATCGCACCGATCCGAGGAATAAAGTCGCCTAATCACTAATACCGCACAAGGAACGGCGTAAAAAAGAAAACCAATTCTTCACCTTTTGTAGATTTGTTCATTGTGCCTCCCAAAGATCGCAGTAAGGCGATCACAGTGGTTCCCCCCCACATATGGGGTATCAGCGTACTCAGGACAAAATGCACAATAGCTTTTGGGGTCCTATTTCTCCTGTTACCCTTAGAAAAATAAAAATTTGGGTGCAAAAAGGTCATTTTTGTGGAAAAAAATATGATTTTTTTATTTTCACGGCTCTACGTTATAAACTTCTGTGAAGTCCTTGGGGGTTCAAAGTGCTGACCACACATCTAGATAAGTTCCTTGGGGGTCTAGTTTGCAAAATGGGGTAATTTGTGGGGGGTTTCTACTGTTTAGGCACATCAGGGGCTCTCCAAGCGCGACATGACACCCGCAGACCATTCCATCAAAGTCTGAATTTAAAAACGGTGCTCCTTCCCTTCCGATCTCTGCCATGCGTCAAAATAGTGGTTCCCCGCCACATATGGGATATCAGCGTACTCAAGACAAATTGCACAATAGCTTTTGGGGTCCTATTTCTCCTGTTACTCTTATAAAAATAAAAATTTGGGGGCAAAAAGATTATTTTTGTGGAAAAAAAATATGATTTTTTTATTTTCACGCTCTACGTTATAAACTTCTGTGAAGCACTTGGGGGTTCAAAGTGCTCACCACACATCTAGATAAGTTCCTTGGGGGGTCTAGTTTCCAAAATGGAGTCACTTGTGGGGGGTTTCTACTGTTTAGGCACATCAGGGGCTCTCCAAACGTGACATGACACCCGCAGACCATTCCATCAAAGTCTGCATTTGAAAAAGGCGCTACTTCCCTTTCGAGCTCTGCCATGCGTCAAAATAGTGGTTTACCCCCACATATGGGGTATCAGCGTACTCAGGACAAATTGCACAATAACTTTTGGGGTCCTGTTACCCTTTGGAAAATAACAATTGGGGGTGGAAAGATCATTTTTGTGGAAAAGATATGATTTTTTAATTTTACTGCTCTACGTTATAACCTTCTGTGAAGCCCTTGGGGGTTTAAAGCTCTCACCACACATCTAGATAAGTTCCTTGGGGGGTCTAGTTTCCAAAATGGGGTCACTTGTGGGGGGTTTCCACTGTTTAGGCACACAGGGGCTCTCCAAATACGACATGGCGTCCAATCTCAATTCCAGCCAAAAAAGTCAAATGGCGCTGCTTCCCTTCCGAGCTCTGCCATGCGCCCGAATAGTGGTTTACCCCCACATATGGGGTATCAGCGTACTCAGGACTAATTGCACAATAAATTTTGGGGTCCTTTTATCCTATGGAAAATAAAAATTGGGATGAAAAGATCATTTTTGTGGAAAAAATATGATTTTTTAATTTTACGGCTCTACGTTATAACCTTCTGTGAAGCGCTTGGGGTTAAAAGCTCTCACAACACATTTAGATAAGTTCCTTGGGGGGTCTAGTTTCCAAAATGGGGTCACTTGTGGGGGGTTTCCACTGTTTAGGCACACAGGGACTCTCCAAATGCGACATGGCGTCCAATCTCAATTCCAGCCAAAAAAGTCAAATGGCGCTGCTTCCCTTCCGAGCTCTGCCATGCGCCCAAATAGTGGTTTACCCCCACATATGGGGCATCAACGTACTCAGGACTAATTGCACAATAACTTTTGGGGTCCTTTTATCCTTTGGAAAATAAAAATTGGGATGAAAAGATCATTTTTGTGGAAAAAAATATGATTTTTTAATTTTACGGCTCTACGTTATAACCTTCTGTGAAGCCCTTGGGGGTTAAAAGCTCTCACAACACATTTAGATAAGTTCCTTGGGGGGTCCAGTTTCCAAAATGGGGTCACTTGTGGGGGTTTCCACTGTTTAGGCACACAGGGACTCTCCAAATGCGACATGGCGTCCAATCTCAAATCCAGCCAAAAAGTCAAATGGCGCTGCTTCCCTTCCGAGCTCTGCCATGCGCCCAAATAGTAGTTTACCCCCACACATGGGGTATCGGTGTACTCTGGAGAAATTGTACAACAAATATTGTGGTTCATTTTCTCCTGATACCCTTGACAAAATTTAAAAAAATTGTGTCGAAAGAAAAATTTTGGGAAAAAAAGTTAAATGTTAATTTTTTCCTTCCACATTGCTTCAATTCTTGTGAAGTACCTAAAGGGTTAATAAACTTCTTGAATGTGGCTTTGAACACGTTGAGGGGTGCAGTTTTTAGAATGGTGTCACTTTTGGGTATTTTCTGTCATATTGACCCCTCAAATTCACTTCAAATGTGAGGTGGTCCCTAAAAAAATGGTTTTGTAAATTTTGTTGGAAAAATGAGAAATTGCTGGTCAACTTTTAACACTTATAACTTCCTAACAAAAAAAATGTTGGTTCCAAAATTGTGCTGATGTAAAGTAGACATGTGGGAAATGTTATTTATTAACTAATTTTTGTGACATATCTCTCTTATTTAATGGCATAAAAATTAAAAGTTTGAAAATTGCAAAATTTTCAAAATTTTTGCCATATTTCCATTTTTTTCATAAATAAACGCAAGTTATATTGAAGAAATTTTACCACTATCATGAAGTACAATATGTCACGAGAAAACAGTCTCAGAATCGCCAAGATCCATAGAAGCGTTCCAGAGTTATAACCTCATAAAGAGACAGTGGTCAGAATTGTAAAAATTGGCCTGGTCTTTCACCTACAAAATGGCTTGGTCGTTAAGGGGTTAATTCAACCCACGGCCTCAGATCTTCATATGTTTTTAGAGCGCTTCTGCAGCTAAACACATCAAAAACACCTGTAATTCACACATGACTGTATCAAAGACATATACCAGGAAGTATCAAAACAAAACAGCTTAGCTTAAAACAAGGCAAAAGCCAACAAGAGACAAAATCTGCAGCGTCGTCAAAAATGCAAGTAACTTAATTTACTTAATAGGTGCTGAAATGGTGCAGAAAATCTGCAACATCAAAAACCAACAAAAGCTCCTCATGAGAACATAAACTAAACAACATCAGTATGAAAACAACCAACAGCCTTATGCTCTTGGAGTTCTTGGTATCAAGTACTCCTGGACTGAAATGTCACAGTGCAGTAATGATACTTGGTTTATATAGGCTTTGTGTTTATGTAATACATACTCTTGATAGTGTCAGGAAATGAAAGGAGGAAAGTAAGAATACCATTTTTTAATTATTTTTGATAAAAAAGATGAGCTGATGAATAAAATGACATTTTTTCATTCTTCAGTTGTGACATGCTCAGTACTGATGCAAATGTCGGTACTAATTTCTATAAGTAGAGAGAGACATGACATTTATCAGTTTACCTCAGGCAAGGTGGCTCATCATTGCTGGTGACTGTGCACTCACTTTTGTTCTAATGCAATTATGTAAACCAGTCCATTATCATATAGATGACAGTGTGAATGAGGCAATTTTCACTCCTGAGAGTTGTGGTGGGGGATAAGTTTCATTTCCTCCTATTTCCATTCTACTTCTTTTCTATAGAGCAACATTTATTGGAGCATATTATCCTTACATTGCCAAGCCTATAATTTCTCGAATAAAAAAAAATAAAAGAAAGGGGTCCTTTACACAGATAAGCAGAGATCGACAATTTGCTTGTTTGCTTTAATTTTTATTTTACAATGTCCATGGTTGAACGTGGTTCATGTAAGCTCATTCATCTGTTCAGTGCCTTTATTTAAAGAAGATCCATCTTGGAGATGAATGAATTATGCCCATTGTGCAATCACTTTTCAATACTCAGAATAAGCTACTTTGTATTGTGGTACCTATTACAAATCCAGGTAAGTATCAAATTGAAAAATGTAAGGTTTCTCTCCTTTATCAGGGAGCACTACAGTTGTCAACCATGTCATAAAGAAATGTTCCTTTTTTAGTTTAAGAAAGATGTGCAGGGGTGGACATATCGATGGTTTAGTCGGTACAGCGGCATCGGGGCCTCGTAGCTGAAGAGGGTCCACTGGCACTGGTGACTTTTTCAGCTGGATATGCGTCCTCGGACACACATTCAGCTGAAATGAAATGTATTGTGGTGCAGGGGACCCAACAGCTCCTGGCGTTGTAATATACGTCGCCGGTCATTTAGAGGTTGCCAGTTGACATCGGCATGCACTCGACTCTGGTGTATGGCAATGACATAATGCACCATGGTGCACACACCGACATCAGCTGCTTGCTCCTGCACCAGGTACAGAAGAGGACGTCACATGGAGTGGGAACCAGGGGACGGTGAGCAGAATATTTTTTTTTATGTGAACAGGGCACAGTACCCCAGGAAGGGGCCCAGGATGGGACACACTACCCCAGGAAGAGGCATACTGCTCCAGAAGAGCCAAGAAGAGCCAAGGAAGAGGCACATTTTCCACAATAAGGGGCTCATAACCCCAGGAAGGGACCCATGATGAAGCATAATACCCAAGGAAGGGGTTCTGGATGAGGTAGACTACCCCTGAAATGGGCATACTACCCCAGTAAGAAGCATACTACCCTAAGAAGGGGCAAATTACCCCAGAAGGGGGCCCAAGATGAGCTACATTTTCTTCAGGAAGGAGCATATTACACCAGGGCCCAGGATGAAGCACAATGTCCAAGGAAGGAGTCAAGAATGAGATACACTACCCCAGGAAGGGGAATATTACCCCAGGAAAGGGTTCAGGATGGGTCACATTACTCCAGGAAGGAGCACAATACTTCAGGAACAGACATACTACCCCAGAAAGGGGCACATTATACCATGAAGGACCCCAGGAAGGAGCACACTACCCAACGAAGGGGCACAGTACCCCAGCAAGTGGCCCAGGATTGGGCACATTATCCCTAGAAAGGGACACACTACCCCAAGAAAGGGACTCAGGATGGGGAACATTACCCCAGCATGGGAGACATTATAACAGGATTGAGAACATTACACCAGGAAGGGGACCAGGATGGGAAACATTATACCAGAAAGGGGACCAGGATGGGGCATATCATAAGAGGATAGGGCACATTACCCTGGGAAGGGGACCAGATGGAAAACATTACCCCAGAAAGGGGCCCAAGATGGAGCAGGAAGGGGACCAGGATGGGGCACTTTACCCCAGTAAGGGGACTAGGATAGGGCACATTATACCAGAAAGGTGCACATTATAATAGGAAGGGGCAAATTATACCAAGAAGGAGGCCTGGTTACGATTAGAGTTGAGCGATACTTTCCGATATCCCTAAGTATCGGAATCGGAATGGTATCGCCGATACCATTAAAATATCGGCGATACCCGATACCGATACCGGAAATCCAATGTAAGTCTATGGGAACAAAATATCGGAACTAAAAAAAACCCATTCTTTCCTTGTAAACACTAAATATACACACATAGAATACATATATATATATATATATATATATATACATGTCATTGTGACATATATATATATATACATATATGTATAGTTTATACACTTCTACATAGTAAAATATCCTCTGATTCAATTGCCGGGTAAGTGAAAAGACAGAAGCACCCGACATGAAATGACACTTGGTGTACATAGGGTTAACCATGTCTTTTCATGTCGTTTGCTATCTGATTTGCACAAACAATTAAATCAGTCTATGTTTGCAAAATTTCACACCTGTAGGGGTTAATTAAAGGTGTAAATTCGTTGTAAAAAAAATGGACTTTTTTGCTACGAATTTACACCTTTAATTAACCCCTACAGGTGTGAAATTTTGCACACATAGACTGATTTAATTGTTTGTGCAAATCAGATAGCAAAGGACATGAAAAGACATGGTTAACCCTATGTACACCAAGTGTCATTTCATGTCGGGTTCTGCATTTTCACAAAAGCTGGCAATTGAATTAGCGGCTATTATACTATGTGGAAGTGTATGAACTATAAATATATATATATATATATATAATATATATATGTGTCACAAACTCAATGACATGTATATATATATATGAGGTGTAAAATTGCTGAAAAAAAATGCGTGGGCTCCCGCCCTATTTTCGCAACCAGACAGACAAAGCCAGTGAGTGGGGGCAGATAATAATAGCCCAGAGAGGGACCATTATTTTTGGGCCCCCCCGGCTACTAACATCTGCCCCCAGACACCCCAGAAAGGGCAAATCTCTAATTAGATTTGCCCTTTCTGGCACTTTGCCCGTCTATTCCCATTGCCCTGTGGCGAATGGGTTAATAAGGGGTTAAAATGACCTTGCAATTGAAAGGTCACTTTAAGCCAGGTTAATAATTGAGAGCTGTCAATTAGACAACTATCAATTATTAATCCTATTGTATGAAAGAAAAATCAAACACACACACTTTAATAAAAAAGAAGTTTAATGAAATAATCACACAGTTTTTGACCATATTTTATTTACCTGCTAAAACCATTTCCTGTAATAAAAATAAAATAATAAAGCAAAATTATTCTTACCAATCCGATGTACAGTCAGGTCCCACGGTGTAATCCTTCAGAAAGGGTTAATGTTTACTGCAGGGACCGCAGCTAATGCTGCAGCCTCACAGTAAACCCCCAAATGAATGAGTTCCTCTCCTGGCTGACAGGAGAGGAAGTGGAAAGCTTAATTGATTGCTTTCCACTTTCACTTCAGGTCAGCCAGGGACACCATCAGTGACGTCAGAGGGAACTGATTAACAAAAATAGGGGTTCCCTTCGAAAAAAAAATGGCGTGGGGTCCCCCCTATTTTTGTTAACCAGCCAGATGAAGCAGACCGCTGAGGCCTGGATTTTCAGGCTGTTAAGGAGCCAAGATCCATGGACCTTGCCAGCCTGATAATACCAGGCCACAGCAGTCTGCATATCTTGGCTGATTAACAAAAATAGGGGATCCCCTCGAAAAAAATTGGCGTGGGGTCCCCCCTATTTTTGTTAACCAGCCAGATGAAGCAGACCGCTGAGGCCTGGTTTTTCAGGCTGGTAAGGATCCAATATCCATGGACCTTGCAAGCCTGATAATACCAGGCCACAGCAGTCTGCTTAGCTTGGCTGGTTAACAAAAATAGGGAATCCCCTCGAAAAAAAAACGGCGTGGGGATCCCCCCTATTTTTGTTAACCAGCCAAGTAAAATGCAGACTGCTGCGGCCTGGTATTAAAAGACTGTGAAGGCCCATGGATTTTGGCCCTCAACAGCCTGATAATACCAGGCTACAGCAGCCCCACATTTGGCGCATCAAAAGATGTGCCAATTGTAGCACTTTACCCGGCTCTTCCCACTTGCCCTGTAGCGGTGGCAAGCGGGGTAATAAGGGGTTATTGTCACCGTTGATTGCACGGTGACAATAAGCCCGGTTAATAATGGAGAGGCGTCAATAAGACACCGATCCATTATTAATCCCAAAGTTATTAAATGTTTAAAAAAAAGATACAGCAAGAAAAAAGTCTTTTAATGAAATAAAAGAGACAACACAGTTTTCATTTTTTTTATTATTCTCTCATTCCTGCGACGCCATCGATCCACCTGTCCGACGCAGTCCATAGTAACGATTGTCCCACGACGATCCAGCTCTGCTACATCAGCATGAAGAATGCCCCTGCCACTTTCCAGCGGATGGTCAACCTGTCACGCGGTCTTATGATATGTGTACGATGTCAGTAAACTATTCTTAAAAGAACAACACTCTATACAACATATAGATTAGCAACATCAGCATGTAAATATAGAATAGATTTACCTGACACGATATCCGTTGAACTCAGGGTTAATCTTGAGGACTTGATACACTGTCACAGGAAAGAGGAGGACCGGGGGTCTAACCTGACCCTAAACTGGGGTCCTAACTAATCCCTCACCTTGGAGGTACTGATAATGGTTCAGAGGTCCAAGTCTCCAGCCTAACCCTGTCTCCTATCAGTCCCTGAACCCTGTAATCAGTCCTAAGAAGGATTCTGATTACCACCAAAGGGATATGGGCTGATCTCTGCTAAATACACAGATTAGACATATAAGACAGACTGGAGAAAACACAGACTTGCATACACACTCAAACACAGAAGGAACATAAATGATCTGGGATATTAAACTCTAAGCAAGGTGAGCTTAAAACAACTAAGGAGCTCTTTAACTTAAGTCTATACAGATACAATCCTATCTGTGGTCTGCATGAAGAATTTCACTGGCAACTCCCAACACAGACAACCAGAGATTTAAAGGAAACCAATCAACAAATAATTAATTGCAGCCGGGAGAAACTGCACCCAGTCCCAGAACTGAGCACAGACAGAATTAACTCCCTAACTGCCAAACACAAAGAAACAGCAACTCAGCTGTGAGAAGTCAGAATGTGCAACCGCGACGATCTTCGTGGCGATGCACACATGACAGTACCCCCCCTTCTACGAGGGGCCTCCGGACCCTCAGGGCCAGGTTTGCCCGGGTGAGTTCTGTGGAAGGTCCGCACCAAACGATCTGCGTTAATGTCAGACGCAGGAACCCACGTCCTCTCCTCTGGACCATACCCCTTCCAATGCACCAAGTACTGAAGGGACCGGCGATTCAGACGTGAGTCAATGATCTTTGACACTTGAAACTCCAAGTTACCATTGACCACCACTGGAGGAGGAGGTAGAGGTGATGGTATGACTGGTGCCACGTACCTCTTAAGTAATGACTTGTGGAACACATTGTGGATTTTAAACGTAGGAGGGAGGTCCAGACGAAATGCCACAGGATTAATTATGGAACTGATCCTGTACGGCCCGATGAATCTGGGGCCCAGCTTCCAGGAGGGAACTTTAAGTTTTATATTCCTGGTAGACAACCATACCAGATCGTTCACATTAAGATCTGGACCAGAAACTCTCCTCCTATCAGCCATACGTTTATAACGGTTCCCCATAGCACTCAGATTATTCAATACACCTCTCCACACTGAAGCAAGTGACGACGAGAAACGCTCCTCCTCAGGAACCCCAGAAGGGCCCCCCCCATTGAATGTACAAAACTGGGGATGAAAACCATATGCCCCAAAAAACGGGGACTTACCAGTGGACTCGCTCCGCCTGTTGTTAAGAGCGAACTCTGCCAGAGGCAAGAAAGAAGACCAGTCCTCCTGGTTCTCTGAGACAAAACACCGAAGATAAGTCTCTAGGCTTTGATTCAGACGCTCTGTCTGACCATTGGTCTGCGGATGAAAAGCCGAGGAAAATGACAATTGCATCCCCCGACGTAAACAAAATGCCCTCCAAAACTTGGACACAAACTGAGACCCCCTATCTGACACCACATCAGAAGGCAACCCATGAAGTCTCACAATCTCCCCAATGAACACCTGCGCCAGAGTTTTAGCATTAGGGAGGGCAGGAAGAGCAATGAAATGTGCCATCTTACTGAACCTGTCAACAACCACCAGTATGACAGTCTTCCCTGACGACTGAGGAAGGTCCGTGATGAAGTCCATAGACAAATGAGTCCATGGACGCTCCGGAAGTTTCAAGGGTAAGAGGGTCCCAGACGGACGGGTATGAGGGGTCTTAGAGCGAGCACAAACCCCACAGGACGCGACAAAAGTTAAAACATCTTTATTAACGTTAGGCCACCAAAACCGGCGAGAAAGGAGATCTAAAGTAGCCTTACTCCCTGGATGTCCTGCTAAAGCAGAATTATGATGTGCCTCAATAACCTTTTGTCTCAACTGATTTGGGACAAACAGTCTCCCTGGAGGTCCTGCAGGGGCGTCCCCCTGAGCCTCTAACACCTCCTCCTCAAGCTCAGAACATACAGCCGACACTACCACCCCCTCCTGAAGGATAGGAATCGGGTCATCCATTTTCCCGGCCCCTGGGAAACTGCGAGACAAGGCATCCGCCTTAACATTCTTAGATCCAGGGCGATAAGTGACAACAAAATTAAACCTGGTAAAAAACAACGACCATCGAGCTTGTCTGGAATTCAGACGCTTAGCAGATTCCAAATACAGCAGGTTCTTGTGATCAGTAATGACGGTGACCGGGTGGACTGCCCCTCCAAAAAGTGACGCCATTCTTCAAAAGCCAACTTAATGGCCAAAAGTTCCCTATTGCCGATATCATAATTCCTTTCGGCGGACGACAATTTTTTAGAAAAGAAAGCGCACGGATGCCATTTACCAGGGGACGGACCCTGGGACAATATTGCACCCACCCCTACGTCAGACGCGTCCACCTCCACAACGAACGGCTGTGATGCATCTGGTTGGATGAGAACGGGTGCCGAAGCAAAACATTTTTTCAAAGAGGAAAAAGCTTGGCAAGCTTTGTCCGACCATTTAGAAAAATCCGTCCCTTTTCTTGTCATGTCAGTGAGAGGTTTGACAACAGATGAGAAATTACAAATAAATTTCCGGTAGTAGTTAGCAAACCCCAGAAAACGCTGCAGAGCCTTAAGATCCTCTGGCTGATCCCATTCAAGCACTGCTCTCACCTTTTCAGGGTCCATACGGAAACAGGAGGCTGACACCAAGAAACCCAAAAACTGAAGTTCCTGTACGGCGAATACACACTTTTCCAGTTTGGCGTATAGTTTATTGTCTCGCAAGATCTGCAACACCTGTCTCACATGCTCCTGGTGAGACACAAGATCTGGTGAGTAAATTAAAATGCCATCCAAATATACGACCACAAACAGCCCCACCAGATGACGAAAAATGTCATTAACAAAATGTTGGAATACTGCTGGTGCAGTAGTCAGACCAAAAGGCATGACAAGGTTCTCATAATGTCCCTCCGGCGTGTTAAACGCCGTTTTCCACTCATCCCCCTCTTTTATCCTAATCAGATTATACGCCCCCCTGAGATCCAATTTAGAGAACCATTTGGCGCCAACAATTTGATTGAAGAGATCAGGAATCAGAGGGAGTGGATACGGATCTCGAACAGTAATCCGATTAAGTTAGCGGAAATCCAAGCAAGGGCGTAGGCCTCCATCTTTTTTCTTCACAAAGAAGAACCCCGCGGCCACTGGGGAAGATGAAGGTCTAATATGCCCTTTGGCCAGACTTTCCGAAATATAATCTTTCATAGCCTGCCTCTCAGGACCAGAAAGGTTATATAACCTAGCTTTAGGTAACTTAGCATCAGGAAGTAAATTAATAGAGCAGTCATACACGCGATGAGGAGGCAACTCCTGACACCCCTCCTCAGAGAACACATCCCCAAAGTCCTCCAAAAAAGGAGGCAAAGTACTAGGCACGACCGCACTGATGACTGTGTTCATGCAGTTACTTTTGCAAAACTCACCCCATTGGCTTATATCTCTGGACTGCCAATTAATCACAGGGTTATGTTTAACCAACCAAGGAAGTCCCAACACAATAGGAGTAGGTAGACCCTCCAACACATAACAAGATAATAGTTCCCTATGTATTGCCCCTACCCGAAGGTCAATGTTATGAACCTCATGAACAAAGCTACCTTGGCCGAGAGGCCTGGCGTCAATGGAGAATATAGGGATCGGTTTGACCAATACACTCAGATGCATACCTTGAGCCTGAGCAAACTGAGCGTCAACCAGATTAGCCCCGGACCCACTATCAAGAAGAACAGAAAATCTCTCCACTCTCGTACCAACCACCACCTCCACTGGTACAAGGAACTGAGAAGAACTAGCGGACAAAATACATACTCCCAGGTTGTCGTCCACCACACAACCTGGGATTAACAGTTTTCCAGCGACTTTTTGCTCAACAAGGCACGGGATGGACATCCCTCAACAAAATGTCCCTCTTTCCCGCAGAAGAAACACCTTCTAGTCCTGCGGCGTACCGCCAATCCCCTCCTACGAAATGATGTCCCTCCCAACTGCATAGGCTCCTCCGAACAGACAAGGGGAACCTCAACATAAGGGACTTTAGTAGTAGGTGGAGTAACAACAGGGGGCGGAGTTACCTCGCACCTCTCCCGGAGCCGTCTATCAGTACGGATAGCTAGGGCCATAGCAGCCTCCAGTGATGGAGGAGAATCATACTGAGCCAAAACGTCCTTTAATTTGTCAGAAAGCCCATGACAAAACTGGCTTCTAAGAGCTGGGTCATTCCACTGAGTATCTGTGGCCCATCTACGGAACTCAGAAGCAAATTCCTCCGCCGGACGATCTCCCTGCTGTATCTTGCGTAATTTTGTCTCAGCAAGAGAGACCCGATCTGGGTCATCATATACCAAACCCAGGGCAGTAAAAAATCGATCTACTGACTGTAGAGCCGGGGATCCCGGAGGAAGGGAGAAGGCCCAGGATTGAGGGTCCCCTTGTAGGAGCGAGATAACAATTCCCACTCTCTGCTCTTCACTCCCTGATGATCGAGGCCGAAGCCGAAAATACAATTTACATGCTTCCCTGAAGGTAAAAAATTTGTCTCGCCCACCAGTGAACCTGTCCGGGAGAGCTACTTTAGGTTCAAATCTGGTTTTCTCCGAGGGAGACAAAATTTTGGACTTAATGTCCGTCAGCTCCATGGATAATCCCTGCAACTGCAGAGCCAGCTGGGCTACTGGATCCATGGCAACTGGGAATAATTTTATGGGCCAGTGAAAATGTCACGCGGTCTTATGATATGTGTACGATGTCAGTAAACTATTCTTAAAAGAACAACACTCTATACAACATATAGATTAGCAACATCAGCATGTAAATATAGAATAGATTTACCTGACACGATATCCGTTGAACTCAGGGTTAATCTTGAGGACTTGATACACTGTCACAGGAAAGAGGAGGACCGGGGTCTAACCTGACCCTAAACTGGGGTCCTAACTAATCCCTCACCTTGGAGGTACTGATAATGGTTCAGAGGTCCAAGTCTCCAGCCTAACCCTGTCTCCTATCAGTCCCTGAACCCTGTAATCAGTCCTAAGAAGGATTCTGATTACCACCAAAGGGATATGGGCTGATCTCTGCTAAATACACAGATTAGACATATAAGACAGACTGGAGAAAACACAGACTTGCATACACACTCAAACACAGAAGGAACATAAATGATCTGGGATATTAAACTCTAAGCAAGGTGAGCTTAAAACAACTAAGGAGCTCTTTAACTTAAGTCTATACAGATACAATCCTATCTGTGGTCTGCATGAAGAATTTCACTGGCAACTCCCAACACAGACAACCAGAGATTTAAAGGAAACCAATCAACAAATAATTAATTGCAGCCGGGAGAAACTGCACCCAGTCCCAGAACTGAGCACAGACAGAATTAACTCCCTAACTGCCAAACACAAAGAAACAGCAACTCAGCTGTGAGAAGTCAGAATGTGCAACCGCGACGATCTTCGTGGCGATGCACACATGACACAACCACCTGCTTCAGGGACTGGAGGAGTACGCTGTGGCGTACCTGGACGACATTGCCGTCTTCAGTTCCACCTGGGAGGAACACCTTCAGCATCTCCAGGAGGTGCTCAAGCGTATTCACCAGGCAGGTCTGACCATCAAGCCGGGAAAATGCCAGATGGGCATGAGGGAGGTCCACTACCTGGGGCACCGGGTAGGCGGGGGTAGGCGGGGTTCCATGAGTCCAGAGCCCGAGAAAGTGGACGCGATCGTGTCCTGGCCCACCCCCAGGACCAAAAAGCAGGTGAAGTCCTTCCTGGGCACTGCAGGGTACTATAGGCGTTTCGTACCGAACTATAGCGCCATTGCAAAACCCTTGACGGACCTCACCAAGGGCGGTCTACCCCAAACAGTCAACTGGACAGATGGCTGTGAGGCGGCATTCCGAGCTTTGAAAACAGCCCTGTGCAGCTCTCCAGTGTTGAAAGCCGTCGACAGCAGTCGGCCATTCCTGGTACAGACTGATGCCAGCGAATTTGGCCTCGGTGCTGTACTCAGCCAGGTTGATTCGGGGAACCAGGAGCACCCTGTGTTGTACCTGAGCCGGAAACTTCTGCCAAGGGAAGTGGCATACTCCACCATCGAGAAGGAGTGCCTGGCCATGGTCTGGGCACTGCAACGTTTGCAGCCCTACCTGTACGGGCGCACCTTCAAGGTGGTCACCGACCACAACCCTCTGAGCTGGCTGCACATAGTGTCCGGAACCAATGGTAGGTTGCTCCGCTGGAGCCTTGCCCTACAGCAGTATGATTTTGCCGTACAACACAAGAAAGGCAGCGAACATGGGAATGCTGATGGGTTATCACGACGTGGCGAACCCGCTGAGGTGCACATGTCGGATTACCGACAGGTCATGCCTCCGTAGCGCCCTCTAAAGGGGGGAGGTGTGATGATACTGGAGCTCCATGTCTTGTGCTGTTGCTAGAACTACAGTCCTCATCCTGTTTTGTACTGACAGCCCACGGAGCCAAGTTTCCCCCCTCCCTCTCTCATGCTTCCCATCAACCCCCTCCCAGCCTGCACTCAGGCAGTGTAATGTGAGCTGCCAGTGCTAGAGTTTTCCCGCTTCACAGCGGGGGTCTCATTGTCAGCAACATGTGCTGTCCCTACCCTAGCAGCCATTTTGGAGACTTCATTCTGTTTTGGTTATAACACGGTGGGGATTTGCGTCAGAAACACGAAAGTTACTGTTTTGAAGCCTGTGTCCATGGGCATCGTTCCCGTGGTACTGGTGAACCCGTAATTCCAACAGAACCCGAGAAATGGAATTCTCGGATCCCCCACAAACTAGCTCATCCAAGTTTGGGCTCATTGGAACCGTCATTTTAAAGTAAGATCATTGATAGGTCTGCCGTTATTCTGCTAGGTTCACAGGACGAGGGATGGACCTTATGATATTTCAGAGCTCAAATCATACACTTCTGTCCCTGGGAGGTGGCCAGAAAAACCCTCCCCTTTTCGTGAGGTCAGCAGCCCCAGGTATAAGTCTGGCAGTGAGCCCCCCTTGTCAGTCCTTGCTGTGATGTCCTGACTAAGAGATCTGCAAATGAACTATGACGTGTGGCTCCCCCCCCAGCCTGGCTTGCCTGTAAATGATCTAACTATCATGTGAGTCTTTCATTCTTAATCCCGTTTATTTTATAACTGCATTTGTACATAACTATATTGCCTCAGTTTGTTCCATCTTTTTTTATATTGTATAAGCACTGCCTTTTTTTTAAGGAATAAACCTATAAATTTATTAGTTTGTTTCTCCTGCTCTATAAACGAATTTGCACGTGCCTGAAGCACTACGCTACTGTTTTGGGGTTGCTACGGACCCTCTTGATAAATTGTTCAGTAAGAAAAACCATAGCTGGTGGCAGCTTAAAAGAAGGGGGTGTTAAGTGTTGACATATGGGGTGGCGTTGGCAGTGACGGAGCGGATATTATAAGTGTATTACCCGGATGCGGCTCGGAGTAATTATAATTCCCTCACTGCAGCGTGCCCAATAGCCAGCACACATCCAAGTGACCCATCTGGCGACTGATTATCCTAGGTGCAGTTCCCTGACTGACCTGAGGGTAAGGGGGGCGCCAGAGAGCTGCAAGTTCCTAAGTGGAAGTGGGATAATTATAAATCCCTGCAGTTTACCGGGTCGGACGGCAGCAGCCGTCGTGTGTGTGCACCGTTTCATCACACATTCTATTGTAGATTTTGGTTTATGTTTGGGATCATTGTCTTGTTGGAAGACAAATCTCCGTCCTAGTCTCAGGTCTTTTGCAGATTCCAACAGGTTTTCTTCAAGAATGGTCCTGCATTTGGCTCCATCCATCTTCCCATCAATTTTAATCATCTTCCCTGTCCCTCCTGAAGAAAAGCAGGCCCAAACCATGATGCTGCCACCACCATGTTTGACAGTGGGGATGGTGTTTTCAGGGTGATGAGCTGTGTTGCCTTTACGCCAAACATATTGTTTGGCATTGTTGCCAAAAAGTTTGATTTTGGTTTCATCTGACCAGAGCACCTTTTTCCACATGTTTGGTGTGTCTACCAGGTGGCTTGTTGCAAACTTTAAACGACACTTTATATGAATATCTTTGAGAAATGGCTTTCTTCTTGTCACTCTGCCATAAAAGCCAGATTTGTGCAGTGTACGACTGATTGTTGTCCTATGGACAGACTGTCCCACCTCAGCTGTAGATCTCTACAGTTCATCCAGAGTGATCATGGGCCTCTTGGCTGCATCTCTGATCAGTCTTCTCCTTGTTTTAGATGCAAGTTTAGAGGACGGTCAGGTCTTGGTAGATTTGCAGTGGTATGATACTTCTTCCATTTTCAATATGATAGCTTGCACAGTGCTACTTGGGATGTTTAAAGTTTTGGAAATCATTTTATATCCAAATCTGGCTTTAAACTTCTCCACAACAGTATCACGGAACTGTCTGTTGTGTTCCTTGGTCTTCATGATTCTCTCTGTGCTTCAAACAGAACCCTGAGACTATCACAGAGCAGGTGCATTTATACGGAGACTTGATTACACACAGGTGGATTATATTTATCATCATTAGTCATTTAGGACAACGTTGGATCATTCAGAGATCCACAATGAACTTCTGGAGTGAGTTTTTGTATTTCCACAAAAATTTAAAATAACCAATAAATTTCATTCAGCTTCACAATTGTTTCTCACTTGTTGTTGATTCTTCACCAAAAATTTACATTTGGTATCTTTATGTTTGAAGCATGATATCTGGGAAAAGGTTGAAAAGTTCCCGGGAGCCGAATACTTTCGCAAGGCACTGTATATGCCACATGAGACAAAACATAATTATTATAAAAGAGTTTTCGTGCAAAAAGCTAACACATCACACATCACACAAGATGCTCTAATTAAAGTGAAACAAGTGTAAAAATTACTAATAATGAATATATATGAATGTGAAGGAAAGTATCAAAAAAGATCCTCCTCAAGATAGCCAATTCAGTGAGATTCCTAAACAATATTTTAATATTTCTTACTGTATATTCAAAAGATTAGTCAATGCATGTTTTCATGCCTTGTTCCTATGACATGGTTACACACAGGTGTATTCATCTGCTGCTGTATATTTAACACACAAAGGAAAAAATAGCTTGCTCACTATGCATACAGTGGGTATGGAAAGTATTCAGATACCTTTATATTTTTCACTCTTTGTTTCATTGCAGCAATTTGGTAAATTCATAAAAGTTAATTTTTTTCTCATTAATGTACACTCTGCACCCGTCTTGACTGAAAAAAACCAGAAATGTAGAAATTATGGCAAATTTAGTAAAAAAGAAAAACTGAAATATCACATAGTCATAAGTAGGGATGAGCGACTTTTCCTTTTTCAGGTCGAGTCGGGTTTCGTGAAACCCAACTTTCTCAAAAGTCGAGTCGAACGAAGTCGGCCGACTAACGGAAATGGTCGGGTCGGAGTCGAACATCCAACCCCAATGCAAGTCAATGGGGAATAAATTGCCCCCTTATCACAGGCAGGCAGCCTACTAATCAGATCTGATGCTCCACACAAACAATTTGTACACTATCACTGGCAGGCAGCTCTGCTACTCCACGAAATTAATTGCCCCTTATCACAGGCAGGCAGCCTACTAATCAAATCTAATGCTCCACACAAGCAATTTCTACAGCGTCACTGGCAGGCAGGCAGCCTAAGAACCAGCGTTGCTACACACAGCAAAATCCTCCCATCTCACTGCACAGTCACTGTACAGCTAATCGCTGTCAGCAGAAAGTAATTTTTTTAAGGCCCTGCCTAACGCTCTCCCTGCTCAGACGCACGGCCAGCAACCTTCCCCTACACTGAGCATGGCAGATGTAAAATGGCGGTCGGCTCTGAGGGATTTTATATGCACTGTGATGCCACAGAAAGCCAGCCAATTGCTGCAATGCCCTTCTCTAAGATGGTGCTGGTGGCTGGCTATTTCATCCAGTTGCCCACAGTCTGCGTCCTTGCTCATTGGCTGAGAAAAGGCGCTTAAAGTGTAGGGGAAAACCGACTCCAGCAAAATGGTTCGCCGAACACGTGACCGAACTCACTCCACGGTCGGGTTTCATTTCATGAAACCCAACTTTGGCGAAAATCGTCGACTTTTGAAAATGAACAACCTGTTTTGCTCAACTCTAGTCATTAGTATTCAGACCCTTTGCTCAGTATTGAGTAGAAGAACCCTTTTGAGCTAGTATAGCCATGAGTCTTCTTGGAAATGGCTCAACAAGTTTTTCACACCTGGATTTAGGGATCCTCTGCCATTCTTCCTTGCAGAGCCTCTCCAGTTCCGTCAGGTTGGATGGTGAACGTTAGTGGACAGCCATTTTCAGGTCTCTCCAGAGATGCTCAATTGGGTTTAGGTCAGGGCTCTGGCTGGGCCAGTCAACAATGGTCACAGAGTTGTTCTGAAGCCACTCCTTTGTTATTTAAGCTGTGTGCTTAGGGTAATGGTCTTGTTGAAAGGTGAAACTTTGGCCAAGTCTGAGGTCCAGAGCACTCTGGAAGAGGTTTTCATCCAGGATATCTCTGTACTTGGCCGAATTCATGTTTCCTTCAATTGCAATCAGTCGTCCTGTCCCTTCAGCTGAAAAAGACCCCCATTGCATCATGCTGCCACCACCATGTTTCACTGTTGGGATTGTATTGGGCAGATGGTGAGCCGTGCCTGGTTTTCTCCACACATACCACTTAGAATTATCACCAAAAAGTTCTATCTTCATCTCATCAGACCAGAGAATCTTATTTCTTTTAGTCTGGGAGTCCTTCATGTGTTTTTTAGCAAACTCTATGCGGGCTTTCATATGTCTTGCACTAAAGAGAGGCTTCCGTCAGGCCACTCTGCCACAAAGGTCTGACTGGTGGAGGGCTACAGTGCTATTTGACTTTGTGGAGCTTTCTCTCATCTTCCTACTGCATCTATGGAACTCAGCCACAGTGATGTTGAGGTTCTTCTTTATCTTTCTAACCAAGACTCTTCTCCAATGATTGCTCAGTTTGGCTGGATGGCTAGGTCTAAGGAGACTTCTGGTGATCCCAAACTTCTATTTAAGGATTATGGAGGCCACTGTGCTCTTAGGAACCTTGAGTACTGCAGAAATTCTTTTGTAACCTTGGCCAGATCTGTGCCTTGCCACAATTCTGTCTCTGAGCTCCTTGGCCAGTTCCTTTGACCTCATGATTCTCATTTGGTCTGACATGCACTGTGAGCTGTGAGGTCTTATATAGAGAGGTTTGTGCCTTTACAAATGAAGTCCTATCAGTTTAATTAAACACAGCTGGACATCAATGAAGGAGTAGAACCATCTCAAGGAGGATCGCAAGGAAATAGACAGCATGTGACTTAAATATGAGTGTCTGAACAAAGGGTCTGAATACTTATGACCATGTGATATTTCAGTTTTTCATTTTTAGTGAATTTGCAAAAATGTCTATATTTCTGTTTTTTCAGTCAAGATCGGGTGCAGAGTGTACATTAATGAGAAAAAAATTAACTTTTTTGAATTTACAAAATGGCTGCAATGAAACAAAGAATAAAAAATGTAAAGGGGTCTGTTAGGGATCGAGTTCCCGCTGCTGCACAAGTGGAATCTCGAGCCAGTCCCGCCGCGGTCCCCCATCCATCTCCGGCCGCAGTGGAGCCTGCTCAGCAGAGACGTTGGTCCCCGCATCTCGCTCAGTCTAATACTGTGCAGAGGCTTGTTGCTGCCTCTTCTGGTTCCTCTATTATAACCAGTGCTGGAGCAGGCAGTCTTGGGACTAAGTCCTACGTTTCTCCATCTGAGCATGCCCAGGGCAAGATCTCCATTGGAGATCAGGGGTCACATGATCGGTTACAGCAGCGACTCCCATTGGTCCGCCAGGAAGGTTCTGAAACTGCTTGTGTTCAGGAACAGTTTCTCATTGGTCCTTTTCTGGAAGGTCCTGTAGCTGCTACTATAAAAGTTGCGCATGACCACTCGGCCTTTCGCTAGTATCAATTGTGTTATGTGCTTTGCGCCAGTGTGATCATGCACGCATTTGGTTAGGGCTCGGCTGAAATAAGCCCCTAGAATACCGGCACCTCCGTGAGGAGATTTGAATGCACGTGTTCATGGCTTGGCTGAAATAGCCTCTAGAATACCGGCTACTCCGGAGAGGAGTTGCTTGTTTGCATTGCTGACTGCATGACCACGGACTGCTATCCGCACAGCAGTTATCTGCAGCTCGAGGGTAGGTTGGCGACTCTAGAGCGCACAACCTCAGCTGTGGATGTTACCGCAGTCGCTGTTCACGCTGCTAGTGTGGCTGCAGCCAGTTTGTCCTCTGCTACCCCTGCTCCGATTTTTTCCCGCCTCCCACTACCAGACAAGTTTGATGGTGACAGTAAACAATGTCGGGGTTTCGTAAGTCAGTGCTCCATACATTTAGAGCTTCTGGTTGCACATTTTCCTACGGCGCAGGCAAAAGTGGGTTTTATCATATCCCTTTTGTCGGGCAGGGCGTTGGAGTGGGCAACGCCGTTGTGGGAGCACGATGATCATGTGGTGCAGAGTGCTCCTCTCTTCTTGGATACTCTGTGACAGGTCTTTTTAGGACCTCGCGTCACCCACGATACGGCGCTCCAACTGTTGGCAGTCACCCAGGGTTTATCCATGGTCAGCCAGTTCGTCGTCCAATTTCGGACTCTGGCCTCTGAGCTGGAGTGGCCAGATAAAGTCCTTATACCAGTGTACTGGAGGGGACTGGCAGACCATGTGAAGGACGCCTTGTCCACCAGGGAGATTCCCGCCACACTGGAGGAGCTCATTACCATATCTACCCGCATCGACCTCCATTTTAACGAGCGTAGGTTGGAGCGGATCCAGTGTAGGCAGAGGTCCCGGCTGGCGCCCACCTTCGCCAGCCCTCTTGAATCTTTCGTTCAGGCGCCCGATTCCCCTGAGGCCATAGAAGTTTCTCGAGCGAGACCTAAGTCTCGGGCCGCTCGAGTACCTGTGATTTGTAATGTTTGCCAACAGTTAGGGCATTACGCTAATAAATGTCCACAGCGGTCGGGAAACGACCGCATCTAGTAACCATTGGAAGGGGTTCACTAGACACAGCAGTACACGCCTCCAAGTTGTCCTTTAAGGCAACAATCAATTTAGGCTCATCCACTTTAACAGTTATGCTTTGTGTGGACTCTGGAGCAGAAGGACATTTCATGTCCTCTACCTTTGCTCTCCGCCACTCAATACCTCTGGTGATGCTTGCCAAACCTGTGACTGTTCGAGTAGTGAATGGGTCGACACTGCCTTCACAAATCACACATCAGACCATCCCTTTCACGTTATCTATGTCCCCTTCCCATCAGGAGATTATCTCACTTCTTGTCATTAACGAGGGAATAGACGAGATATTGCTGGAGATGCCCTAGCTCCATTTCCATTTCTCACATATTGAGTGGATCTCTGGGAGGATATTGGGTTGGAGTGAGTCGTGTAAAGGCAGATGTATGAGGGAATGCATTCAGGTGGCTACTACATAGATACCCACAGATCTTACTTCCCTTCCCAAATACTATTGGGCTTATGCAGATGTGTTCTCCAAGAAGGCTGCGGAGATCCTTCCGCCTCACCATCCCTATGACTGTCCTATTGACCTCTTGCCCGGAGCAAAACCTCCTCGGGGACGAGTCTATACCCTTTCTCTCCCGGAGACGGAGGCTATGTCTCAATACATTCAGGAAAATCTGGCAAGAAGATTCATTAGGAAGTCAGTGTCACCTGCAGGGGTGGGGTTCTTCTTCGTTCAGAAGAAAAACGGAGAATTATGTCCATGCATCGATTACAGGGGTCTTAACGCCATTACCGTTAAGAATAAATACCCATTGCCCCTGATTTCTGAGCTCTTTGATAGGCTCTGGGGAGCAAGTGTATTTACCAAATTAGACCTGTGGGGTGCTTATAACCTGATTCGCATCCGTGAGGGGGACGAATGGAAGATGGCTTTTAATACCAGGGATGGGCACTATGAATATCTGGTGATGCCCTTCGGGCTCTGTAATGCCGCAGCCGTTTTCCAAGACTTTGTTAATAACATCTTCCAGGATATGCTTTCCACCTCGGTCGTAGTCTATCTGGATGATATTCTCATCTTCTCTCCAGATATTGACTCCCACCGGAGAGATGTCTGCAGAGTCTTCGACCTCTTGCGGGCAAATTCCCTTTATGCAAAGTTGGAGAAATGTGTGTTTGAGCAAGAGTCTTTACCATTCCTGGGCTATATCATCTCAGCCCAGGGATTGGCTATGAATCCTGCCAAAGTACAGGCTGTGATAGACTGGCAAGAACCCCATTCCCTTAAAGCGGTGCAGCGCTTTATGGGGTTCATTAATTATTATCGCCTGTTCATTCCCCATTTCTCAACTTTGGTAGATCCCTTGGTAGCCCTCACCAAGAAGGGAGCAAATCCCAAATTGTGGTCCGAAGAAGTCTCCAAGGCTTTCACCTCAATTAAGTCTCATTTTGCTAGCGCTCCCATCCTACACCATGCTGATGTTGATAAGCCATTCATATTGTAGGTGGATGCCTCATCCGTTGGTGCTGGAGCCATCCTCTTTCAAAAGGATGCTCAAGGTCGGAAGCATCCTTGCTTCTTCTTCTCCAAGACCTTCACACCAGCAAAGAGGAATTATTCCATCGGGGACAGGGAGTTGCTAGCAGTGAAGTTGGCTTTCTCTGAGTGGAGACATCTGTTGGAGGGGGCTTGCTTTCCTTTCCAAGTCTTCACCGACCACAAGAATTTGGTATATCTTCAGACAACCCAGCGGCTTAATTCTCGCCAGGCCAGATGGTCCTTGTTCTTTTCCCGGTTTCATTTCACACTCCATTTTCTCTTGGGAGAGAAGAACATTCGTGCCAACGCTCTCTCTCGCTCTGTGGTGTCCTCTGAGGAGGAGGAGCCTCAGCTTATTGTCCCCACAGAGAGCCTAAGAACAGTGGCCCCAGTTTTGCTAGAGTCTGTGCCTCCGGGCAAGACTTTTGTGCCTACCAATTTGCGACCGGAGGTACTCTCTTGGACACATTCGTCCAGGGTGGGTGGACACTTTGGGGCAAAGAGGACATCTGAGTTGCTGGCGAGGACATACTGGTGGCCGCATATGGTCCATGACATTGGGGACTATGTTTGGGCGTGTGTCTCCTGCGCCAAGAATAAGTCTCCTCGACAACGGCCAGCTGGGTTACTTTACCCTTTGCCGGTGGCAGACAGGCCCTGGGAGATGGTTGGGATGGACTTTGTGGTGGGCTTACCCAAGTCTCGGGGCTGCACCATCATTTGGGTAATCATCGACCATTTTTCCAAAATGGTGCATCTGGTGCCGCTACCATGGTTACCTTCTGCACGGGCTCTGGCAGCGTTGTTCGTTAGGCACATCTTCCGTCTACACGGCATGCCGGACAAAATAGTCAGTGACCGAGGTCCCCAGTTTGCGTCTCGGTTCTGGAGAGAGCTTTGTCGTCTACTCAGTATTGAGTTAAATCTCTCTTCAGCATACCATCCCGAGACGAATGGGTTGGTAGAGAGGGCCAACTAGACCTAGGTCACCTATCTATGACATTTTGTTTCAGCCAGGCAGGATGACGGAGCATCCTTGCTACCGTGGGCTGAGTTTGCACTAAACAATGCTGTGGCTGACTCCGCCGGACAGATTCCATTCCTCCTAAACTACGGTCAGCATCCGCGGGTTCCGGTGCCCATGCCCGTGTCTTCCCGCGACTCCAGGGTGGCAGACTGGGCTGTGGAGGCATGGGACATTTGGGACTGTACCCAGGATGCCATTTAGGCATCCAAGGAGAGGATGAGGTCCTCCGTCGACGCACATTGGCTCCCCGCTCCGACATTTGCTCCTGGGGACTTGGTGTGGCTCTCCGCCCATAACATCAGGCTGCGAGTTGAGTCCATTAAGTTGGCACCCCGCTACCTGGGTCCTTTTAAAGTCCTCGAGCAGGTTAACCCTGTGGTATACCGTTTGGCTCTTCCACCACGCCTGGGTATCTCTGACACCTTTCACGTATCCCTCCTGAAACCCGTGCTCATGTCCCGGTTTTCCGAGTAATCTGCCGGGACATCGGGTTCGTCTACAGATGACCATGAGGTGAACGCCATCGTAGGGTGTAAGGTGGTATGGGGCAACAGATTTTATTTGGTGGATGGGAGGGGTTATGGGCCTAAGGATAGGTCCTGGGAGCCTGCCGAGCACGTTCACGCTCAGCAGCTCATCGCTGCCTTTGAAAGCAGCTAGGCCCAAAGAAGGGGGGCCCTAGGAGGGGCGGTAATGTTAGGGATCGAGTTCCCGCTGCTGCACAAGGGGAATCTCGAGCCAGTCCCGCTGCGGTCCCCCATCCATCCCTGGCCGCAGTGGAGCCTGCTCAGCGGAGACGTCGGTCCCAGCGTCTCGCTCAGTCTAATACTGTGCAGAGGCTTGTTGCTGCCTCTTCTGGTTCCTCTATTATAACCAGTGCTGGAGTAGGCAGTCTTGGGACTAAGTCCTGCGTTTCTCCATCTGAGCATGCCCAGGGCAAGATCTCCCATTGGAGATCGGGGTCACATGATAGGTTACAGCAGCGACTCCCATTGGTCCGCCAGGAAGGTCCTGAAACTGCTCGTGTTCAGGAACAGTTTCTCATTGGTCCTTTTCTGGAAGGTCCTGTAGCTGCTACTATAAAAGATGTGCATGACCGCTCTGCCGTGCACTAGTATCAATTGCGTTATGTGCTTTGCGCCAGTGTGATCATGCACGCATTTGGTTAGGGCTCTGCTGAAATAAGCCCTAGAATACCGGCACCTCCAGTGAGGAGATTTGTATGCACGTGTTCAGGGCTTGGCTGAAATAGCCTCTAGAATACCGGCTACTCCGGTGAGGAGTTGCTTTGTTTGCTGTTGTGAATGTACTTGAGATGAGTTCTGAGCAGAGGCTCCCTCTGGTGGTAACAAGCGGTACTGGACTGTCCAGTGAAGATTGTGAGGATTGGGAATCAGGCGTTACTGACTGGTCTTATATAAGGGAGTCACCTTCCCATCAGGGTTGCCAGTGATCAATTGTTCTGGTCTCAATCCTTGATTCCTGTTTCCTTTGTAGCCTGCTGTTTCGTGTCTGCATCTCCTGCTAACAGATAAGACATTTTCTTCTTTTTGTTTTTTGTGCTTGATTTTTGCATTTTGTCCTGCACTTCTGTGGGGGCTTTTGCCCTCTCAGTTTAGTTCAGCCACTGATGTTTTGTACATTTGCTTTTTCCAGTTTTTTCAGTGGCTGCTGTTTTGATTTTGTTACACCAGAGAACTAATTTAGGTGGTAGAGGTCGTGTGATCTCAGGTGTTTTTGAAATTAGTAGAGTTGGTGCTTTTCAGGGTTTTTTGGGATTGTAGTAAGTGCCCTTCCTATCCTTTTCTATTTAGATAGTTTGGGCCCCAACGTTTGCTCATACTATTTTCTGTCTGTGTCAGTATTTCTTCTTGTCTAACCGCCATTACATGTTTGGGGGCTTTCTATGTTCTTTGGGGATCTGCTCCGGGGCAGATAGCTTTCCTCTTTCTATCTTTAGGTATAGTTAGTTTCTCAGGCTGTGACGAGGCGTCTAGGACCAACATTGGAACGCTCCACGGCTGCCTCTAGTTGTGGTGGTTAGTCAGGGTACTGCAATCTCATAGATTCCAACTGCTCTGGTGTATTTCCTTTTTTACCTGCACTCCTCAGCTACCAAATCATAACAGTATCACCGGCCTAAACTGAAAATTATATGGTACTCACAGAAGGGAAAAATATTGTGAAAGAAAAAAAAAAGGTTGTCAGAGATATTTTTCTGTTTGTTGCATTTTTTTTTT
This sequence comes from Oophaga sylvatica, assembly GCA_033576555.1. Taxonomy (NCBI): domain Eukaryota; kingdom Metazoa; phylum Chordata; class Amphibia; order Anura; family Dendrobatidae; genus Oophaga; species Oophaga sylvatica. Next base: position 244,243,091 of record JARQOD010000005.1, read on the forward strand.
TTTTTTCCCTCTGTATCTCTGGGTGCTGGGGAGGATTTTTTTTCTCTAAATGGAGTTTGCACAGTTGTCTGGCCGTGTGGATCAGCCTTCTACTGAGGTTCAGAGTATTGCTACCTATCTTGCTAGGTTGCCTGTTGTGGAACCTAGGATTCCCGTGCCAGATTTGTTTTTGGGGGATAGAGCCAAGTTTCTGAATTTCAAAATAATTGTAAATTGTTTTTTGCCTTAAAATCTAAGTCCTCAGGGAACGCAGCGCAGCAGGTTCAAATTGTCATCTCTCTCCTGCGCGGCGATCCTCAGGATTGGGCTTTTTCCCTGATACCTGGGGATCCTGTTTTGAGTGATGTTGATGCATTTTTTCAGGCTTTGGGGTTATTGTACGATGAGCCTAATGTCACTGATCAAGCTGAAAAAGCCTTGTTGGCATTAAATCAGGGGCTTGATGACGCTGAGTTATACTGTCAGAGATTCCGCAGGTGGGCAGTCCTGACCAAATGGAATGACGACGCTTTGGCAGCCCTTTTTCGAAGGGTCTGTCAGATAATGTAAAGGATGTTATGGTGGGATTCCCTATACCCTCTGGTCTCAATGATTCTATGTCATTAGCGATTCAAATTGACAGACGTTTGCGTGAGTGGAGAAGTATGCGTGGAATAGTGTTGCCTTGTGAACCTGCTTCTGAACCCATGCAGTGTGATAGAGTGGTTTCTGGGGCACAGCGTCATGAGTTTCGAAAGCGCAATGGGTTATGTTTCTACTGTGGTGATGCCTCTCATGCTATTTCAGTCTGCCCTAAGCGGGGAAGACGTTTTGCACGCTCAGTTGTCTTGGGTAGTGTTCAGACTAAGTTTTTATTAACTGTTACTCTGATATGCTCTCTGTCCTCATTTTCTGCTCAGGCTTTCGTTGATTCGGGAGCAGCTATTAACCTGATGGATTTTGATTTTGCTAAACGTTGCGGGTTTCCCTTGATACCCCTACAGAAGTCTATTCCCCTACTGGGGATCGATTCTACCCCTTTGGCTGAGAATAAACATCAGTTCTCTACTCAGGTGATAATGAGGGTTGAACCTGATCATCAGGAGAGCTGCAAATTTTTGGTTCTGTATAATCTGCATGACATTATCGTGCTGGGTTTCCCTTGGTTACAGTCTCATAATCCTGTTTTAGATTGGAAATCTGTGTCTGTAACCAGTTGGGGCTGCCAATGTGTTAATACCAACACTCCTGTTTTTTCTGCCTCCCCTCAGGCTCAGGATGTTCCTGACTTTTTGATTGATTTTTCTGATGTGTTTAGCGAAAGTAAATCTGCATCCTTGCCTCCCCATAGGAGCTATGACTGCGCTATTGAATTAGTGCCTGGTAGTAAATTCCCTAAAGGTCGCCTTTTTAACTTGTCTGTACCTGAACATGACGCTATGTGGTCTTATATCAAGGAGTCATTGGAGAAGGGTCATATCAGACCATCCTCTTCACCCTTAGGTGCCGGTTTTTTCTTTGTGGCCAAAAAGGATGGTTCATTAAGGCCGTGTATTGATTATCGTCTTTTGAACAATATTACTGTGAAATATCAATATCCATTACCTTGATTTCTGACCTGTTTTCCAGGGTGAAAGACGCTACTTGGTTTACCAAGCTTGACCTCAGGGGGCATATAACCTTATTCGCATTAAGCACGGGGATGAATGGAAGACGGCATTTAACACCCCTGAGGGGCATTTTGAGTACCTTGTGATGCCCTTTGGGCTCACTAATGCTCCTTCTGTCTTCCAGTCCTTCATGAATGACATTTTCAGGGATTTTGTGGATAAATTTCTGATTGTTTATTTGGATGATATCTTGATTTTTTCTAATGACTGGGATTCTCATGTGAAACATGTTCGAACTGTATTCCAGATTTTGAGAGAGAATGCTCTGTATGTCAAGGGATCAAAGTGTCTTTTTGGCGTACAGAGGATCTCATTTTTGGGATTCATTTTGTCCCCATCTGTTATTGAAATGGACCCGGTCAAGGTTCAGGCCATCTGTGATTGGGTCCAACCTACTTCATTAAAGGCTCTTCAAAGATTTTTGGGTTTTGACAATTTTTATCGTAAATTTATTGGTAATTTCTCGGTTATTGTTAAACCATTAACTGATTTGACCAAAAAGGGTTCTGATGTGGTGAATTGGCCTCCTGAGGCAGTCTCTGCATTTCAGGAACTTAAGCAGAGATTCACTTCTGCTCCTGTTCTACGGCAGCCTGATGTTTCTCTGCCATTTCAGGTGGAGGTTGATGCCTCTGAAATTGGGGCAGGTGCCGTTTTGTCCCAAAGAGATCCAGAGACCTCTAAAAGTAACCCTTGTGCCTATTTTCTCTCGAAAATTTTCTCCTACTGAACGTAATTATGACGTTGGTAATCGGGAGTTATTGGCCATGAAGTGGGCTTTTGAAGAGTGGAGACATTGGCTGGAGGGAGCCAAACATCAGGTGGTGGTCCTTACGGACCATAAGAATCTGGTTTATCTGGAATCTGCCAAGCGACTTAATCCTAGACAGGCCAGGTGGGCCTTGTTTTTCACACGTTTTAATTTTGTGGTTTCCTTTCTTCCTGGCACTAAGAATGTTAGGGCGGATGCCCTCTCGAGGAGTTTCCTTGCGGACTCTCCTGAGTTATCTGATCCTTCTGTTATTTTGAAAGAAGGTGTAGTTCTTTCCGCCATCTCGCCCAATTTGAGACTGGCTCTGGAGGAGTGTCAGGAGGATAGGCCCGAGCGCTGCCCTGTTGGGAAATTGTTTGTCCCGGACCAGTGGAAAAAGAGTGTGATGTCTGAGATTCATTGTTCCGCGTTGGCCGGTCATCCCGGAATTTTTGGTACCAGAGACTTGGTTAGTCGGTCCTTTTGGTGGCCTACCTTGTCTCGTGATGTCAGGGAATTTGTGCAGTCCTGCGGGACTTGCTCTCGCTCCAAGCCTTGCTCTCGCTCTAGTGGTTTGTTGATGCCATTGCCTGTGCCCAAGAGACCATGGACCCATATCTCTATGGATTTCATTTCCGACCTCCCTGTTTCTCAGAGAATGACCGTCATCTGGGTGATTTGTGATAGGTTTTCCAAGATGATACATCTTGTGCCATTACCTAAGTTGCCTTCCTCCTCTGAATTGGTGCCTTTGTTCCTTCAGCACGTGGTTCGTTTACACGGAATTCCTGAGAACATTGTGTCTGACAGAGGAGTCCAGTTTGTTTCCAGATTTTGGAGGACCTTTTGTTCTAAGCTTGGTGTTCAGTTGTCTTTCTCCTCGGCGTTTCATCCTCAGACCAATGGTCAAACTGAGAGAACAAACCAGACATTGGAGACTTATCTAAGATGCTTTGTGTCTGCTGATCAGGATGACTGGGTCTCTTTTTTGCCTTTGGCTGAGTTTGCTCTTAATAATAGGGCTAGCTCTGCCACTTTGATGTCTCCATTTTTCTGTAATTCTGGGTTTCACCCTCGATTTTCTTCAGGACAGACGGAGGCTTCTGCCTGTCCAGGTGTTGACTCTGTTGTGGAGCGTATGCAACAGATTTGGGACCAGGTAGTGGAGAGGTTGTCCCTCTCTCAGGAGAGGGCCCAGCGGTTTGCTAACCCGGCATAGGACTGATGGTCCTCGGTTTAAAGTGGGGGACTTGGTCTGGTTGTCCTCAAAAAATATTCCTATGAGAGTGGCATCTCCTAAATTTAAGCCTAGGTTCATTGGACCTTATAAGATCATGGAGATTCTTAATCCTGTTTCTTTTCGTTTGCTTCTTCCAGGGACATTTAAGATCCATAACGTGTTCCACAAGTCCTTGTTAAAGAGGTTTGTTGAGCCAGTGGTTCCTACTGCTTTGCCTCCTGACCCTGTTCTGGTTGAGGGCAATATGGAGTTTGTGGTTGAGAAAATATTGAATTCTCGTTTTTCTAGACGGAAACTTCAGTATTTGGTTAAGTGGAGAGGTTATGGTCAGGAAGACAATTCTTGGGTGTTTGCTTCTGACATCCATGCTAGGAGACTCATCCGTGCGTATCATAGAACTCATCCTGACCGACCTGGTTGCTCAAGCGATGGTTCGGTGACCCCTCCTCAAGGAAGGGGTACTGTTGTGAATGGACTTGAGATGAGTTCTGAGCAGAGGCTCCCTCTGGTGGTTACAAACGGTACTGGACTGTCCAGTGAAGATTGTGAGGATTGGGTATCAGGTGTTACTGACTGGTCTTATATAAGGGAGTCACCTTCCCATCGGGGTTGCCGGTGATCAATTGTTCTGGTCTCAATCCTTGATTCTTGTTTCCTTTGTAGCCTGCTGTTTCGTGTCTGCATCTCCTGCTAACAGATAAGACATTTTCTTCTTTTTGTTTTTTGTGCTTGATTTTTGCATTTTGTCCTGCACTTCTGTGGGGGCTTTTGCCCTCTCAGTTTAGTTCAGCCACTGATGTTTTGTACATTTGCTTTTTCCAGTTTTTTCAGTGGCTGCTGTTTTGATTTTGTTACACCAGAGAACTAATTTAGGTGGTAGAGGTCGTGTGATCTCAGGTGTTTTGAAATTAGTAGAGTTGGTGCTTTTCAGGGTTTTTTGGGATTGCAGTAAGTGCCCTTCCTATCCTTTTCTATTTAGATAGTTTGGGCCCCAACGTTTGCTCATACTATTTTCTGTCTGTGTCAGTATTTCTTCTTGTCTAACCGCCATTACATGTTTGGGGGCGTTCTATGTTCTTTGGGGATCTGCTCCGGGGCAGATAGCTTTCCTCTTTCTATCTTTAGGTATAGTTAGTTTCTCAGGCTGTGACGAGGCGTCTAGGACCAACGTAGGAACGCTCCACGGCTGCCTCTAGTTGTGGTGGTTAGTCAGGGTACTGCAATCTCATAGATTCCAACTGCTCTGGTGTATTTCCTTTTTTACCTGCACTCCTCAGCTACCAAATCATAACAGTTTGCGTTGCTGACTGCATGACCATGGACTGCTGTCCGCACAGCAGTTATCTGTGTACCCCTGTGGTGTTAACAGGACACAGTCTCTATCTCTGTGTCTCTACCTCAGCGACTCTGTGGTGTAGCAGAGTTCGCTTGTACCGCCATATAGTGCCAAAGCATCTATGTTTGCGACTCTGTGAAGTAACAGAGTTCGCTTATACCGCCATCTTACTAGCAGCAGGCTCTGCCTGCACGGTGGACCCCGGGCTTCGAACGCACCCATTAGTTATATTTACTTGGTGCGTTCTGCAGACCCTAAGAGGGTCTGAATACTTTCCGTACCCACTGTATTTCTAAAGAATATGTCACCCACGACTGTATTTGACAGTTATAGTGAAATATCAAGATTGTCACTGAGTATATACAATACAGTCACATAATCAACAATATTCCTTAGTATATATAGTGTGCATAGTTGGAAAATATCATAGATGTTATTCATTTCCAGGATTCAACAGTATGAAAAGAAATCAAAACATCCATCCGACCAGGAACAGATTCTGGTGCCACCCCCACGGCAGAGGTAAATCACTAAGGTATCGTGTACGTGTTCCAAAGTGATAACTGGTAGCTATTGGGTAGTCATTCCAATGTAGAAAAGTCTACAAAAACAGTATGCATCATAAACAGTCATCTCCGATTTACAGGTAATATGGTGTGTGATGGTAAATGTTTCACTCCCATCACTATTCATAAATGTATGAGATCTTTCCACGTACCTGCAAGCTGAGCAATCACCACATTGGAAGGACCCCCATCGAGGGTCTGCTGTTTCAGAAAAGGGGAATTTTGGGGGGGCCACATAATGGATCCTAGTAATCAATTCCTTAGGATTCCTTTATCTGCGCCATGTAACTGATGGAGGGATAGAAAGATACTGTAACAATTATTTGGATACTATGGAATCTGATTGCTTGGGATAAAACCAATCTGAGACCAAAGCTGAGGCAAACAAAAGTATTTAACAAGCTAAAAGTTCAAGCAAAACCAAAAGAGATCTTCCTGCAATTGTAACGAAGTGCACAGCACAACATAGTAATGTTTAGCAAACTGAATAGCGGTGCGTGACCTCTGATATGAATCAGTCCAGCAATAATATGACGCAGGAGTGCCCATGGCACTTAAACATGGTAATCCAGTAATAATATGAGTGAGAACACACACAGCACTTAACATGGAAGTCCAGCAATAATATTAGTGAGAATATACACAGTACTTAAATGTGGAAGTCCATCATTAATTTTGGAGAGAATGCACACAGCACATAGATGTGGAAGTCCAGCAGTATGCTGGTGGAGCGTTAACAGGAGAAGGTCTCTAAATGTACCTTTTATGGCTGAAAATGTCCCACCCAAGTCCAGCACTGCAGCCCTACAGACACAGTCCAGGGAGAGATAATCAAGTGAGAACTTCTTATTGACCACAGCAGTTCCAGAGGCGAGTAGCTCCACACTAGTAGTTTGAACAATAGGTAACCCCGGTCAGGATCAAGGAGCACACAGAGGACAAAAGGCAGATGGATGTGGAGAGGTAGAGCACCGAATAATGAGCAGCAGCAGCAGGGAGTCCACTAGCAGACAGGCAGAAGCTCAGGAGCCAACAGCAAACAAAATTCTTAGGCAAGGTAGAGCACCGAGTAATGAGCAGCAGCAGCAGCAGGGAGCCCAGTAGCAGATAGGCAGAAGCTCAGGAGTCAACAGCAAACAAAATACTCAGGCTAGTAGGATCTCCTGACCAGGACTAAAATAGCAGAATGGACAGGAAGTTCAGGGGCAGGGCGAAGTACCAGACTCCATCTTGGACAAGGGCGAAACAGGCTCCAAGGAACATCCTGAATTCTTACAGATACTTGGCTAAATCGTCATCAGTCATACCGACCAATGTTTTTTTATGACATCAAGGACTTCAGTCCATATGGAATTGAAGGTTGTAATAAATCTAACCATTTGGTTATTTTTGGAGGAAGATTTTTTAGTGTAGGTAAGCAATTGACTTCTAGAGGTACATTTCACCCTCCTATAAACAACTCGCATTGATCTACGATTGTATTCCCACTGATGCAGATTGTAAGTAAGGATATTTGCTTGCTGTTTAAATTTAATATCATCTGAGCATATTCTTTACATACAAAGAAATTGACCAAAAGGTATAGCTTTTTTAATCTGAGGATAATGTATTTAAGTGTCATGGAGGAGCGTGTTGGTTGCAGTTGACTTGTGATAGACATCAGTTGTAACTAGACCTGATTTTTCTCAATTTATACATCTAGAAACTCTACTCTCTCTTTGCTGTATTTCCAGGTGAGTCTGATATTACGTTCATTGTCATTTAATCTACTGAGAAAGAGGTTTAAAGCTGTTTCAGAACCTTTCCAAATAAACAACATGGCATCTATGTATCTGGACCTTGAGATCATGGCATCAATGTCCTCAATGTTTTGGACCACCTCTCTTTCTCAGAGCCCCATTTGGTATTTGAGAAGATTTAGTGTAGGTAAGCAATGACTCTAGAGGACATTCACCTCCTATAAACACTCGCATTGATCTACGATGTATTCCACTGATGCAGATTGTAAGTAAGGATATTGCTGCTGTTTAAATTAATACATCTGAGCATATCTTTACATACAAAGAAATTGACCAAAGTATAGCTTTTTAATCGAGGAATGTAATTAAGTGTCATGGAGGACGATTGTGCAGTGACTTGTGATAGACATCAGTTGTAACTAGACCTGATTTTTCTCAATTTATACATCTAGAAACTCTACTTCTCTTTGCTGTATTTCAGTGATCTGATATAGTTCATTGTCATTTAATCTACTGAGAAAGAGTTAAAGCTGTTTGAACCTTTCCAAATAAAAACATGGCATCTATTATCATGGACCTTATTGTGCATCAATTGTCCTCAATGTTTTGACACCTCTCTTTCAGAAACCCCAGGAATAATTAGCATATGAGGGCACAAAAGTTGCTCAATCGCTGTTCCTGGAGCTGTAAGAAAAATCGATCCTTAAAACAAAACCATTAGGTGTAAGAAGGAAGTGTAACAATTCTAAGATGAATTGAACTAAGTCATAATCAAATTTGCATACTAAAGGCATGATGTCACAATCCATGGTAATGCTGAAAATGTATTCTACTTGAATAAAAATTTTTGGGAAATACTGCAAAGTTAATTAATTTGAATTCAAAACATGCACTATCTTATTATGATCCTTATATGTTTGTATCTTTAAAATAGAGAATTTCTCTGTACCATTCAAAAGCACTCATGTATTTTATCTGAAATTTTCATTTGCAATCCAGAAAAAGGGAGGTCATAGAATATTAAGATAATGGGTCTTAATCTCAGTAACTTGGAAGCTGAAGTGGTTCCAGGATTTAGCTATTGCTCTTTCTGTGCACAAAAGCAACTGTAGACAGGTTTTCAAATTCAAATTGACAGATTAGAAATGCTTAATTGAAAAAATGTTATATTGTAGCCTTCAACCATATAAGGTGTGATGGATAGAGATTAGCAAAAATAATTTTCGCTACTCCAGTCGTACTTGTCACTTTGCTTATTGTCTATCTTTGTGGCTGATTACTACTAATTTGAACTATGCTAAGCCCCCGTCTCACATAGCGAGATCGCTGCTGAGTCACAAGTTTTGTGATCGCTGTGTGTGACACTTATCAGCGACGGCCCCCTGACGGGTAGCGCTGATCGTTCTGGAATGTCCTGGACATTTTTTTGATCTTTGGTCTCCCGCTGGCCAGCACACATTGCTGCATGTGACAGGCAGGAGACCAGCGATCAGTGAGCTGGAGCTGGTAACCAAGGTAGACATCGGGTTTCTAGGCGCCGCGCGGCGCCTAGAAACCCAATGTGTACGTTAAATACCAGCGCGCTGGTGCAGCGGAGCTGGTAACCAAGGTAAACAGCGGGTTTCTAAGCGCTGTGGCGCTTAGAAACCCGCTGCTTACCTTGGTTACCAGCTCCCTGCACCAGCGCGCTGGTATCTAATGTACACTGCGGGTAACTAAGCGACATGCATCTCTTGTTACCTGCATAGTCGCTGTCCTGATGGCTGCTGAGATCTGCCTGTTTGGCAGCTCACCAGCGATCATGTAGCGACACACCAGCGATCCTGACAAGCTCATATCATTGTTGGGATCGCTGGTGAGTCACTATGTGTGACGGGGCCCTAAGAGAACTCACTATCTTTATTGTTATATGTTCTGTTGTCTAGATTCACAAAGGTTATAAAGTAAATTTTTTTCTGCTTAACATATTTTTGGGATATAGATTATATTGTTTGTTAACTATCAAACATGTCAGGGGACTTAGAACATGTTAGTTACGTGTCTAGCATAGTATTTTCAAGATATACATTATTTACATTGTAAATGCAGTTTCTACATGTTTTTTCACAGGGCACAGACCTATTAGCTCACATCTCTTTGTTGTTCATAGCTAGGGATTTCATCAGATTCACTTTCTGGAGTAAGTAAGTCAAAATTATGGATTTACATGTATCTTAATTGGGTTGACCACTTTCTCTTTATCTTATCAGACGTGTTGGGAGATTTGATCTACCCATTGATTTCATCTATCTGAAAACCCTCTTTACCATGTGTAGTATTTTTTAATGCGCAATAAACACTATAAAAAACAAAATCCGAAAAAGGAATCTAGCAATTACTTCTTTTTCATCATTTCACCACACTTGGATTTTTTTCCTGTTTTCCAGTACATTGCATGGTAAAATGAATGCTGTCATTCAAAACTACAACTTGTGTGAAAGAAATCCCTCATATGGCTATTGTAACAGTAACATAAAAAAGTTATGATTCTTCGAAGAAGGGGAGGAAAAAAACAAGAGTGCAAATAAAAAAATTGACTATGGTAATGAGGTGTTAGCAGCTTACTTATTACTAATTGTACTAGTGCCCTGGCGACAAAATAGCTAGAGCACCAGATTAATGCATCTTTCAATAAATTTGCCTATCAAGTTGCTACAAAGTTAATTACTTCGAATATAATTGGTTTATAATAAAATATCTCAGTATATATTTTAAACTGGAAGCGAAAGCCAAGCATGTATTTTAGGCACGGTAGTAGTTAAGCTGTTTGGCAAAATATTACATTTTAACAGCTGCTAAGTGTAGCATGTGTAGAATCATTTTTCTTTTGGAAGTCCCCTCCAAACACTTCTGTACAATAATTAAATAAGGGAAATGGGGCTTGTTAGAAATAGAAATGGTGATGGTATATTCTATGTATTAGTTAGGTATTTTTGTCCTAGAATGTGCCACCAGTATGCAGATAATGTAGTTTTGGTGACTCTTATTGGAAATCAATGGACCTTATTTTTTGTTTTGAAAATTAGCATCTGAAACTTGCAACTTACCAAGTTTGGAAAGTTTAATTGAAGGAATTTGTTAGAGTGGTATTGAATTCAAGTTTTCAACACATATACTTGTACCTCTGTTATATAGAAAAAATATAGTTAGCCAGACATGTTTTCATAAACAAATCATTTACACATCATTGCCTACAGATTGTTCTGTTTCATAATCTTGACAGAGAAGCACACTCACTAATGGTGATTCTCCTTGTTGAGCACAAGATATTTAATAATATATATCTAAATGTGGCACTGCAGAAACAATTGTTTTATTTTTGGTAGAGAAATATTTGAAATAAAAAGAAGCAAAAAAAAAAAATACTATAGCTTAATTGGAGCTTTTAAGATAAATAATTCATGCTGCTCAAACCACAGGCAGCATGAATGGCAGCCTGGCTGCATAACTGTAATCAGGTATATTATTCTTTGAAATGCTTCAGTATTTTAGAGAAATTACACTGTACAGATCCGGCCAGGAAATATAGCAGGAGATGAGATGGGTCTGACTTTGCCACGTTATGGATCTTCCCAGTGCTGCTAAATATAATTGACAGGTCTCTACCT
>JARQOD010000005.1:244254118-244394107 GCA_033576555.1 Oophaga sylvatica
CTTCATCTTCTTCATCATATTCTTATTTGTGACAGAGAATCCTGTACTTGTAATCTGTCAAAGTATGAATTTTTCATCCTTCCGTTCTTGCTGTCACAAAAGATTTAAATTACAACAGTATTTGTCCGTGTTCAGTTTAGCCTGCAGCAGCAGGCATTTTCCAGGGGCACACGAGGAGGAACGGACTCACCCCCATACACTGCTTAGTCTTCTTCTGCTTAGAATTTAGAGCATATATTTTGCTCTTCATTTTGGTCTTATACTTCATGTTCTTCTGCTTTTAGATCTTCTGCTTATTGTTCTTGTGTCTCTTGTTCTGTATCTTGTATTTGTAGCACAATCTTGTACCAGCTGATGTTACTGGGACACGGTTACTAAGCAGGAGGTACCTGTGCTCCAAAGCACTACCAAGGACCAGCAGACGTTGCTGGAACTCGGATACCGAGATGGAGGCACCTAGGCCAAAGGCACTGCGGAGAACCAGCTGACGGTACTGGAACCCGGAGGGGCAGCAGAAGGAAAAGAGCCAATGGCACAACCGAGGACCAGCTGACGTTACTGGGACACGGTTACTAAGCAGGAGGTACCTGTGCTCCAAAGCACTACCAAGGACCAGCAGACGTTGCTGGAACTCGGATACCGAGATGGAGGCACCTAGGCCAAAGGCACTGCGGAGAACCAGCTGACGGTACCGGAACCCGGAGGGGCAGCAGAAGGAAAAGAGCCAATGGCACAACCGAGGACCAGCTGACGTTACTGGGACACGGTTACTAAGCAGGAGGTATCTGTGCTCCAAAGCACTACCAAGGACCAGCAGACGTTGCTGGAACTCGGATACCGAGATGGAGGCACCTAGGCCAAAGGCACTGCGGAGAACCAGCTGACGGTACTGGAACCCGGAGGGGCAGCAGAAGGAAAAGAGCCAATGGCACAACCGAGGACCAGCTGACGTTACTGGGACACGGTTACTAAGCAGGAAGTATCTGTGCTCCAAAGCACTACCAAGGACCAGCAGACGTTGCTGGAACTCGGATACCGAGATGGAGGCACCTAGGCCAAAGGCACTGCGGAGAACCAGCTGACGGTACTGGAACCCGGAGGGGCAGCAGAAGGAAAAGAGCCAATGGCACAACCGAGGACCAGCTGACGTTACTGGGACACGGTTACTAAGCAGGAGGTATCTGTGCTCCAAAGCACTACCAAGGACCAGCAGACGTTGCTGGAACTCGGATACCGAGATGGAGGCACCTAGGCCAAAGGCACTGCGGAGAACCAGCTGACGGTACTGGAACCCGGAGGGGCAGCAGAAGGAAAAGAGCCAATGGCACAACCGAGGACCAGCTGACGTTACTGGGACACGGTTACTACAGAGAGTGTATCTGTGCTCCAAAGCACTTCCAAGGACCAGCAGGTTGCTGGACTCGGATACCGAGATGGAGGCACCTAGGCCAAAGGCATGCGGGAACCAGCTGACGGTTACTGAACCCGGAGGGGCAGCAGAAGGAAAAGAGCCAATGGCACAACCGAGGACCAGCTGACGTTACTGGGACACGGTTACTAAGCAGGAGGTATCTGTGCTCCAAAGCACTACCAAGGACCAGCAGACGTTGCTGGAACTCGGATACCGAGATGGAGGCACCTAGGCCAAAGGCACTGCGGAGAACCAGCTGACGGTACTGGAACCCGGAGGGGCAGCAGAAGGAAAAGAGCCAATGGCACAACCGAGGACCAGCTGACGTTACTGAACCCCAGTAACACAGGAGCAAGTGTTGACTGTGCTAACAGCACTTCCGAGCAACAACTGGCGGTGTTGGAGCCAGGGTCAAGGAGGATGTTTAAATACTAGATCAAGTAATTTCCTTGTTACCTGTCAATTTTAAATGTCTATACTTCAAACAAGAGAAAGATAACCTTTACTACCATAAGATGATGATTTCATTTAAACTAATATCTAGATAAATAAAGAATTGACAAACATAAACACATACATTAACATGTTGAACAGCAATGCAAACCACAAAATAAATTAGTTAAGGAATCTGCTATACGGTTGTACATAAAAGCATACAAGTACATATCTGAATCCATTAATGATGGATAAGTAACAGTATGTACACCATTTTTATTGTATAGACAATGAATGTCTGACTTCAAAAACATCATCAGCATTACAAGTTATCTGTGATATTACTAAAATGTTCCATTTGCTGAATAATGTCACTAAATAGTTTATACAAAATTATACAATTTCCATCATGTAATACTCATAATATGTGGCAATAATCATTTTTATTAACAAACATAACCTTTAAAAAGTGCATAGTGCATAGTGAAAATTGCTATTTATGGCTGACTGTCGACTTGGAAGCATGACAACAGATAGATAAGGTATATATAGATGACACTGCATAGCCACAGATGGTGAATGGCGATGTAATACTGTACCTCAATAAAGTGTGCGTCACTACTACATAATTTTTTTTATATAGCTTTATAAACAGGGTACATGGATGTATGCTTGTGCCTTTGTTTTGACGCACAGACTGCCTTCCTGCTGAGACGCGTTGGGTAGTGAACAGTTGTGTGCAGTGTTCACTGCAGTCTCTGTGGAATAACCACACTTAGACCTTATAACTTTTCAGACTTTCTTTATCAATCTACCAAGATGAAGAAGGCAGGGAGTAAGGCACGTGGTCGTGGAGTTTCTTCAGGGAGAGGACGTGGGGATTCTGTGGCTGCTGCGGCCCCCAGTGACACAGCATCCACCAGTTTTCCCCGTGAGCGTTCCTTTATGCGCACTTTTGTAGGAGCTCGGAGTACCCCCCTGCTGCGGGAAGAACAAATTGAAGCCGTTGTTGTTTGGATGTCAGCCAATGCATCGACTTCAATTGCTTCCACCTCCTCTCAGGACCACAGCACTGTTGGGCAACCATCTGTCTCTTCACCGCCTGGCAAATTGCCCAGGCAGTCAGAGAGTTCTGTACAGGAGCCAGCTGAGTGTCTGCTTCTGTTCTCAGAATCTATTGGCTTGCAAACAGGGGCCCAGCCAAGCAGCATTCTGTAATGTGAAGAGGGAGTATGCAGTGATGCGCAACAGCTGTGTCTCTCTGAATCTGAAGAGGCGGGTGAGACAGTGCCGATGGTCAGCACACCGCAGAACGCATCTGGATGATGAGACCCAGGTGCCAGTTTCTGTTGAGATGGTGCTGGCAGACCACCAACGTGGTTTGGAGAGGGTAGTGGAGATGATGGTCCAAGACCCAACATGGCATGAGGAACAGGAAGGTGGTGGGAGCAGCTCAGAGGAATAATAATAATATTTATTTATATAGCGCCATCATATTCCGCAGCGCTTTACAGTTTAGCAGTTTCAGAACACAAGTAATAATAATAATCTTTATTTTTATATAGCGCTAACATATTCCGCAGCGCTTTACAATTTGCACACATATTGTCGCTGTCCCGAGGGGCTACAATTAGATTCCTTTGTATTTTAGTGTGGAGGAAACGAGTACCGAGGAAACCCAGCAACACGGGGAGACATACAAACTCTGCAGTTTGTCTTGGTGGGATTCGAACTAGGACTCAGCGCTGCAAGGCTGTAGTGCTTCACTGAGCACGTGTGCCTGTCATAAGTAACAACGTTAACAATACAATAATTTAAGCTAAATAAGTCGCCCCTGCTCGTGACAGCTTACAATGTACAATGAGATGGGGGAGATACAAAGTATAGGTGTTTATATACAATGGTGCATTTACAATGATGTTCCAGCCATCTTAAGGGACTGAGGGATGGAGATAGTGAATGGGCTAGAGACACACACACACTTACACAGAATACATAGAATGACTTTGATTAGTGAATGTGATAGGCCGCTCTGAACAAATGTGTTTTGAGGGAGCGCCTGAAACCATGCAAATTGTGGATAGTCCTAATTTCTTGGGGTACAGCATTCCAGAGGATTGGCGTAGAGCGGGAGAAGTCTTGGAGTCGGGAGTGGGAGGTACGTATTAGTGCAGAGGTTAGTCGAAAGTCGTTTGCAGAGCGCAGCAGTCGGTTAGGCCGATAGATAGAAATGAGGGAGGAGATGTAGGAGGGGTGCTGCACTGTGGATAGCTTTGTGGCTGAGAACCAGTACTTTGGTTGAAAGCTGGGAGAGGCCTAGAGAAATGGTTAGTGATAGAAGGAAGATAGAGGAAGACATTGCCCCAACGGTACAAACAGGAGGAGAGTTAGGCTGCAGACTCAGTTGCCTGTAGCCTCCAGTTTGGCACCTGTTCGGAGCAGTTGTCTTCCAAAAGTCAAAACGTGCGCTCCCAGGACTTGCACTGCGTGGTCCTTTTTTCACACACTTGCACATGATATTTGCTATGTGAAATGCAAGCTGTGTAATCAAAAATTAAAAATAGCTAAAAGTGTCAGTCACCTCAATACCACAAATATGTGGAAACATGTGCGGACAAAGCACGTAGTTGAGTTACAAAGACACACTGGAGATGTAGGCCAACCTACAGCAGCACCTACATCTTCAGGTTGTGTTGAAGCCTCACACACAGCTGGTTCTGCTTCCTCACAGGATCGCCATGGAAGAACCTCGGCCACTGTTGTCCAGAGACAAACTGTTATTCCACACACAGCAGCAAGTTCCCTGTCATCCTCACACTCCCAGGCCACAAAACAGCCATCGGTAGCACAGGCATGGGATAAAAGAACGGCCATACTCCGCAAACCATGCACGAGCACAGGCTCTGAATGCTGGCATTGCAAAACTCCTGTCCCTTGAAATGCTGTGATTCAGGCTGGTGGAGACAGACAGTTTCCGTAACTGAATATCACTGTCAGTCCCACAATACAATGTGCCAAGCCGATTTCATTTCAGCAGGCAAGCCGTCCCTGGTCTGCAAAAGCATGTTGAGGGAAAAATTAAACATGCGCTACTAAAAGCCCTCAGTAGCAAGGTCCACCTGACCACCGATGCGTGGAGCAGTACCCATTGTTATGATCTGCTACAACCAGTAAGGAAAGAAGGGAATTCTGTCCCTACAATACAACTAAGCTGAATCCCTACGATGTAACGGGGAACCTGATCCTGCGACCAGACCCGCTAAAGTCCTCATCTAGTGTGAACGAAGACCTATAGTTGCGAGGGAGTAATCCCTACAAGATCTAGGGACTGGGAGAAAAGGTGGACACCTCCTAACATAAATTGTAGCATGGATAATTAAACAGAAAAATAAATACTTTGTGATCTAACATCAAGCAAAACTGACAGATTAAGGCACCTAAGCACCCGGCTAGCTTAACAGTAGATAATACAATGAAGTCAAGCAAAGCCAGAAGGGCGGAGCCAGACTAAATAGGGAAAAAAGGTCATGTGACCAGCAAACTGAAACAAAACCTAACAAGAGGGTTCTAACACCCATTGGCCAGGGACAATACCTTTCCCTCACTGCCCATTGGGTCAATGTTGTGCAGCCGGGTACTGATCTTGCGAGTGGCGCTGTACGTGTTCTGCCAACTCCAAGGATTGCAGGAATCAAGTCTGTACACATTGATTCCTCCTCCTACTCCAGTTCCTCAGAATCATCGCTGCAGGAGCCGTCACGGTCTACCTCCACATGGACCCGTGAACGTTTACCTGTTGCGACCGATATGAGCACAGCCGTGTCCAAATGTCAACAGGCCGTCCTGAAATTAATTTCCATGGGGAATCTTAGCCACACAGCGCAGGAGCTCTGTAATGCCATAAAGCAGGAGAGCGACGTGTGGTTTTTGGAAGAGAATCTACAGGCAGGCTTGGTAGTGTGTGACAATGGCCGAAATCTGGTGTCAGCTCTGGGCCTTGGCAACCTCACTCACATACCATGTCTGTCATATGTGCTCAACTTGGTCGTGCAGAGTTTTTTGAGGGACTATCCGGATCTTGATGCACTGCTGCACAAGGTCCGCCTAGAGTGCGCTCACTTGCGACGTTCCAGCATGGCCAGATCGCTGATTGCAGCTCTGCAACGCAGATTTCACCTTCATGAACATCGCATCATATGTGACGTACCCACCAGGTGGAATTCCTCATTACATATGTTGGAGCGGTTGTGTGAGCAGCAGCCAACAGTAATGGAGGATCAGCTGCATCAGGCGCAGTCAACTCGCAATTTGCGCCGTTCACACTTCACCACTACTGAGTGGGCCTCTATAATAAGAATAATAATAATATTATTTATTTATATAGCGCCATAATATTCCGCAGTGCTTTACAGTTTAACAGTTTCAAAACACAAGTCATAAGTAACAACGTTAACAATACAATAATTAAAGCAAAATCAGCCGCCCCTGCTGGTGAAAGCTTACAATCTACAATGAGGTGGGGGAGATACAAAGTACAGGTGTTTATATACAATGGTGTTTTTACAATGATGGTCCAGCCATTTTAAGGGAGTGAGGTATGCATGGAGATAGTGAATGGGCTACACACACAGAATTACACATAGAATGACTTTGATTAGTGAATGTGATAGGCCACTGTGAACAAATGTGTTTTGAGGGAGCGCCTGAAACCATCCAAATTGCGGATAGTCCGAATTTCTTGGGGTAGAGCATTCCAGAGGATTGGCGCAGCGCGGGAGAAGTCTTGGAGTTGGGAGTGGGAGGTACGGATTAGTGCAGAGGTTAGTCGAAGGTCGTTTGCAGAGTGCAGCAGTCGGTTAGGCCGATAAATATAAATAAGGGAGGAGATGTAGGGGGTGCTGCGCTGTGGAGAGCTTTGTTGGTGAGAACCAGTAATTAGAATTGGATCCTATAATGAATGGGCAGCCACTGCCAGTGTAATGAGTGCCGAAGGACTCTATGAAGGATATCTGCCACGTTTTGCGTGCGTTTGATGAGTCAACGCGGATGGCGAGTGCAAATGATGCACTAGTCAGCCTGACTGTCCCCCTTATCTGCCTGCTTCAAAAAACACTGCAAGCACTAAGGCATGAGGTTTTGGAAGAGGTGGAGGATGAGGAGTCACAAATTCCATCACCTTCTGGACAGTCAGCGCAACGTGGTTCCTCACAAAGGGCTGGAGGACTTTCAAAGTACCATGCTGTATCAACAATTGAACCTCCAGAGTCGCTGTCTATATTTTCATAACCATTACAAACTTTTAATGTATTTACAAAGCACATAATGTACAGTTTTTGTCTATCCTTTTGTAATGCTATTGTGTTTCCATAAACTGATGTTACAGAATTATGATACAAAGTTTTTAAATTTTGAGTTTTAAATTTTGTAAATTTTTATGTATTTGAAGGACTTTGTGAGGAGGATGAGGAGGAGTCAATGGAGGAGGAAGACATCGCTCCAGAGGGAGGTAGACAATGCTCTAGTCAGTATGTAGACCAAGGGTGGGGTGATGCACAGCAGGCAGAGATGACGCCTCTTGCAGGGGACAACGTTTCTTGGCCAGTTGGGAGTCTGCAGCACATGGTTGATTTCATGCTGCAGTGGCTGAGAAACGACCGCCGCATCGAACACATTCACACCACGTCTGATTATTGGGTGTACACCCTCCTAGACCCTCGCTACCGGGACAACTTACAAAGCCTCATCACACCGTTGAACCGGGAGCGTAAAATGCGGAAGTACCAAGACACACTGGTGCAATCCATAATGTTCTCCATTCCAGCCGAGAGCGCTGCTGCTACTGCTTTACAAAGCAGCTCTGTGCGTCGAGGCAGTGGAGACAGCTCTGCAACAAGAGGGAGCACAAGCAGCGCCTCTGCACAGGGCAAGAACAGTATGTTCCAAATGTGTCGAAGTTTTGTGGCAGCGCCACCAATGTCTACACCATCCGAGACGGCTCCAGTCAGCAGGAGGCAACATTTCCGTAAGATGGTGACAGACTACATGTCTTGCCCTCTCAGTGTACTCCAGATGGCTCTTCCCCATTCAACTTTTGTGTCTCTAAGCTGGATACATGGCCAGAGCTTAGCCAGTATGCATTGGAGGTGCTGGCTTGCCCTGCTGCCAGTGTATTATGGAGCGCGTCTTTACTGCTGCAGGTGGTGTACTAACAGACCGTTGCATGCGACTATCCTCCGATAATGTAGAACGGCTTACTTATTATGGCAGATATCCACATGTCTAACACAAATGCTAACACAAAAGCATACTTATGCTATAGGGTACTGATGGTGAACCTTCTCACTCCATAACTTTGACAAATCCAACTCACATCATGCCTCAAATGCTGCAATGTTGGAAGTGCATAATGTGGGTTGAACTTTGACAACAGCTGCAGTGCGAAGGTTATCCTTCTGTGTTCTTGGCTTTTAAATAAAAGCATACAAGTAAATATAATAATACATTGTTGATTAAGGGACATGATGTACACCTGTAATATTGTGCAAACAATGGATGTAGGACTATTCCTCTTCAACATTACTTATATTTGTGTCATTTGAAAAAATACATATTTTAGTTAAAAATTAAAAACCCATGTTCAGTAGCTGTGAAAGGCCCGTTTGTGTACTTCTATATTGTTTGCAACCAATGTATTGTATACGGATGGAAGCACGTCACTGTAATAGATTTGAATTATTTTAAATAGAATAAAGCAGCACCAATTCGAGAAAAATGTGAAGGATGAGGCAGTGAGACACGCTCAGCAGAGTACAAGCAACAGTGGTTGAAGAAGTAACTGGAGCGGGATCTGCACTACAAAAATGAAAACCTCTGACTACAGTAAACAGTGCACACAACTGTTCAGTAGCTGTGAAAGGCCCGTTTGTGTACTACTATATTGTTTGCAACCAATGTATTGTATACGGATGGAAGCACGTCACTGTAATAGATTTGAATTATTTTAAATAGAATAAAGCAGCACCAATTTTAGAAAAATGACAAGGATGAGCCAGTGACAGACACTCAGCAGAGTACACGCAGCGGTGGTTGAAGAAGTAAATGGAGCGTGATCTGCATTTAAAAAAAAAAAATACCTCACAGACTGCAGTGAACACTGAAACACAACTATTCACAATCTGTGAAAGGCTACTCCTTTGTCTACTTCTATAGTGTTTGCAACCAATGTATTGTATACGGATGGAAGCGCGTCACACTAATAGATTATATTTATTTTAAATGGAATGGAGCAGAACCAATTGGAGATAAATGAAAAGGATGAGGCACTGAGACACGCTCAGCAGAGTACAAGCAGCAGTGCTTGAACAAGTAACTGGAGCGTGATATGCACTCAAAAAAAAAAAAACACAGACTGCAGTGAACACTGAAACACAACGGTCCACAATCTGGGAAAGGCTACTCCTTTGTCTACTTCTATAGTGTTTGCAACCAATGTATTGTATACGGATGGAAGCGCGTCACACTAATAGATTAGATTTTAAATGGAATGGAGCAGAACCAATTGGAGAAAAATGAAAAGGATGAGGCACTGAGACACGCTCAGCAGAGTACAAGCAGCAGTGCTTGAACAAGTAACTGGAGCGTGATATGCACTCAAAAAATAAAAAACACAGACTGAAGTGAACACTGAAACACAACTGTCCACAATCTGGGAAAGGCTACTCCTTTGTCTACTTCTATAGTGTTTGCAACCAATGTATTGTATACGGATGGAAGCGCGTCACACTAATAGATTAGATTTTAAATGGAATGGAGCAGAACCAATTGGAGAAAAATGAAAAGGATGAGGCACTGAGACACGCTCAGCAGAGTACAAGCAGCAGTGCTTGAACAAGTAACTGGAGCGTGATATGCACTCAAAAAATAAAAAACACAGACTGAAGTGAACACTGAAACACAACTGTCCACAATCTGGGAAAGGCTACTCCTTTGTCTACTTCTATAGTGTTTGCAACCAATGTATTGGATACGGATGGAAGCGCATCACACTATAATTTCTAATGAATGGAGCAGCTAGAATTACACTAAAGAAAAAAAAAAAGAGTCTGTGAGTGACACGTGCAGATGCCTACAGACAGCGTTGGATGCAGAGCAAACTGCAGCGTCACCTGCACTCACACACACCTTGCAGAGCTGTTAAAACAACACTGCAGGCAAAAGGAAGCTTTACACAGCGGTTGGTGATAGCCTGCCTAAGCACAGTACACTAAATCGCAATCTCTAACTGTCCCTCAGAGTCAGCAGAGCAGCGTTCTGTCCCTATCTGAATTCACAGCACAGTGACGCTAAAATGGCGGCGGCGCCTTTTATAGTGCATTCTGACATCATTTCAGCAGCCAATCACAGCCATGCCATTAGTTAAGATGACCGCAGCATTACAGGATGTGCCCACACTTCGTAGGATTCCTCATTGGCTGACTAAAATCACATTGCCTCTCAAAGAATTATGGGAACTTCCGATTCCGGTATACGATATTGAAAAAGTATCGGAATTAAGTATCGGAATTCCGATAACGCGAATATCGGCCGATACCCGATACTTGCGGTATCGGAATCTCAACACTAATCAAGACCATTATCAGTTCTGAGTGGCAAATTGGAACGTAGCCTATAGAGACTTATATCATTCCACATGTGCAGTTTCAGCATCCTGTGATAAATAGAAGTGGATCAGGGGAAATCTTTAATGAACGCCCTTCATATTTCATAAATTTCCCCAAAGAGAACCAGAATAATATAGACCACACTTGTGTGAGTATACATCTCCACTAGAAGGGCTAACTGAAGAACAGACTAACATTAGTGTGAGTTTCAGACTCCCCAGGCTGTAAACAGTGCAGAAATTATTTAATTTATTATGCTTTGCTTATATAGTGCCATCATATTCCGGAGAGACATTATCATCACTGTCTCCACTGGGTGTTATGATTTGGTAGCTGAGGAGGACAGCAGCAAAAATAGACAGGCAACCAGACACTGGAGGGGTTGGTAACTAGCGGATTGCAGACCCCTAAACTGACAGCACAACTAAAAGCAGCCATGGGATGTGCCTACGGTGCGCTAGACGCCTCGACACAGACAGAGAGATAACTAAGCCTAAAGAGAAAAAGGGGAAGGCTAACTGCCCCGGAATAGAGCCCCAAAGGAATAGGTAGCCCCCAAACATATATTGGCGGTGAGACAAGATGAAATACAAAAACAGGCAGAAAATAGAGTGAGCAAATGCTGGGGCCCAATCTGTCTAGCTAGCACAGGACAGGAAAGAATGCTGTCTGCAATCCGACAAAAACTCTAAGAAAAACTCCAACACGTTCTGATATACAAAAATTCTGAGATTACATGATCTCTCCCCTGCTAGATCAGAACTCCGGTGTAACTGGTAGCAAATAAGCGAATACTGATATAACAGGGAACTGATAATACATAAACAATGGCAAATGAGAAACAGAGCCCAGTGCAGGCCCCAGCAGGGGAACCTGGCTGTACAAACTCCAGGAGGGCAAAAACTGAAATAGACAAAAATGAATGCCACAGAAATAAACAGAAAATAACTTATCTAAAAGTTGCAGGACAAGCAGGAAGCGAACTGACTTCCAAATAGGACCAGGAAGAACAAATCACCAGCGAGGATCATGGGAAGGTAGCTCACTTAAATCTCCCTAGTCATCAACACCAGATGGCCAATCATCGCTCCCAGCTGATGAACGTCTGTCAGCCAAAGCAGATTCCTTACTATCAGCAGCCACCAGAGGGAGCCCAAACTCCGAAGTCAGATCCAGAGCGTTCACAACAACTGGGGCTCTCATTCTAAATTTACTATCAATATGGCTTTGGAGTGTGGAAAGAAATAGGAGTACCCAGATGAAAACCACGCAAACATGGGGAGAACATACTTCCATTTGAAATTCATGACTGGTGACTTTTAGATTGTTAGTTCTGCACCAACCTCTAAAAATTAGCAATTAGTTACCTTTAACGCATAATGTGGCAGCAGCAGAATGTTTCTGTTTCATTATAATTGCTACTGTTAGAAATGCTGACAGTCGTACTTTCACAATAGCGGGAATGTCATTACTGCCTTGTGACGCGTGATGCCTTGTAGTTGACTTATCGATGTGAAATACCGAGAACTGAGTTCATATTAAACAATAGCATACGAGAAGCAATGCACTTTGAAATGTGCATCTTCACTCATTTCTAGGATAAACCAATGCCCAAAATCATAAATATTAGATCTATGTTTCAGTAAAATAGTATGAAATGTTGACGACATTCAGGTTACATGCAGCTTTTGAACTGGAGCTAATGTTTATGGATAGAGGAATCATCTGGAGAGGGTGCATTATGTTGAAAAAGCATGGGTCACTGAAAGGTGAAGAAAAGTACACCTACGAGTGCTTTCTGCAACCGCTATCTTCCCATTTGTGCACCCAATTCAAGAAAAAGAAAAGAAAACAAATGTAAAATGTGTTATTAATTTACGACTGATTTAGTAGGGTATTTCTGGTCTGTTTGTACAAGCTCAGTGTGATAGTTTTCTTATCTCAAAGTATTTTCTCTTTTTTTTGTATTATCTTCCGTTGTGACAGTTCTTTCTTTATCTACTTTTGAGAATAAGCTCAGAGGGTGATGTAGTGAAGAAATCAGAGAAAACACTATCTAGAAGATAAAAATACAGTTTAGAATGCCGTGTTTCAGAATGTATAAATTGATACAGTAAATCCCAAAGATATGATTTGCTACAGACCACTTTTGAAAATTACTTCAGAGTCAAAAATAATATTTTTTCTTACTGAATTCATCAAGTAATTTGAGTAAAATAATGCGGTCTAATAGTGATAAAGATGGAAATCCAAATCAATCTACATGATTTGAAGCCTATAAGAAAGTAAATCACTAGTCCTATCATGACCTCTAGGCTACAATTTGAGAGATGAGAGCTGATTAGCTGATTACAATGCTCCAGTAATTATATTTTAGCTACTTTTCTAACTTTGTTTCAGAATTATTACTGTATTCGCATTAATAAAATATTTGCACTTGTTAAATCATATTAAGACTATATTGGCTTCTAAGAGAACAGAGTGTTGCTTGTGGAAGTTTGGAAAGAAAAAATATCTTTCTAGTTAAAAGTTACATTTTTTAATGCAAAATTTAAAAATAGGTTTCTCAAGCATCATTTCAGAGAATACTAAAGTGTTGTACTTGCTTAGCCTGTGCGAAATTTCAGAAAAAGCAAGCTGGTCAAATGTAAATGTATTTCATGAGATGATGAACACAGACAGGTATTTATATATGTAGCTTGGTAATACAATAAATTGGTTTGATAAGTTGAGGCCAAAAAATGTCTTTCGGTTGAGGTGCCACCAGCAGGTCATTGTGTCTTTCTCTAGGTTTATGAAAATGTTTAAACTGTATTTAATGATAAAATCGTGAATGTGTGGTTTGTTTGTCTCTTTTCTTGCTGAAGGGAGCAAGTTTACCTTTCAAATGGTGTATCATTTGTGTGTGTGTGTCGAAGTAATCAGCGAAAAAGCAGTGCATGTATACAAATGTGTTTGCATATGTGACTCACCTGCAGTGAAGTGTGCAATCCTCCAATGTGCCTGAAATAGGCTGGGCAAGCACTTGGGCAAGCTGGAAAGACCCCAAGGCAAATGTTTGGATTTGTTTGTGATGTCTGTAAGCTGCTTTGTGGTACTGTACTTTGGGGTGATGTGCTGCCACCTGCAGGTCATTTAAGCTTTCAAATGGTGTATCACTTGTTTGTGTGGGTGGAGAATGAACGTAGCAAGTGTGCAATTCAATAGGCAGTACATGTTTACAAATGTGTTTGCATATGTTTTTCAAATAGTTTTATTAGGGTTTAAAATATTTCAATTGGGTGGAAAGACAAGAGGAAGGGGGGGTAGGGAGGGAAGGTTGAGAACTTAGAGAAAGAAACATTACAAAACTTTTCAAAACAGACCTGTTAATCAAAAGCAAATTAAAACTATATATAGGTTTTATATAAACATTTTTCAAGTTGGAGAGAGAGATAATATCCTTAGAAAGAAGTAGTCGGTTTCAATTCTCTTTTATTACTTTATCAAGATTTAGGAGGTTTAACCGGTTTGGAATTGCTCATTCCACACTTTCCACTTTTTGGAATATTTGTTTATTCCGTTATTGTTGACAGCAAATCTCCACTCTATGTTATTGTGGGTGTGGATTTTTTCTAAGCTATCAGCAAACTTGGGTGAGGTTTGTTTTTTCCACCAAAAAGCAATCTCGTTTTTAATTACTAAAAAAATATGAATTATGATATATCTTGTGGTGGGTGAAAAATCCTCCATATCCAAGGAAAGCAGGGCTCTTTGTGGAGTGATAGCGAAATCTTTTTCAAATGTGATGATTAGTGTTGAGCATTCCGATACTGCAAGTATTGGGTATCGGCTGATATTCGCGGTATCGGAATTCCGATACTGAGTTCAGATACTTTTGCCATATCGTACACCAGAATCGGAAGTTCCCATAATGCTATGAGAGGCAGTGTGATTTGATTCAGCCAATGAGGAATCCTAAGAAGTGTGGGCACATCCTGTAATGCTGTGGTCATGTTAACTAATGGCATGGCTGTGATTGGCTACTGAAATGATGTCATGAATGCACTATAAAAGGCGCCGCCGCCATTTTGGTTCCACTCTGCTGTGAATTCAGTTAGGGACAGAACGCTGCTCTTCTGACTCTGAGGGACAGTCAGAGATTGCATTTTGTGAATTGTTCTTTAGGCAGGCTAGTTTACCAACCGCTGTGTAAAGCTTCCTTTTGCCTTGCAGTGCTGTTTTCACAGCTGTCTGCAAGGTCTGTGTGTGAGTGCAGGTCACGCTAAAGTTTGTTCTGCATCCACTGCTGGTTGTAGTCTGCTAAGCGTGTGTCACGGCCTCAATTTTTTTTCTCTGTAATTGGTGCTGCTCAATTCAATTTAAATTAACTCTCATCTATTAGTGTGATGCGCTTCCATCCGCATCCAATACATTGGTTGCAAACACTACAGAAGTACATAGCGGAGCCTTTCAGAGCTAATGCACAGTTGTCTGCAGTGTTCACGGCTGTCTGTTAGGTCTCCTTCTGAGTGCAGCTCACGCTGAAGTTTGTTCTGCATCCACTGCTGGTTGTAGTCTGCTAAGCGTGTGTCACTGCCTCATCCATTTTTTTTTTGTAATTGGTGCTGCTCAATTCAATTTAAATTAACTCTCATCTATTAGTGTGACGTGCTTCCATCCGTATCCAATACATTGGTTGCAAACACTATAGAAGTACATAGCGGAGCCTTTTAGAGCTAGTACACAGTTGTCTGCAGTGTTCACGGCTGTCTGTTAGGTCTCCTTCTGAGTGCAGCTCATGCTGAAGTTTGTTCTGCATCCACTGCTGGTTGTAATCTGCTAAGCGTGTGTCACTGCCTCATCCTTTTTTTTTGTAATTGGTGCTGCTCAATTCAATTTAAATTAACTCTCTCCTATTAGTGTGCCGCGCTTCCATCCGTATCCAATACATTGGTTGCAAACACTAGATAGGAGTAGATAGAGGAGCCTTTCGGCTGGTTTGCGGCCTGCCGGACCAGCCAGATTAGTATTACCCTATTTTTTGTAGCCTTATCTATTGCATTGTAATTTCCTGCATTGTAATAGCTACAAAATGTTTGTGATACTATCGATTAGACATCTTTTGTCTCAATCACAACCTTTGTTTTTTTTTGTGAAAAACACAAAAAAGTGAATAAAGTTCACCAAACACTACACTTGACACTTGTTAGGCCACATTAGCTCATATTAAAGTGTAGTCCACACTTAGTAAACTTAGTGTTTCCTATACCTGTTAGCAGCTGTTCAGGAATAAGCACACTAAGGCCTTAGTACTTTTCTGCCTATCTTTATCAATCTACCAAGATGAAGAAGGCAGGGAGTAAGGCACGTGGTCGTGGGCATGGAGTTTCAGCAGGGAGAGGACGTGGGGATTCTGTGCCTGCTGCCGGCACCAGTGACACAGCATCCCCCAGTTTTCCCCGGGAGCGGTCCTTTATGCGCAGCTTTGTAGGAGCTCGCCGTACCCCCTTGCTGCGGGAAGGACAAATTGAAGCCATTGTCGGATGGATGGCAGCTAACGCATCGACTTCAATTACTTCCACATCCTCTCAGGACCAGAGCACTGAAGAGTAACCATCTGTCTCTTCACCACCTGCCAAATTGCCCAGGCAGTCAGAGAGCTCTGTACAGGAGCCAGCTCAGTCTCTACTTCTGTTCTCTGAATCTGTTGGCTTGGAAAGAGGGGGCCAGCCAAGCAGCATTCTAGAATGTGAAAAAGAGGGAGTATGCAGTGATGCGCAACTGCTTTGTCTCTCTGAATCTGAAGAGGTGGGTGGGCCAGTGCCTATGGTCAGCACACCTCAGAACGCATCTGATGATGATGAGACTCAGGTGCCAGTTTCTGTTGCGCATGGTGCTGGCCAGACGACCCAGGATAAGCAGATGTTTGAAGAGGGTAGTGGAGATGATGAGGTCCTTGACCCATCATGGTGTGAGGAACAGGAAGGTGGTGGGAGCAGCTCTGAGGAAGAGATTCCCCCAACGGTCCAAAGAGGAGGGAGAGGTAGGGTTCAGACTCGGTTGCCTGTAGCCTCCACTTTGGCACCCGTTTGGAGGAGTTCTCTTTCAAAAGCCAAAACGGGCGCTCCCAGGACTTGCAGTGCGTGGTCCTTTTTTGACACAGTTGCAGATGACATTTGCTTTGTCAAATGCAAGCTGTGTAATCAAAAAGTAAAAAGAGGTAAAAGTGTCAGCAACCTCAATACCACTAATATGTGGAAACATGTGCGGACCAAGCACGTGGTGGAGTTACAAAGACACACTGGAGACGTAGGCCAACCTACAGCACCACCTACATCTTCAGCTCGTGTTGTAGCCTCTTCCTCTAGCTCACACACAGCTGGTTCGGCTTCCTCACAGGATCGCCCTGGAAGAACCTCTGGCACTAGTGTACAGAGACCCAGTGTAATTCAACCCACAGCACCACGTTCCCTGTCATCTTCACACTCCCAGGCCACTCTACAGCCATCGGTAGCTCAGGCATGGGAGAAAAAGCGGCCATACTCGGCAAACCATCCCCGAGCACAGGCTCTGAATGCTGGCATTGCCAAACTTCTGTCCCTTGAAATGCTGTCATTCAGGCTGGTGGAGACTGACACCTTCCGTAACTTCATGGCATTGGCAGTCCCACAATACAACGTGCCCAGCCGCTTTTATTTCAGCAGGCAAGCCGTCCCTGCCCTGCAAAAGCATGTGGAGGGAAAAATTAAACATGCGCTACTAAAGCCGTCAGTAGCAAGGTCCACCTGACTACCGATGCGTGGACCAGTAACCATGGACAGGGATGATACCTTTCCCTCACTGCCCATTGGGTCAATGTTGTGGAGCCGGGTACAGATCTTGAGAGTGGTGCTGTACGTGTTCTGCCAACTCCAAGGATTGCAGGAATCCAGTCTGTACACATTGACTCCTCCTCCTACTCCAGTTCCTCAGAATCATCGCTGCAGGAGCCGTCATGGTCTACCTCCACATGGACCCGTGAACGCTTACCTGTTACGACTGATATGAGCACAGACGTGGCCAAACGTCAATAGACCGTCCTGAAATTAATTTCTATGGGGAATCAAAGCCACACAGCGCAGGAGCTCTGGAATGCCATCAAGCAGGAGAGCGACATGTGGTTTGTGCCAGTGAATCTCCAGCCAGGCTTGGTAGTGTGTGACAATGGGCGAAATCTGGTGGCAGCTCTGGGCCTAGGCAACCTCACTCACATACCATGTCTGGCACATGTGCTCAACTTGGTCGTGCAGAGTTTTTTGAGGGACTATCCGGATCTTGATGCACTGCTGCACAAGGTCCGCATAGAGTGCGCTCACTTGCGGCGTTCCAGCATGGCCAGATCGCGCATTGCAGCTCTGCAACGCCGATTCCGCCTTCCGGAACATCGCATCATATGTGACCTACCCACCAGGTGGAATTCCACGTTACATATGTTGGATCGGTTGTGTGAGCAGCAGGCAGCAATATTGAAGTACCAGCTGTATCAGGCGCAATCAAGTCGCAATTTGCGCCGTTCACACTTCACCACCACTGAGTGGGCCTCTATGAAGGACATCTGCCACGTTTTGCGTGCGTTCAATGATTCCACGTGGATGGCGAGTGCAGATGATGCACTAGTCAGCATGACTGTCCCCTTATCTGCCTGCTTCAAAAAACACTGCAAGCACTAAGGGATGAGGTTTTGGAAGAGGTGGAGGATGAGGAGTCACAAATTCCATCACCTTCTGGACAGTCTGCGCAACATGGTTCCTCACAAAGGCCTAGGCAGGGGACACTCTGTGAGGAGGATGAGGAGGAGGAGTCAATGGAGGAGGAAGACATCGCTCCAGAGGAGGGAGGTACACAATGCTCTAGTAGTCAGTATGTAGAGCGAGGGTGGGGTGATGCAGAGCAGGCAGAGATGACGCCTCTTGCAGGGGACAGCATTTCTTGGCCAGTTGGGAGTCTGCAGCACATGGTTGATTTCATGTTGCAGTGCCTGAGAAACGACCGCCGCATCGCCCACATTCTCACCACGTCTGATTATTGGGTGTACAACCTCCTAGACCCTCGCTACGGGACAACTTACAAAGCCTCATAACACCATTGAACTGGGAGCGTAAAATGCGGGAGTACCAAGACACACTGGTGCATTCCATCACGTTCTCCATTCCAGCCGAGAGCACTGCTGCTAGTGCTTTACAAAGCAGTACTGTGCGTCGAGGCAGTGGAGGAAGCTCTACACTAGGAGGGAGCAGAAGCAGCGCCTCTGCACTGGGCAAGACCAGTATGGCCCAAATGTGGCGAAGTTTTGTTTCCCCGCCACAAATGTCTACACTATCACAGATGGCTCCAGTCAGCAGGAGGCAATGTTTCCGTCAGATGGTGACAGACTACATGTCTTGCCCTCTCAGTGTACGCCCAGACGACTCTTCCCCCTTCAAGTTTTGGGTCTCTAAGCTGGATACATGGCCAGAGCTTAGCCAGTATGCATTGGAGGTGCTGGCTTGCCCTGCTGCTAGTGTATTATCAGAGCGCGTCTTTAGTGCCGCAGGTGGTGTACTAACAGACCGTCGCATGCGACTATCCTCCGGATTACTTTTCTGAAAATGAACAAGGCATGTATCTCACCTGAATTTGCCTGTCCGGTTTCCGATTAAATAACTGGTTGGAAACAGTATCCATGTCTCCTCTTCTGTTCATGTTTCTACCACCTGAACTGTACTCCCTGGGCTCCAACACTGCCAGTTGCTGCTCAGAAGTGCCGTCTGCACAGAGAAATACACAAGCTCCTGTGTTAGTAGGGTTCAGTAACGCCAGCTGTTCCCCTGCTGTGTGTCCGGCAATAAGTCTCCTGCTCCCTCCACATGCACACAACATCAGATGTCTAACTTGCTCCACATAGGGATGAGCCTACACCCTGATTGATATGCTCCAAACCAGAAAAACGGCAGCTTTCCAACCATAAAATGATGAATTGTAGTACGAAATATGTACAAATATACATTTTAAATACAAGCGCATATATGCACATGGGACTACAAATGCAACCAAAAAAGCCTTCATAGGATATAGGGGTTCAAATGAATGCATACAAGTACATTTCATAATCCATTAATGCTGCCTAAGGAACGGTATGTACACCTGTAATATAGTGCAGACAATGGATGTAGGACTACTCATCATCATCATTACTTATATATGTGACAGTAAAAATACACTTATTGAGGACAACTCTTAGTTCACACCCCATATATGAAAGGTCCAGTGTTATGTTTTGGTAGCTGAGGAGAATAAGCAAAAACGGCAATACACCAGAGAGGCTGGAACCTATTGGATTGCAGTAACCTGAACTAACCACACAACTAGAGGTAGCCGTGGAGCGTTCCTAAGTTGATCCTAGACGACTCGTCACAGCCTGAGAGATATCTACACCTAAAGGCAGAAAGATGAAAGCTATCTGCCCCGGAGCAGATCCCCAAAGAAAATAGGAAGCTCCCAAACATGTAATGGCGGTTAGACAAGAAGAAGCACGGACACAGACAGAAATAGAATGAGCAAATGCTGGGGCCCAATCTGTCTAGACAGAAAAGTACAGGAAAGGATACTCACTGCAATAAAAAAAAAAACCTAAAAAATACCAACTCTTTTGATTGCAAAAACACCTGAGATCACACGATCTCTACCACCTAAATCAGTTCTCTGGTGTAACAAAATTAAGCCGCAGCCACTGAAAAAACAGGAAAAAGCAAATGAACAAACAACAGTGGCTCCAGATAAACTGAGAGGAGCATAAGCCCCCGGAGGGGACCTGGCTGACCTCCACAGAAGTGCAGGGAACAATGCAAAAAGCAAGCACAAAAATAAAAGCAGAAAATATCTTATCTGATAGCAGAAGATGCAGGCAAGACTCAGCAAACTTCAAAATGAACCAGGAACCACAATTGAGACAAGAACAATTGATCACCGGCAACCATCATGGGAGGGAACCTCCCTTATTTCAGACCAGTCCGTGATCCCAGATTGCCATTCCTCGCTGAAAGGTTCAGTACTGTCTGTAACCACTAGAGGGAGCCTCTGCTCAGAAACCATCTCTAGCACATTCATAACAGTACCCCACCTTGAGGAGGGGTCACCAAACCCTCACTTGTGCAACCAGGTCGATCAGGATGAGCTCGGTGATAGGCACGGATCAGTCTCCTAGCATGGTTGTCCGAAAGCAAACACCCAAGAATTGTCCTCCTGACCATGACCTCTCCACTTAACCAAATACTGGAGTTTCTGTCTAGAAAAACGAGAATCCAATATTTTCTCAACCAATTACTCCAGATTGCCCTCAACCAAAACAGGGTCAGGAGGCGCAGCCATAGGAACCACTGGCTCGACAAAACTCTTCAATAAGGACTTGTGGAACACGTTATGGATCTTAAATGTCCCTGGAAGAAGCAAACGGAAGGAAACAGGATTAAGAATCTCCATGATCTTATAAGGTCCAATGAACCTAGGCTTAAACTTTGGAGATGCAACCCTCATAGGGATATTTTTTGAGGACAACCAAACTAAGTCCCCCACTTTAAACCGGGGACCATCAGTCCTATGCCGGTTGGCAAACCGTTGGCCTTCTCCTGAGAGAGAGACAACCTCTCCACTACCTGGTCCCAAATCTGCTGCATTCTCTCCACAACAGAGTCAACACCCGGACAGACAGAAGCCTCCGCCTGTCCCGAAGAAAATCGAGGGTGAAACCCAAAATTGCAGAAAAATGGAGACATCAATGTGGCAGAGCTAGCCCTATTATTAAGAGCAAACTCAGCCAAAGGCAAAAAAGAGACCCAGTCACCTTGATCAGCAGACACAAAACATCTCAAATAAGTCTCCAAGGTCTGGTTTGTTCTCTTGGTTTGTCCATTGGTCTGAGGATGAAAAGCAGAGGAGAAAGATAATTGAACACAAAGTTTAGAACAAAATGTCCTCCAAAATCTGGAAACAAACTGGATTCCTCTGTCAGACACAATGTTCTCCGGAATGCCATGTAACCGAACCACGTGCTGAAGGAACAAAGGCACCAATTCGGAGGAGGAAGTTAACTTAGGTAACGGCATAAGATGTATCATTTTGGAAAACCTATCACAGATTACCCAGATAACGGTCATTCTCTGAGAAACAGGGAGGTCGGAAATAAAATCCATAGAGATATGGGTCCATGGCCTCTTGGGCACAGGTAATGGCATTAACAAACCACTAGAGCGAGAGCAAGGCTTGGAGCGAGAGCAAGTCCCACAGGACTGCACAAATTCCCTGACGTCACGAGACAAAGTAGGCCACCAAAAGAACCGACTCACCAAGTCTCAGGTACCAAAAATCCCGGGATGACCAGCCAACGCAGAACAATGAATCTCAGACATCACACTCTTCTTCCACTGGTCTGGGACAAACAATTTCCCAATAGGGCAGCGCTCAGGTTTATCCTCCTGACACCCTTCCAGAGCCAGTCTCAAATTGGGTGAGATGGCGGAAAGAACTACACCCTCTTTCAAAATAACAGTAGGATCAGATAACTCAGGAGAGTCCGCAAAGAAACTACTCGAGAGGGCATCCACCTTAACATTCTTAGTGCCAGGAAGAAAAGAAACCACAAAATTAAAACGTGTGAAAAACAAGGCCCACCTGGCCTGTCTAGGATTAAGTCGCTTGGCTGATTCGAGATAAACCAGATTCTTATGGTCCGTGAGGACCACCACATGATGTTTGGCTCCATCCAGCCAATGACTCCACTCTTCAAAGGCCCACTTCATGGCCAATAACTCCCGATTACAAACGTCATAATTATGTTCAGTTGGAGAAAATTTTCGAGAGAAAAAGGCACAAGGGTTACTCTTAGAGGTCTCTGGATCTCTTTGGGACAAAACGGCACCTGCCCCAATTTCAGAGGCATTAACCTCCACCTGAAACGGTAGAGAAACATCAGGCTGCCATAGAACAGGAGCAGAAGTGAATCTCTGCTTAAGTTCCTGAAATGCAGAGACTGCCTCAGGAGGCCAATTCACCACATCAGAACCCTTTTTGGTCAAATCAGTAAATGGTTTAAAAATACCGGAGAAATTATCAATAAATATACGATAAAAATTGGCAAAACCCAAAAATCTCTGAAGAGCCTTTAATGACGTAGGTTGGACCCAATCACAGATGGCCTGAACCTTGACCGGGTCCATTTCAATAACAGATGGAGACAAAATGAATCCCAGAAATGAGACCTTCTGTATGCCAAAAAGACACTTTGATCCCTTCACATACAGTGCATTCTCTCTCAAAATCTGGAACACAGTCCGAACCTGTTTCACATGAGAGTCCCAGTCATTGGAAAAATCAAGATATCATCCAAATAAACAATCAGAAATTTATCCACAAAATCCCTGAAAATATCATTCATGAAGGATTAGAAGACGGAAGGAGCATTAGTGAGCCCAAAGGGCATCACTAGGTACTTAAAATGCCCTCTGGGGTATTAAACGCCATCTTCCATTCATCCCCATGCTTAATGCGAATAAGGTTATACGCCCCCTGAGATCAAGCTTGGTAAACCAACTAGCACTTTTCACCCTGGAAAACAGGTCAGAAATCAAGGGTAACGGATATTGATACTTCACAGTGATCTTATTCAAGAGACGATAATCAATACACGCCTCAATGAACCATCCTTTTTGGCCACAAAGAAAATCCGGCACCCAAGGGTGAAGAGGATGGTCTGATATGACCCTTCTCCAATGACTCCTTGATATAAGATCGCATAGCATCGTGTTCAGGTACAGACAAGTTAAAAAGGCGACCTATAGGAAATTTACCACCAGGCACTAATTCAATAGCGCAATCATAGCTCCTGTGAGGGGGCAAGGATGCAGATTTACTTTCACTAAATACATCCGAAAAATCAGTCAAAAAGTCAGAAACATCCTGAGACTGGGGAGAGGCAGAAAAAACAGGAGTGTCGGCATTAACACATTGGCAGCCCCAACTGGTCACAGACACAGATTTCCAATCCAAACAGGATTATGAGACTGTAACCAAGGGAAACCTAGTACAATAATGTCATGCAGATTATTCAGCACCAGAAATTTACAACTCTTCTGATGATCAGGTTCAACCCTCATTATCACCTGAGTAGAAAACTGGGGTTTATTCTCCGCCAAAGGGGTAGAATCAATGCCCAGTGGGGGAATAGACTTCCGCAGGGTATTATGGGAAACCCACAACGTTTGGCAAAGTCAAAATCCATCAGGTTAATAGCTGCTCCTGAATCAACAAAATCCTGAGCAGAAAATGTGGACAGGGAGCAAATCAGGGTGACAGTCAACAGAAATTTAGTCTGAACACTACCCAAGACAACTGAGCTTGCAAAACGTCTTCCCCGCTTAGGGCAGACTGAAATAGCATGAGAGGCGTCACCACAGTAGAAACATAACCCATTGCGCTTTCGAAACACATGACGCTGTGCCCCAGAAGTCACTCTATCACACTGCATGGGCTCAGAAGCTGGCTCACAAGGCAACACTATCTCACGCATACCTCTGCGCTCACGCAAACGTCTGTCAATTTGAATAGCCAATGACATAGAATCATTGAGACCAGAGGGAGCAGGGAATCCCACCATAACATCCTTTACATTCTCTGACAGCCCCTTCCGAAAAAGCGCTGCCAAAGCATCATCATTCCATTTGGTCAGGACTGCCCACTTTCGGAATTTCTGACAGTACAACTCAGCGTCTTCAAGACCCTGATTTAATGCCAACAAGGTTTTATCTATGGAGCATCTATGGGGGCACAATCTATGGAGCATCTATGGGCATAATCTATGGAGCATCTATGGGGTACAATCTATGGAGCATCTATGTGGGAATAATCTATGGAGCATTGTTATGAATGTGCTAGAGATGGTTTCTGAGCAGAGGCTCCCTCTGGTGGTTACAGACAGTACTGAACCTTTCAGCGAGGAGTGGCAATCTGGAATCATGGACTGGTCTGATATAAGGGAGGTTCCCTCCCATGATGGTTGCCGGTGATCAATTGTTCTTGTCTCAATTGTGGTTACTGGTTCATTTGGAAGTTTGTTGGAGTCTTGCCTGCATCTCCTGCTTTCAGATAAGATATTTTTTGCTTTCTTTTTGTGCTTGCTTTTTGCATTGTTTTCTGTACTTTTGTGGAGGTCAGCCAGGTCCCCTCCTGGGTCCTGAGCGCCTCACAGTTTTTCTGCAGCCACTGTTATTTGCTCATTTGCTTTTTCCTGTTTTTTCAGCGGCTGCGGCTTGGTTTTTGTTTACACTGAGATCTGATTTAGTTGGTGTCGAGATCATGTGATCTCAGTATTTTTGTAATCAGAATTGTTGGATTTTTGTAGGGTTTTCTGGGTTGCAGAAAGTAATCTCTCCTGTCCTATCCTATTTAGTCAGCTTGTGGCCCCAGCGTTTGCTCAGTCTATTTTCTGCCTATGTTTGTATTTTCATCTTGTCTAACCGCCATTATATGTTTGGGGGCTTCCTATTTTCTTTGGGGATCTGCTCCGGGGCAGATAGCTTTCATCTTTCTGCCTTTAGGTGTAGTTATCTCTCAGGCTGTGACGAGTAGTGTTGAGCATTCTGATACTGCAATATCGGGTATCGGCCGATATTCGCTGTATCGGAATTCCGATTATGAGATCCGATATGTTCGTCATATCGGATACTGGAATCGGAATGTTCCTGTCACTGTCAGTGTCCGTTCTTCGGGTCTGTCAGGAGTCAGCGGCACTTACCCGGCAGAAGATCCCCGGTGGTCACGTCCTGGACTGCTTGATGGCCGCTATTATCTTTTCCCTGGCGGTCACGTGCAGTTTCTCGCGATAACTGCACATGCTGCCGGGTAATCACGGCCGTAAAGCAGTCTGATGACGTCACCGCCGGGGAAGCTGGTAAGCAGCTGTGCTGCGTCGGGATGACAGGCTCTGCCTGAGATTCCGATGTAGCAGAGCTGGATCGTCGTGGGACCCTCGTTACTATGGACTGCGTCGGACAGGTGGTATACTGTTGGTTTGTTTTTTTTCTTTTTTTACAGATCGATGTAGTCGCAGGAATGAGAGTGTAATAAAATTAATGAAAACTGTGTTGTCTCTTTTATTTCATTAAAATACTTTTTTCTTGCTGTGTCTTTTTTTTAAACATTTAAAAACTTTGGGATTAATAATGGATCGGTGTCTTATTGACGCCTCTCCGTTATTAACCGGGCTTATTGTCACCGTGCAATCAACGATGACATTAACCCCTTATTACCCCGCTTGCCACCGCTACAGGGCAAGTGGGAAGAGCCGGGTAAAGTGCCACAATTGGCACATCTTTTGATGCGCCAAATGTGGGGCTGCTGATGCCTGGTATTTTTAGGCTGTTGAGGGCCAAAATCCATGGGCCTTGACAGTCTTTTAATACCAGGCCGCAGCAGTCTGCATTTTACTTGGCTGGTTAACAAAAATAGGGGGGATCCCCACGCCATTTTTTTTTCGAGGGGATCCCCTATTTTTGTTAACTAGCCAAGCTAAGCAGACTGCTGTGGCCTGGTATTATCAGGCTTGCAAGGTCCATGGATATTAGATCCTTACCAGCCTGAAAAACCAGGCCTCAGCAGTCTGCTTCATCTGGCTGGTTAACAAAAATACGGGGGACCCCACGCCATTTTTTTTCGAGGGGATCCCCTATTTTTGTTAACCAGCCAAGATAAGCAGACTGCTGTGGCCTGGTATTATCAGGCTGGCAAGGTTCATCGATCTTGGCTCCTTAACAGCCTGAAAATCCAGGCCTCAGCAGTCTGCTTCATCAGGCTGGTTAACAAAAATAGGGGGACCCCACGCCATTTTTTTTTCGAGGGGATCCCCTATTTTTGTTAATCAGTTCCCTCTGATGTCACTGATGGTGTCCCTGGCTGACCTGAAGTGAAAGTGGAAAGCAATCAATTAAGCTTTCCACTTCCTCTCCTGTCAGCCAGGAGAGAAGCTCATTCATTCGGGGGTTTACTGTGAGGCTGCAGCTTTAGCTGCGGTCCCTGCAGTAAACATTAACCCTTTCTGATGGATTACACCGTGGGACCTGACTGTGCATGGGATAGGTAAGAATAATTTTGCTTTTTTTTTTTATTTTTATTACAGGAAATGGTTTTTGCAGTAAAATAAAAGATTGTCAAAAACATGTGTCTTTATTTCATTAAAATGATTTTTAATTAAAGTGTGTGTGTTTTATTTTTATTTCATGCAATAGGATTATAATTGATAGTTGTCTAATTGACAGCTCTCAATTATTAACCTGGCTTAAGGTCCCCTTTCAATAGCAAGGTGGATTTAACCCCTTATTAACCCATTCGCCACCGCTACAGGGCAATGGGAATAGACGGGCAAAGTGCCAGAAAGGGCGAATCTAATAATAGATTTGTCTTTTCTGGGGTGTCTGGGGGCAGATGTTAGTAGCCAGGGGGGGCCAAAAATAATGGTCCCTCTCTGGGCTATTATTATCTGCCCCCACTCGCTGGCTTTGTCTGTCTGGTTGAGAAAATAGGGCGGGAGCCCACGCATTTTTTTTTCAACAATTTTACACCTCATATATATATATATACATGTCATTGAATTTGTGACACATATATACAGTGTATATTTATATTTATAGTTCATACACTTCTACATAGTATAATAGCCGCTAATTCAATTGCCGGCTTTTGTGAAAATGCAGAACCCGACATGAAATGACACATGGTTTACATAGAGTTAACCATGTCATTTCAAGTTGTTTGATATATTGTTTTCACTAACAATTACATGAGTGTATGTGTGCAAAATTTCACACCTGTAGGGGTTAATTAAAGGTGTAAATTCGTAGCAAAAAAGTCTGTTTTTTTTACAACGAATTACACCTTTAATTAACTCCTACAGGTGTGAAATTTTGCACACATACACTCATGTAATTGTTTGTGAAAATCAGATATCAAACTACATGAAAATACAAGGTTAACTCTATGTAAACCATGTGTCATTTCATGTCGGGTGCTTCTGTATTTTCACAAAAGCCGGCATTGCCCGGCAATTGAATCAGAGGCTATTTTACTATGTAGAAGTGTATAAACTATAAATATATGTATATATATATGTCACAATGACATGTATATATATATATATATATATATATATATATATGTATTCTATGTGTGTATATTTAGTGTTTACAAGGAAAGAAAGGGGTTGTTTTAGTTACAATATTTGTCCCATAGACTTGCATTGGATTTCCGGTATCGGAATCGGGTATCGCCGATACTTTTTGGGTATCGGCGATACCCATTCCGATCCGATACTTCTTGATATCGGAAAGTATCGCTCAACCCTAGTGACGAGGTTTCTAGGATCAACGTAGGAACGCTCCAGGGCTACCTCTAGTTGTGTCGTTAGTTTAGGAATCTGCAACCCATTAGTTACCAATATCTCAGGTGTTCGGCTGCTCTGCTGTTGTTCCTGTCCTCCTCAGCTACCGAAAAATAACAGAGCATCTATGGGGGCACAATCTATGTAGCATCTATGGGATCATAATCTATGGAACATCTATGGGGGCACAATCTATGGAGCATCTATGGGGGCATAATCTATGGAGCATCTATGGGGGCACAATCTATGGAGCATCTATGGGGGCACAATCTATGGAGCATCTATGGGGCATTATCTATGGAGCATCTATGGGGGCATAATCTAAGGAGCATCTATGGGGCACAATCTATGGAGCATCTATAGGGGCACAATCTATGGAGCATCTATGGGGGCATAATACATGGGCAGCACATTGGGCACAATCTATGGAGCATCTTGTGGGGCATAATACATGGGGCAGCATATGGGGCATAATCTCATTTTCCACCCTAGGCTTATACTCGAGTCAATACGTTTTCCCAGTTTTTTGTGGCAAAATTAGGGGGGTCAGTTTATACTTGGGTCGGCTTATACTCGAGTATATACGGTATCTCCTTTAATTAAATGTAATCGCCGGCCGCTGTATACCCCCTTGAAGCTCCCCTTTCCTTGTTTCCTGGTCAGCAGTTAGCTGAAGTCTCTGGCTGGATTTGCATAAGAACGCCATGCCTCCTGGCAGCCAGAGAGCAACACACGTGCATTGCAGGAAGCAGAAAGCAGAAAACATTCATGAGCCTCTCTCACTCAGGGAGAGTGACACACACACAAGACGGTGAGCCCGGCAGGCTGGGGGACGGGGTGGATTTTTTTTGTTAAATGTGTCCCCTCACTGTGCTGGCACTTTACATTTACAATGGCTCTGGCTTTTTTTTTGGGGGGGGGCCATTCAGACTTTTGTTATGGGGCCCCATGATTTCTATGTACGCCCCTGTCTTTAGCCAAAGGGCTTTAACCTTAGGGCAACTCCAAAACAGATGGTATAAATTACCCTTTTGACCACATTCCCTCCAGCAATGCAGGGAATGATCTTTATTTATGTGAGGGAGTCTCGTAGGTGTGTAATACCACCTGCATAACATTTTGAAATAAGACTCTTGCAAACTGGCAGAAATAGTAGAATGATAAGTGTATTTTGTAGCGACGTCCCATTGTTCCACAGAGTAATTAAGATGCAATTCATCTTCCCACCTTCTCATATATTAATTTTTATTGGCAACAATATCTTTCTTAAACGTTTTGTATAAGTTGTTCAGACTCCACATTGAGTCATTACGGATATTATCCAGTAGCAGGCTTAATTTGTAATAATTTACTGTATGGTTATTCATTAATTTTTTGATGTGTTCCTTAAACATAAGGAAGGGAATTAGATCGCTGTAAGCCAAAGCAAATTTTTGTCTTAACTCACTATATAACATAATCCCTGAGCTTGTAAACAAATCACCTACTATTTTTAATCCTTTTTCTGACCAACAAAGGATAATGGAACCTTTTTTACTTGTTCAGCTTTGTTAAGTTCAAGACTGGTTGGCTTGAGCAGTTGTTTCCATGCCTTAAAGGCAGCATTGAAGATAGGGTGGGACGAACAAATTTTGGGTTTATGTATAATGTGTCTAAAGAAAGAATCTTTGACATTACCCATGTAACCTTCTTCGTTCTCCAAGGCTATCCAAGCTGGAATATTATCCTCATATAACCAGGATCTGCTCAACCTAATGAGTGAGGCATGATAGTAGGCTTGAAGATTGGGCAGACCCATTCCTCTATTAAGCTTGTGTTTACATAGAATGTCAGATGAGATTCTAGCCCTCTTATTGCACCAAACAAAGGAGTTTATGAATTTTTGCAATCTCTGTAACGTTTGAAAAGGGATGTTGATGGGAAGTGTCCTAAAGACATAAAGCAATTTAGGCAAGATAAATGTTTTGATCGGCATCACTCTGCCAAACAAAGACAAATCAAATTTGGAGAAATAAGCAAGATCTGATTGGATTGTTTTTGAAATTGTATCCATGTTAGTTCTGATGATTTTGTGTAGATATGGTTCAATGATTATACCAAGGTATTCAATACATTTGTCTTCAAAACTAAATTTGGACATTTGCTTCAATTTTGAGATTTCTGTCTCATTCATATTAATTGCCATGAATTTTGATTTTTCGGGGTTTATTTTGAAATATGATATTTCATAGAATCTGTCTAATTCTCCTATTAATGTTTTGAATGAATTTTGGGGATCGGTTAGAGTAAATATCAGGTAATCTGCATATAGGCCCACTTTATGTTCAGCACTTTGAGATGCTATACCTCTAATTTCTACATTTTTCCTGATACTTTCTGCAAAAGGCTCCATAGCCAAAACAAAGAGTATAGGGGACAGGGGGCACCCCCGTCTGGTAACATTGGTAATGCAGAAGGGGTCCGACAGAGTATTGTTAGCTAAAATTCTTGCGGTGGGATTTGAGTAGAGTGCGAAAATGGAAGATATGGATTTTTTATCAAAACCAAATTTATTCAGAGTGGCCTGTAAGTAAGGCCAACTGCCTCTGTCAAATGCCTTTTCGGCATTCAATGTTAAAAAAGTTGTTTTAAGTTTCATTTTTTGGCTTAAATGAATTAAATTTAACACCCTCCTCATGCCATCGGATGCCTGTTGGCCTTCGGTGAATCCTATCTGATCAGTTGATAAAAGATTGGGTTTAATTTTTTTGATTCGATCTGCCAATATTTTGGCATAGATTTTGGTATCGCTATTAATTAGGGAAATGGCGCGATAATTATGGGCTTTCCCAGGGTCTCCTTTTGCTTTGGGAATCATTGTAATAACCGATTCTTGCATTTCTTTGGGGAAGGAGTTTAGTTGGACGGCCGAATTGAATACAGAAACTAGATGAGGTGACAGGACCTTGGAAAACTGTTTGTAGTAATCATTGGATAGTCCATCAGGGCCAGGGGCTTTATGATTTTTTAATTTGGTAATGGTGCTAGTTACTTCCAATTCAGAGAATGGCGCATTTATTAATTCTAAGTCTGATGAGTTAACCTTGGGGAGATTAATTTTGTCCATGAATGAGTTTATAATTGAAATGTCAATTTTGGGAGAATCAGATCTTTCCTTTAGGTTGTACAAATTACAGTAAAATTCTGCAAAGGGGCGCTTTGGGGGTTATCACACAGCACTGACCACCACTAATGTAAGTAGCCCGCAATACTGTTTTAACCTTATATCAGCCGCCGCGGCGCATATATGTGAATTCAGCTATCACTAAGCTGACTTACTACTTACTTATCCGGCTGGCTTTGTTGATACAATACCAATATAAGGGTTTTTGCACACACAGTGTTTAGGCTGGATACTCTTTAGTGCTTAATAGCACGTATGCCAGTGCCCCTGATATTGCAATTCTACATTTCAGCCGCTGAGATAAATTGACACTTATGCAGCCTTAATAGGCTGATATACTATTGATTTCTAAAGGCTGGTTTATCTCGGTATCATACTAATATATGGGCGTTACACATTGCTAATAGGTCTGATTTTTTGTGGTTTCATCCCCAATTTTAATATTGGTTGGTAGTACCTGTTTTTCACATTCATTTATTTCTTTGTATTTTTATTATATTTTTTCTGTTTATTGATATATATTTTTTGCATTTGGATCTTATCTAATAAAAATTATTTTTTCATAACAGCACTTTATACTGTTTCTTTTTGGTAGTGTCAAAGGTCTTGACAATGTCTTTGGGGTGAACGACTTTTTGACCCAAGTGGGAAATGAGATAATTAATTTTCTTTTTATGCGCTCTTTTTTTAGCTTTAGCATCATATATTTAGTGGGCTTGTTGATGAATGTATACATTTTAGCTCTACAGGCTCTGATTATTGTATCTTCCTCCTGTAATATTTCCGCACCCAACCTGCGTCTAAGGTCCAAGATTTCCAAGTGAATATTATTCGAGGGAACTCGTAATTCATTTTATTCTTTCTCCTTTAAATATATTTGTTTTTGTAAATTCTGAA
Source organism: Oophaga sylvatica (assembly GCA_033576555.1). Lineage (NCBI taxonomy): Eukaryota > Metazoa > Chordata > Amphibia > Anura > Dendrobatidae > Oophaga > Oophaga sylvatica. The sequence goes on from JARQOD010000005.1 coordinate 244,286,107, forward strand.
TTTGTTCTCTATTTTTCCTCCTGAACCTAGACACAAGCTGAATGAGGACTCCCTAACAACCACCTTGTGCGCATTCCAAAGAGCAAAATAGTTTACCTCTTCCTTTGTGTTTTCAGCAAAGTAGTTATTTAGGGTTTTATCTAATTCTTTTTTATATTCTTTGATTTTCAATAACGTGGGGTTACATTTCCAAAGTGGATTGGAGTTAATTGAAGGGTCCAGTGCTATCTCAACCAGGACTGGACAATGATCCGAGACAGATTTATGTAGGATTTCAATTTTTTTTGCTTTACTCAAAGTAAAGATATTGGAGAGTATGAGATCTATTCTTGACGAAGCGCCTGGAAACCCGATGTGTACCTTGGTTACCAGCTCCCTGCATCAGGGCGCTGGTATCCAAGGTACACTGCGGGTAACTAGCGATGTTTACCCGCAGTGTCCTTGTGCTGATCGCTGCCTGAGCTGCCTGTTTGGCAGCTCAGCAGCGATAATATAGCGATACACCAGCGATCCTGATCGTTGTCGGGGTTGCTGGTGTATCGCTATGTGAGACCCAGCCTTTAGATTAGTGTGTGCATTCAATTGAAGAGGTGTTGAGACACCTGAAGATATCGAAGTATTCATTGTTTATTAGGCAGTTTTTTAGGTTCTGAACTTTATGGCGAACCGAAGATGACGAGTCCATCTGAGGGTCTGGCACTATGTTGAATAGAAAAACTTGGCACACAACTTTAGAAAATATATTCCGGTTTATTGCAGTCAAAGTACAGATGAGTACATCTAGGAAACATTTCGGTCTGAACGCACCTTCGTCAATCTTTAGAGGAGAGAGTCCCTCTATGTTCTTATTAGTCAGGCTCCTAAATGGTAATCCCTTGATAGGGCTTTTGTCTTTAATGGAATCCAAGTATAAGAATAGAGGGCCAGGATGGCTCTAAATATAACTGGGCAGGTGGAGGAAGGAGCACTGGTCTCTCCTGTCCACCGCGTCAGACAGTAGAGACCAGAGCTCCTTCCTCCACCTGCCCAGTTATATTTAGAGCCATCCTGGCCCTCTATTCTTATACTTGAATTCCATTAAAGACAAAAGCCCTATCAAGGGATTACCATTTAGGAGCCTAACTAATAAGAACACAGAGGGACTCTCTCCTCTAAAGATTGACGAAGGTCCGTTCGGACCGAAACGCTTCCTAGATGTACTCATCTGTACTTTGACTGCAATAAACCGGAATCTATTTTCTAAAGTTGAGTGCCAAGTTTTCTATTCACGATATTTTGGTTGGGAAACCTACTTGTGCACCATCACGGTAGTGCTATGATATATTTTCACTGGCACTATGTTGAACTCTCCTGCCAAAATCAAAGCACCAGACCTAATTTTTTAAATTTTTTTGTTCAGTTTGTTTAGAAACGAGATAGGATTCTTATTGGGTGCGTAAAGATTGGCCAGGGTAAAAACTCTATTATTTATGTTACCTTTGAGGATATGGTATCTGTTATGTTTCGGTAGCTGAGGAGTGCAGGTAAAAAAGGCAATACACCAGAGCAGTTGGAATCTATGAGATTGCAGTACCCTGACTAACCACCACAACTAGAGGCAGCCGTGGAGCGTTCCTACGTTGGTCCTAGACGCCTCGTCACAGCCTGAGAAACTAACTACACCTAAAGATAGAAATAGGAAAGCTATCTGCCCCGGAGCAGAACCCCAAAGATAACAGAAAGCCCCCAAACATGTAATGGCGGTTAGACAAGAGGAAATACTGACACAGAAAGAAAATAGTATGAGCAAACGCTGGGGCCCAAACTATCTAAATAGAAAAGGATAGGAAGGGTACTTACTGCAATCCCAGAAAACCCTGAAAAGCACCAACTCTACTAATTTCAAAATCACCTGAGATCACACGACCTCTACCAGCTAAATTAGTTCTCTGGTGTAACAAAATAAAAACAGCAGCCACTGAAAAAACTGGAAAAAGCAAAAGAACAAAACTCAGTGGCTGAACTAAACTGAGAGGGCAGAAGCCCCGGAGGGGACCCTGAAGGCCCCCAAAGAAGTGCAGGACAAAATGCAAAAATATAGCACAAACACAAAAGAAGCAAAAGTCTTATCTGTAAGCAGGAGATGCAGACACGACACAGCAGGCTACAAGGGAAACTGGAATGAAGGATTCAGACCAGAACAATTGATCACCGGCAACCCTGATGGGAAAATGACTCCCTTATATAAGACCAGTCAGTAACACCTGATTCCCAGTCCTCACAATCTTCACTAGCACCGCTTGTAACCACCAGAGGGAGCCTCCGCTCAGAACTCATCTCAAACCCACTCACAACAGTACCCCCCCCTTGAGGAGGGGTCACCGAACCCTCATTTGAGCAACCAGGTCGGTCAGGATGAGTTCTATGATACGCACGGATAAGTCTCCTAGCATGGATGTCCGAAGCAAACACCCAAGAATTGTCTTCCTGACCATAACCTCTCCATTTAACCAAATACTGGAGTTTCCGTCTAGAAAAACGAGAATCCAATATTTTCTCAACCACATACTCCAGATTGCCCTCAACCAAAACAGGGTCAGGAGGCACAGCAGCAGGAACCACTGGCTCAACAAACCTCTTCAACAAGGACTTGTGGAACACGTTATGGATCTTAAATGTCCTGGAAGAAGCAAACGAAAAGAAACAGGATTAATAATCTCCATGATCTTATAAGGTCCAATGAACCTAGGCTTAAATTTAGGAGATGCTACTCTCATAGGAATATTCTTTGAGGACAACCAGACCAAGTCCCCCACTTTAAACCGAGGACCATCAGTCCTATGCCGGTTAGCAAACCGCTGGGCCTTCTCCTGAGAGAGGGACAACCTCTCCACTACCTGGTCCCAAATCTGTTGCATACGCTCCACAACAGAGTCAACACCTGGACAGACAGAAGCCTCCGTCTCTCCTGAAGAAAATCGAGGGTGAAACCCAGAATTACAGAAAAACGGAGACATCAAAGTGGCAGAGCTAGCCCTATTATTAAGAGCAAACTCAGCCAAAGGCAAAAAAGAGACCCAGTCATCCTGATCAGCAGACACAAAGCATCTTAGATAAGTCTCCAATGTCTGGTTTGTTCTCTCAGTTTGACCATTGGTCTGAGGATGAAATGCCGAGGAGAAAGACAATTGAACACCCAGTTTAGAACAAAAAGTCCTCCAAAATCTGGAAACAAACTGGACTCCTCTGTCAGACACAATGTTCTCAGGAATGCCGTGTAAACGAACCACGTGCTGAAGGAACAACGGCACCAATTCAGAGGAGGAAGGCAACTTAGGTAATGGCACAAGATGTATCATTTTGGAAAACCTATCACAAATTACTCAGATGGTGGTCATTCTCTGAGAAACAGGAAGATCGGAAATGAAATCCATAGAGATATGGGTCCATGGTCTCTTGGGCACAGGCAATGGCATCAACAAACCACTAGAGCGAGAGCAAGGCTTGGAGCGAGAGCAAGTCCCGCAGGACTGCACAAATTCCCTGACATCACGAGACAAGGTAGGCCACCAAAAGGACCGACTAACCAAGTCTCTGGTACCAAAAATTCCGGGATGCCCAGCCAATGCGGAACAATGAATCTCAGACATCACACTCTTTTTCCATTGGTCCGGGACAAACAATTTTCCAACAGGGCAGCGCTCGGGCCTATCCTCCTGACACCCCTCCAGAGCAAGTCTCAAATTGGGCGAGATGGCGGAAAGAACTACACCCTCTTTCAAAATAACAGAAGGATCAGATAACTCAGGAGAGTCCGCAAGGAAACTCCTCGAGAGGGCATCCGCCTTAACATTCTTAGTGCCAGGAAGAAAGGAAACCACAAAATTAAAACGTGTGAAAAACAAGGCCCACCTGGCCTGTCTAGGATTGAGTCGCTTGGCAGATTCCAGATAGACCAGATTCTTATGGTCCGTAAGGACCACCACCTGATGTTTGGCTCCCTCCAGCCAATGTCTCCACTCTTCAAAAGCCCACTTCATGGCCAATAACTCCCGATTACCTACGTCATAATTACGTTCAGTAGGAGAAAATTTTCGAGAGAAAAAGGCACAAGGGTTACTTTTAGAGGTCTCTGGATCTTTTTGGGACAAAACGGCACCTGCCCCAATTTCAGAGGTATCAACCTCCGCCTGAAATGGCAGAGAAACATCAGGCTGCCGTAGAACAGGAGCAGAAGTGAATCTCTGCTTAAGTTCCTGAAATGCAGAGACTGCCTCAGGAGGCCAATTCACCACATCAGAACCCTTTCTGGTCAAATCAGTTAATGGTTTAACAAAAACCGAGAAATTACCAATAAATTTACGATAAAAATTGGCAAAACCCAAAAATCTCTGAAGAGCCTTTAATGAAGTAGGTTGGACCCAATCACAGATGGCCTGAACCTTGACCGGGTCCATTTCAATAACAGATGGGGACAAAATGAATCCCAGAAATGAGATCCTCTGTACGCCAAAAAGACACTTTGATCCCTTCACATACAGAGCATTCTCTATCAAAATCTGGAATACAGTTCGAACATGTTTCACATGAGAGTCCCAGTCATTAGAAAAAATCAAGATATCATCCAAATAAACAATCAGAAATTTGTCCACAAAATCCCTGAAAATGTCATTCATGAAGGACTGGAAGACGGAAGGAGCATTAGTGAGCCCAAAGGGCATCACTAGGTACTCAAAATGCCCTTCAGGGGTATTGAATGCCGTCTTCCATTCATCCCCGTGCTTAATGCGAATAAGGTTATACGCCCCCCTGAGGTCAAGCTTGGTAAACCAAGTAGCGTTTTTCACCCTGGAAAACAGGTCAGAAATCAAGGGTAACGGGTATTGATATTTTACAGTAATATTGTTCAAGAGACGATAATCAATACACGGCCTTAATGAACCATCTTTTTTGGCCACAAAGAAAAAAACGGCACCTAAGGGTGAAGAGGATGGTCTGATATGACCCTTCTCCAATGATTCCTTGATATAAGACCGCATAGCGTCATGTTCAGGTACAGACAAGTTAAAAAGGCGACCTTTAGGGAATTTACTACCCGGCACTAATTCAATAGCGCAGTCATAGCTCCTATGGGGAGGCAAGGATGCAGATTTACTTTCGCTAAACACATCAGAAAAATCAAACAAAAAGTCAGGAACATCCTGAGCCTGGGGGGAGGCAGATAAAACAGGAGTGTTGGTATTAACACATTGGCAGCCCCAACTGGTTACAGACACAGATTTCCAATCCAAAACAGGATTATGAGACTGTAACCAAGGGAAACCCAGCACGATAATGTCATGCAGATTATATAGAACCAAAAATTTGCAGCACTCCTGGTGATCAGGTTCAACCCTCATTATCACCTGAGTAGAGAACTGAGGTTTATTCTCAGCCAAAGGGGTAGAATCGATCCCCAGTAGGGGAATAGACTTCTGTAGGGGTATCAAGGGAAACCCACAATGTTTAGCAAAATCATAATCCATCAGGTTAATAGCTGCTCCAGAATCAACGAAAGCCTGAGCAGAAAATGAGGACAGAGAGCATATCAGAGTGACAGTTAATAAAAACTTAGTCTGAACACTACCCAAGACAACTGAGCGTGCAAAACGTCTTCCCCGCTTAGGGCAGACTGAAATAGCATGAGAGGCATCACCACAGTAGAAACATAACCCATTGCGCATTCGAAACTCATGACGCTGTGCCCCAGACACCACTCTATCACACTGCATGGGTTCAGAAGCTGGTTCACAAGGCAACACCATTCCACGCATACTTCTCCGCTCACGCAAACGTCTGTCAATTTGAATCGCTAATGACATAGAATCATTGAGACCAGAGGGGACAGGGAATCCCACCATAACATCCTTTACATTATCTGACAGACCCTTCCGGAAAAGGGCCGCCAAAGCGTCGTCATTCCATTTGGTCAGGACTGCCCACCTACAGAATCTCTGACAGTATAACTCAGCGTCATCAAGCCCCTGATTTAATGCCAACAAGGTTTTTTCAGCTTGATCAGTGACATTAGGCTCATCGTACAATAACCCCAAAGCCTGAAAAAACGCATCAACATCACTCAAAACAGGATCCCCAGGTGTCAGGGAAAAAGCCCAATCCTGAGGATCGCCGCGCAGGAGAGAAATGACAATTTGAACCTGCTGCGCTGCGTTCCCTGAGGACTTAGATTTTAAGGCAAAAAACAATTTACAATTATTTTTGAAATTCAGAAACTTGGCTCTATCCCCCAAAAACAAATCTGGCATGGGAATCCTAGGTTCCACAACAGGCAACCTAGCAAGATAGGTAGCAATACTCTGAACCTCAGTAGAAGGCTGATCCACACGGCCAGACAACTGTGCAAACTCCATTGGGAGAAAAGATCCTCCCCAGCACCCAGAGATACAGAGGAAAAAAAAAAAAATGCAACAAACAGAAAAATATCTCTGACAACTCTGACAACTTTTTTCTTTCACAATATTTTTTTTTCCTTCTGTGAGTACCATACAATTTCAATTTTTAGGCCGGTGATACTGTTATGTTTCGGTAGCTGAGGAGTGCAGGTAAAAAAGGCAATACACCAGAGCAGTTGGAATCTATGAGATTGCAGTACCCTGACTAACCACCACAACTAGAGGCAGCCGTGGAGCGTTCCTACGTTGGTCCTAGATGCCTCGTCACAGCCTGAGAAACTAACTACACCTAAAGATAGAAATAGGAAAGCTATCTGCCCCGGAGCAGAACCCCAAAGATAACAGAAAGCCCCCAAACATGTAATGGCGGTTAGACAAGAGGAAATACTGACACAGAAAGAAAATAGTATGAGCAAACGCTGGGGCCCAAACTATCTAAATAGAAAAGGATAGGAAGGGTACTTACTGCAATCCCAGAAAACCCTGAAAAGCACCAACTCTACTAATTTCAAAATCACCTGAGATCACAGACCTCTACCAGCTAAATTAGTTCTCTGGTGTAACAAAATAAAAACAGCAGCCACTGAAAAACTGGAAAAAGCAAAAGAACAAAACTCAGTGGCTGAACTAAACTGAGAGGGCAGAAGCCCCGGAGGGGACCCTGAAGGCCCCCAAAGAAGTGCAGGACAAAATGCAAAAATATAGCACAAACACAAAAGAAGCAAAAGTCTTATCTGTAAGCAGGAGATGCAGACACGACACAGCAGGCTACAAGGGAAACTGGAATGAAGGATTCAGACCAGAACAATTGATCACCGGCAACCCTGATGGGAAAATGACTCCCTTATATAAGACCAGTCAGTAACACCTGATTCCCAGTCCTCACAATCTTCACTAGCACCGCTTGTAACCACCAGAGGGAGCCTCCGCTCAGAACTCATCTCAAACCCACTCACAACAGGTATCTGCCCAATTCATCTGCAATCTCCTCCGTGAGTTTAAATGGGATGTCGCCACTTACCATTGTTAGTACTCCAGCCTTCCTAGAGGAGTGGAGGGATTTGAATACGTGTGGATATTTATTGTGTTGAAACTAGGGATGAGCTTTCCGATATTGCAATATCGGAAATCGGCCCGATATTTGCTATATCGGAATTCCGATTTCCGATTCCGATATTTTTTCACATTGGAAATCGGAAATCCCATATGGTGTGATCAGGCAGTATGAAAGGCTGTGCCTGCCATCACTCTACTGTGAAAGCAGATAGGGATAGGTTGCTGTTGGAGATAGGGAGAGATCTCGAATCTAATAGTGAAATTGCCGTTCTGAATCCATCAATAGAGATGAAGGCAGGGAGTAAGGGACATCCCAATGGCGGCCGCGGAAGAGGTGCATCAGATGGTGATCATCCAGAGCAAGCAGCAGGTCCAAGTCACTCAGCACCTACTTTCACCCGGCAGCAGTCATTTATGCGCAGCTTGTTAGGAGCACAGGGCCATAGGCTGATAAGAGAGGATCAAGTAGAAACCATTGTTGGTTGGATAGCAGCTGAGGCATCCACCTCAATGAGGGCAGCATCCTCCCAGGACCTCTCCACCACATCAGGTCAGGCCACTGAAGAGCAGCACCCATCTGCTTCTTCATCGCCCACTAAATTGCCCAGACATTCAGAAGGCCAGGAGCCAACCTTAATCCTCTTCTCAGAATCTATTGGCTTGGAATCTGTGTGCCAGCCAGACAGCATTCCAGCAGCTGAAGAAGAGTAGTGTGCACAGATGCGCAACCACTGTGTGTGTCTGAGGAAGAAGTGGAGAGTGGGCCCGTGCCCACAGTGACCAGACCCCAGTCAGCAGATGATGATGAAACTCAGCTACCAGTTTCTGCTGATGAAAGTGTATTGGATGACGATGTACTTGACCCATCATGGCATGCTGAGGGCAGCAAGCAAGTAAGGATAGCTCAGAGGAAGAGCTTGCAGGTGTGGCACAGCGTGGCTGTCCACGTGGGAGAGGAAGAGGGAAAAATTTGTTGTCTGCTCCCTCAACTTCAGCACCCGTTAGGAGCAGGGCTCTATTAAAGAGCACACGGGGTGTGCCCAAGAGTTGTGGTGCATGGGCCTTTTTCGACCGAGTTGCAGATGACGTTACAGTAATCAGATGCAAGCTTTGTCGACAAACTGTGCGGAGAGGGAAGAACGTCAGCAACCTTAATACCATTAATATGTTGACGCATGTCAGGTAGAGGCACCCGTGGAGTGGCAGCATCACACCCAAGATGATTCGCCACCTGCAGCTGGTCCCCCACCTTCCATCTCTTCAGCCACCTCTTCCTCCAGCTCGCAAACAGCTGCTCCCGCTTCCTCGCCAGAATGCAAGGGTGCATCTGCAGGCAGTGTTGTACGGCGGCACACCGTCTGTACTTCGTCAGCATCAGCATCCCAATCGCTGGCATCCTCACACTCCCAATCCAGTGTGCAGCCATCTGTCACACAGGTGTGGGAGAAAAGGCGCCCATACTCGGCAAACCACCCACGAGCACAGGGCATGAATTCTCGCATTGCCAAACTGCTTGCAGTGGAAATGCTACCATTCTGGCTGGTGAACAAGCCAGCCTTTATCGATATGTTGGGGTTTGCAATACCACAATACAGCGTTCCCAGCCGCTTCTACTTCAGCAGGCAAAAGCCGTCCCCGCCCTACAACAGCATGTGGAGCATAAAATTAAGCATGCGCTACAAAATGCAGTTAGTAGGAAGGTCCACCTGACCACCGATGCATGGACCAGTCTGCATGGCCAGGGATGCTACATTTCCATCACCGCCCATTGGGAAAATGTAGTTTAGCCTGGAGCTGAAGTAGACAGTGCAAGTGTGGGGTCCTGCCAACTGTGGCGCTTCCCACGGCTGTGGGGCGTCGGGACATGGCATAGCTTGCCTAGCTAGCCAATGCTCCCACGCCGCCAGTCCACGACGACGTGAGGCATGGGTCCCAGATGGTAAGAGAATGTGGACCCACTGGACCACGGAGGGAGACCCGGGCCTGCCCGGACTAGGGAAGGGCAGCGACCGGGATCTGTGGCAGCTGAGCATGTGGGCAAGGTGGCGACCTGCAGGACTAGACAACACCGCACAACTTCAGGTAAGAAGAAACATAAAGTTTACTTAAAGAAACAAAGTACATAAACAGAACATAAGACCGGGCTCCCGATTCCGCACATCAGAGAAGGGTACACAACTCAGGATCACAGACGAGTGCTGGAGGACATCACGGGTAGATGCAGTCCAGGGTTATCTGGCACAGGCATACTTGGACGGCCTCTCTCTCAGGCCTTAGGCGTAGCACAGGCTCAGCAGGAGAACATCAGACACCGACCTCAGACAGACTTCAGACGATGGCGGGGTCATCACGGGTTGATGAAGTCCAGGATCATCTGGCACGGGCATACTAGTATGGCCTCACTCTCAGGCCTCGGGCGTAGCACAGGCTCAGCAGGAGAACATCAGACACCGGCCCAGGACGAACGTCAGACGATGGCGGGGTCATCACGGGTTGATGAAGTCCAGGGTCATCTGGCACGGGCATACTAGGACGGCCTCTCTCTCAGGCCTCAGGCGTAGCACAGGCTCAGCAGGAGAACATCAGACACCGACCCAGGACAGACGTCATCACAGGTAGACCAAGGAGGAACCGGCAGGACAGGCAGGTTGTCACGGCAAGTGACCAAGGCAGTCTCTGGGACAGGCAGGTTGTCACGGCAAGTGACCAGGCAGTCTCTGGGACAGGCAGGTTGTCACGGCTAGTGACCAGGGCAGTCTCTGGGACAGGCAGGTTGTCACGGCTAGTGACCAGGGCAGTCTCTGGGACAGGCAGGTTGTCACGGCTAGTGACCAAGGCAGTCTCTGGGACAGGCAGGTTGTCACGGCTAGTGACCAGGGCAGTCTCTGGGACAGGCAGGTTGTCACGGCAAGTGACCAGGCAGTCTCTGGGACAGGCAGGTTGTCACGGCTAGTGACCAGGGCAGTCTCTGGGACAGGCAGGTTGTCACGGCAAGTGACCAAGGCAGTCTCTGGGACAGGCAGGTATATACGACCTGATATGGTGGAGCCTCCAGGTAGGCTGCAGTCGGATGGCAGATGATCGCTCCCAGGTGAGCAGGCAAGAGCCGGGATCTCTGCAGATGATGTCCGAACTTCCGGATGGAGCTGCAGTCGGATGGCAGATGATCGCTCCTAGGTGAGCAGGCAAGAGCCGGGGATCTCTGCAGATGACGTCCGAGCCTCTGGATGGAACTGCAGACGGATGGCAGACAGGCAAACCGACAGGTACAGGCAGGTAACTGGAATCAGGAGCTGATGGCTGAAACAGAGTTAGACTGCACAGGAACAACCGGGACACGGATTGGATCTCAGGGAGTCAGGAACACAGACAGGAACATGGATTGGATCTCAGGGAGTCAGGAACACGGACAAGAACATCAGGAACACGGATTGGGTCTCAGGGAGTCAGGAACACGGACAGGAACATGGATTGAATCACAGGAACACGGACTGGAACACAGGCCTCGGACTCCGGACATCTGGCACCGATCAGCAGGCTCCGGACATCTGGCAATGATCGGCAGGATCCGGACATCAGGCAGGAAGGATAGGATCCGGACATCTGGAAGTGGTCGTCGGACATCGGACATCAGGCCATGGTCATCAGGCATAGGATCCGGACATCTGGCAGCGACCTGAAAAGGAACCCCAGCGGTCTGGTGCAAGCCCCGCCAGGCTCAACGGGAGCTGGCCGGGGATTGCACAGAGGCTGAGCACAGAGTAACAGAAACTCAGCACACACCGGACTCCTTCTTCCAAGATGAACTCAGGTTATATAGCAAGGATTCACAGTCACTGGCACAGGGTTCTGGACACAGCAGGATTTCAGGAACATAACACAAAGGACACAGTTCAGACAGTCAGGTACAGGATGCGATCCAAGATCAGGGGTTCAGGTAATTAGACACAGCAGGAACAGGCCTGGATATACAGCCTCCAGGAACGGCGATCTGGGTAATCAGCCCCCAGCATAGGCGGAAACACAAGACACAATTCAGACATTCAGGTACCGGGTTTGATCCAGGATCAGGGAACAAGACACAGCAGGAACAGGGAATCAGCTCTCCAGGGCTGATCAACTTCAGAGCAGGAGCTGAACACACAACCACATACGGCTAGGTTCAGTGTGGATTCAATGTGAAGCTCTGGCCACGCCCACTAGGGCTGGGGAACTTTATATATGAGCTGCTTCACAGCGATAGGCTGGAGCAGTAATTCTAGTAAACACCCAATCCACATAAAAGCAGGACAGGTGTGGGCCGCGCCCCCTATGCAGAGCCAGACAGCACAACACAGAGGGAACCCAACAATGGCTGCTGCCAACCACGCAGTAAGTCATGCACCACTGCAGAGGACTTTGCAAGCTACGGACGGCTTTCACAGCAAGTCAGGAACCGCACATGCGGGCGGTATTGCAAAGCAAAGGAGCCACTCACGCAAGTACGGGTACGCAGCAGAGCCGGGAACTGAGCAGCATCCATATAGGTAACAGACAACAGTATCCCAGCTGGTTAGGGGGAAAGGAGCAAAAGGGTTAATGCAAAAAACATGCAAAGTAACGCTGGAAAACAAAGTACAGACAATACCAGCGTTACACCAACTCCACGGATTGCAGGCCTCTCCTCCGTACAAATTGACTCCTCCTCATACTCCTCGTCAGACTCGCCTGCACCCAGACGTACCACAACAACCGATTTCAGCACTGCATCGGCCAAACATCAACAGGCCGTGTTGAAATTGGTTTATCTGGGTAATGTTAGCCACACCGCAACCGAGCTGTGGAACACGCTCAAGGAGCAGAGCGACATGTGGCTTGCGCCGTCAACCTCCAGCCAGGTATGGTGGTCTGACTCACATTCCATGCCTTGCCCATGTCCTAAACTTGGTGGTGCAGAGTTTCCTTAGGAACTATCCTGACCTTGAGGAGCTGCTGTACAAAGTCAGATACGAGTGCTCTAATTTGTGGCATTCAAGCATGGCTGCATGTCGCCTTTCAGCCATGCAGCGCAGATTGGGCCTGCCCGAGCACCGCATCATTGTTGACCTCCCCACCAGGTGGAATTCAACTTTGCATATGCTGTCGAGGTTGTGTGAGCAGCAACCTGCAATTATAGAGTTGCAGCTGCAGCAGGCGCAAAGTAGGCGACACACATCTCAGCCCTCCCACTTTACAAACCACAGAGTGGGCAACCATGAAGGACATATGCACCATTTTGAAGTGCTTCGAGGACTCCACTCTGATGGTGAGCGTGGATGCTGCCCTACTCAGCCTGACTATTCCCCTTCTATGCCTTATAGAATCATCACTTAAAGGACTAAGGGATGAGGTTTCTCAGGAGGAGGAGGAGTATGATCAGACACTTGCACCAATCAGGCAATCTTCATTGGCCCGGTTGGTACAAAGCTCTGTGGGTGCCTCACAAAGGTCCAGGCAGGACACAGCAAGCGAGGAGGATGAGGAGGACTGTGAGGATGAGCTAGAGGAGGAAAGTACACAGCGCTCTACTAGTAGTCACCAGATAGAGCGTGGATGGGGTGATGCAGATCAGCCAGAGCACATTCCTCCAGCTGGTGACAGCCATGCATGGCCAGTTGGCAGCCATGAGTGACTTCATGCTGCAGTGTCTGAGAAAAGACCCACAAGTGGCTCATATTCTCCACACAAATGACTACTGGGTGACCACCCTCTTAGATCCACGTTACCGGGACAGCCTTGAAAGCTTAATTACACCGTTGAACCGGGCGCGTAAAATTCAGGAGTACCAAGAAGCACTGGATAATTCACTCATGTACTCTTTCCCACCGCATAGCAGAGATGCGCGTGCACTAGCAGGCACCTCAGTGCGTCCTGGGCCCAGCGGAATCCGTTCAGAAGCCGGTAGCAGAAGCAGTACATCTGCTACTGATAGGTTCAGTATACCCAACCTGTTCCAACGGTTTCTGAACCCGCAAACAGTTCGGGCACCATCAGCACAGACAGTGCAACGCACTAGTTGGCAACATTACAGTGACATGGTGGCACAATACCTCTCCGCTCCTGTCAGTGGGCTTCAGGATGGATCTGCCCCCTTCAAGTTTTGGGTCTCCAAGTTGGATACATGGCCCGAGCTTAGCCAGTATGCCTTGGAGGTCCTGGCTTGTCCTGGTGCCAGTGTGATTTCTGAGCGTGTCTTTAGTGCAGCTAGCAATGTACTAACAGACCAACGTACCAGACTATCCGCTGCAAATGTGGACCGACTTACATTCCTAAAAATGAACCAGGCCTGGATTTCTGGTGACTTTTGCTGCCCTGGGCCACAGTACACAGGTTACATGCATGGTTGGTAGCAGTATGCATGATCTGTCATGTGCCTATGTTGCACACAGCGTAATCTGTTATGCCCGTGCTCTGGCCTCTACTTGGTAGCACCTGGTTCTGTGACTGACTCTTTTACCTCATACTGTTTTCCATTGGCTCTAGTACCACCAGCTAGTGCCCATTTCCGTGACTGCCACTTTCACAGCATGCAGTGTTTCTGGGCTCTAGTACTGCCAGCTAGTGCCCATTTCCGTGACTGCCACTTTCACAGCATGCTGTGTTTCTGGGCAACAGTACCACCAGCTGTACCTCGTTAGACCAAAGTGGAAAAAAAGGACGACAGATGCCAAACACCTATAGGCAGAAGAACAAGAGGCGGGATCCAGCCACGCCGGCTGTTTCGTGGCAGTGAAGTGCGGACATTACCTCCTTTATTGTATTGTGGGCGTTGGTTGGTCCACTTTCGTTCTTGTTTGTCTGGTCTCAATGGTGACCTATATCTAACTGTACTCCGCAAATTAGAAAGGTCTTCTATGGATTTTGAATGACTGTATTGGTAAGACTTAGTATTAATTTTCCTGTTAGGTGTGCTCATTTTGCTATCGTGCAGGTTATCTTAGCTTAGGCAATTTCAACGACATCTCATTTGCGGTGTTAATCAATCTTGAGATCTAACGGCATCTTAGTTGCGTTTGGAATCTCTCCTGTAATCCGACAGTGTCTCAAATGTGATTGGAATCTCTCCTGCAATCCAGCAAAGTCTAAATTGCGTTTGGGATCTCTTCTGCGATCCAAAGGCGTAGCAATTGCGACCTCAAAGCCGCGATTCCGCCAGGAAGTCACAGAACCCTCTTATAGGCAAAAAAAAGGGTTGCTATACCTTATAATCAGCAACTACTTTGTCTTGTGCCTCTTGATAGGTCGAAAGGGTTGTGAAGATTGATTTTAGGTTCCTCTTGGGGCTAGTTTCTTTATATTGAATCCCACTTCCTGTATGTACTTTCACTTTCACTAGGCCAGATTCTGTTGAGAGGAAACATCAGATTTCTTCTGTTTATAAGTCCTAAAATCGACTGAAAAGGTGCCCAAAGTGATCACAAAGCATTCCTGTAGTCATCAGGAGCAAAAAGATTGGCCTCTTGTAGCTTTAAAGTTGCTTTGGTGAAGTCCTCACTGGAGCTATAAACTCCTGCTGCTTACATGGCAGAAGTTCCGGCCACGCCCCATGTGTTTGCATATGCGACTCACCTGCAGTGAAGTGTGCAATCCTCCAATTTGGCTGAAATAGGCTGGGCAAGCAGTTCTGCAAGCTGAAAAACCCCCAAGGCAAATGTTTGGATTTGTTTGTGATGTCTGTAAGCAGCTTTGTGGTAGTGTGCTTTGGGAAAAAAGTAAAACACAGCAGAAAAAAAAAATATATATATTATTAAAAAATATTTTAGAAAAATTCCTCATAAAAACATTTAACTGCATGAATTTTGAATGGTAGACCATTCGGTAATTTATTAAAACAAAAAAATGTAAAATCCAAAAGAAAATGGAGGTATAAAAAGGGGACATAATATTAATAAAAAACCTTTATTTATAATAGATGGTTGCATAACACAGTACATAAAAACACACCAAACATATAAAAAATATATATAGCAATATTCATATATGACCCATAATCCATATACAGTCTTTTCATACAAAATTCATAGAATATATGTTTCCAACTCTGTGATTAAAATACTGGCACAACATGATCGAGAGAATTCAGCAAGGAGCAAGGGCTTTGGGGCAGTGTGGTGCCACCTGCAGGTCATTTTTCTTTACTGCAGGTTTATGAAAATTAATGTTTAAACTGTATTTTGTGCTCAAATCGTGGATGTATGTTTTTTTCGCTATTTTCTTGCTGAAGGGGCAAGTTTACCTTTCAAATGGTGTATCAATTGTGTGTGTGAGTGCAGTATGAATGGATATACAAAGCAATCACCGAAAAAACAGTGTTTAGAAATAAAAAAATAGATTTTCAACCAATATGGTTATCATTTCAACTTTAATATGTCTGAAATATTTTCAGTGAAAAGCATTTTCAAGTTTTTTATATTTTCAACTGTTGTTTAAGCTGATTATGATCAAACACTGTAAATTTACAGTGGTTTGACCTGTGTTTGAATCCAGCATTATTGTTAATGGGGCACGGACCTGGAGAATTTTCTTCTGCAGTCGAGCAGGAGCAGGTCAGGTCAGGCCCTGAGTAGAAGACAGGAGTGATGTATTATCGCTTCTGTCTTCTCTTCTGCTAGGTAGATAGCTTTCAAAGAGCACTATGCATTGAACATAAGCATTGGCAGGACCAGATTAGCTCTGCCAGTGATGCCTGGCACCATAAGCTGTTTTCCTCTGTAACTACTGCTCCTAAGTACACACTAGTTGCAGTGGATAAAATGTGTAATTAGGAAAAAAATATTATGTTCCCCAGAGATATTGTAACCCATTCCCTATTTTAGACGCACCCAGAACTTCATAGAAGGGAATAACTTCTCTACTTTGAACATATTGGGCACATCATGCCAATTTTGCATGCACAGAAGCTGTGCGCTCGATCACCACCAGGTGTTTAGCTAACATCAAGCTGTCACCCGCCTTAACTGCCAGGAGCAGTGCCCACACTGCTTTCAGCGGTCTAACCCCCTAAATCCTGTGATCGATATCAAGCACAGCATTTAGAAAGCAGAGAGGGGGAGGGAACTAACTCTCCCATCCGATCGGCACACTACAACATCATTGTGAGGGACATCCGGGTCACCAGGCTAGCAAGCATGCCAAACCATGCTCAGTTCATGGTCTAACAAGCTTGTGTATCAATGGAAAGCTGACAGTTATAAAGTACTGCCAATGCTTTATAACAGCCATCAGGCACATGAAATTGAATGTCCCATAAAGGGACTAAGTAAAAAAAAAAGTAAAAACAATTGTAAAAATAAAAAAATTCATAAAAAATAAAAAAGTAAAAATATATTGTACCCATACATTTGTATTTTTACTTAAAAAAAGTGCACGTTTGGTATCGCCACATCCAGAACGACCCACCCAGTATAATTGTCAAACCAGTTAACCCCTTCAGTGAATATCGTAAAAAAACTATGCTATTTCATCATACCGCTGAACAAAAAGTGGAATAAAGAGTAATCAAAAAGACGAATGTAAATAAATGGTTTAGTTGAAAACAACATTTTGTCTCACAAAAGACAAGCTGCCATACAGCGGTAAAATAGGAAAAATAAAAGAGTGGAAAACTAAAAAAGCTATAGCTCACAGAATAAGGAAATGCAAAAATAATTATTTTTATAGAAAATATAGATCTCAGAATAAGGCGATCAAAAAACATTATGTGCCTGAAAATGGTACCAATAAAAACTTTAATTCGTCCCACAGAAAACAAAGAGAAAGGAAAGAAAATTATAGCTCTCAAAATATGGCAATGCATAAAACTTGTTTTTGCAATAAAAATCATCTTTTAGTGTGTGACAGCTGCCAAACAGAAAAAAACTATATAAATCTGGTATCACTGTAATCGCACCAACCCGAAGAACAAAGTCGTCTAATCCTTATACCACACAAGAAAACGGAGTAAAAAAATAAATAAAACAAATTCTTCACCTGCTGTTGATTTTTCTCATTCTGCCTCCTAAAGATCGCAGTAAGACTCGGCTCACATTTATCCTGCGCTCTGCGCTGAGTGCTTATACCTGGATTTCTGTGTAAATCTTTGAAATACGTGGTTTAGAGTAAACACCCGGCGGAAGATTCCCTACAATGAGGCAGATGGCGACACTATGGGCACCATCTGGCCTATGATCTGAAGGTATCTGTCTTTTTAGGCTTGCATAAAAGAGTGGTTGACCACACTTTAGTACACTTCTGAGAAAAACAACACTGCTGAACAGAGGTCAGACAGAGATGAGAGGAACTCTGCTGCCTAAATGTGTTCCAAAATGTTATGTAAAATGTTCCCAACAAAAAGCTTCAAATCAATCCACAAAAAAGCTTGTTTTCACTAAGGTCCATCATATGTTACGGAAATATAGGCTTCCACAGTACTAGGAGTGCAAAGGCTCTGGAAAACTGAAATAGCTTCTAGCCCCCAAAAGAAATTCAGCAAGTTCTACGCTCCCAAATACAAATACCCCCTCTATTCTGAGCCTCACAGTGTGCTGTTGTGAATATGCTAGAGGCGGCTTCTGAGCTGGGGCTCCCTCCGGTGGTTGCTGAGGGTAATGAACTGATTAATGAATGGCCTTCAGCTGGCGCTGAATGGTAGGATATAAGTTGCCTGATTTCCCAGCAGCCTTGCCGGTTATCAATTGTTCTTCTGGTCTAGCTTGAAGCACTGCTAGTTTCCTGCTCTCCTTCAGATAAGTGTTTGCTGTTTTTTTTTTCCTCTGTTTGATTTTCTCTGCTGGTTTGCTGCCTGCAGTGGACTACAGCCTGTCCCCTTTTGGGGGTCTGGCGCTGCAATTGTGCTCCGTTTGTGTCTGCACTTTTGCTTTGCTCTTTTGTTACTTTTGATTTGCTGAATAGCGTTTTGTTACACCAGAGATCTGATTTAGGTGGAAGAGGTCGAGTGATTTCAGGTTTTTTTTTGCAATCAGACATGTTGGTATTTTTGTTAGGGTTTTTGTTGGATTGCAGTCAGAATTCTTTCCTGTACTTTTCTGTCTAGACAGATAGGGCCCCAGCGTTTGCTCATTCTATTTTCTGTCTGTGTCCGAGCTTTCTTCTTGTCTAACCGCCATTATATGTTTGGGGGCTTCCTATTTTCTTTGGGGATCTGCTCCGGGGCAGATAGCTTTCATCTTTCTGCCTTTAGGTGTAGTTATCTCTCAGACTGTGACGAGGCGTCTAGGATCAACGTAGGAACGCTCCACGGCTACCTCTAGTTGTGTGGTTAGTTCAGGTTACTGCAATCCAATAGGTTCCAGCCTTTCTGGTGTATTACCGCTTTTGCTATTTTTTGCCATTTCTCCTCAGTTACCGAAACATAACAGTTTAACCGGCCAAAACTGAAAATTATATGGTACTCAACAGAAGGGAAAAATAGTAAAAAAGGAAAAAGAAAAAAGGGAGTTGCCAGAATTTTTTTTTTCTGTTTGTTGCATTTTTCCCTCTTTTTCTCTGGGTGCTGTTGAGGAATTTTTTTTTTCTCTCAATGGAGTTTGCACAGTTGTCTGGCCGTGTGGATCAGCTTGCCTCTGAGGTTCGGAGTATTGCTACCTATCTTGCTGGGTTGCCAGATGTGGAACCTAGGATCCCCATGCCAGATTTGTTTTTGGGGGATCGATCTAAATTTCTGAATTTCAAAAATAACTGTAAGTTGTTTTTTGCCTTGAGGCCTAAATCCTCAGGTAATGCGGCACAGCAGGTTCAAATTGTCATCTCCCTGCTGCGCGGCGACCCTCAGGATTGGGCTTTTTCCCTGACACCTGGGGATCCTGTTTTGAATGATATTGATGTATGTTTTCAGGCTCTGGGGTTATTGTACGATGAACCTAATGTCACTGATCAAGCTGAAAAGACCTTGTTGGCATTAAATCAGGGTCTTGAAGACGCTGAGTTGTACTGTCAGAAATTCGAAAGTGGGCAGTCCTGACCAAATGGAATGATGATGCTTTGGCAGCGCTTTTTCGAAAGGGGCTGTCAGAGAATGTAAAGGATGTTATGGTGGGATTCCCTGTTCCCTCTGGTCTCAATGATTCTATGTCTTTGGCTATTCAAATTGACAGACGTTTGCGTGAGTGCAGAGGTATGCGTGAGATAGTGTTGCCTTGTGAGTCAGCTCCTAGGCCCATGCAGTGTGATGGAGTGACTTCTGGGACTCAGCGTCATGAGTTTCGTAGGCACAATGGGTTTTGTTTCTACTGTGGTGACGTTTCCCATGCTATCTCTGTCTGCCCTAAGGGGGAAGACGTTTTGCACGCTCAGTTGTCTTGGGTAGTGTTCATACTAAATTTCTGTTAACTGTTACCCTGATTTGCTCCCTGTCCACATTTTCTGCTCAGGCTTTTGTTGATTCAGGAGCAGCTATTAACCTGATGGATTTTGACTTTGCCAAACGTTGTGGGTTTCCCATGATACCCCTGCGGAAGTCTATTCCCCTACTGGGCATTGATTCTACTCCTTTGGCGGAGAATAAACCCCAGTTTTCTACTCAGGTGATAATGAGGGTTGAACCAGATCATCAGGAGAGTTGCAAATTTCTGGTGCTGCATAATCTGCATGTAACGAATGGAAGCGGAGGCAGAGGTGGTGAAGTTCACATTCGTTTTTATTTTTTAATGTGGAACCTCGAGACCGCGGTCCGGGGGGCTCCGAAGGGGGCGTAACTAGTGAGCCCCGGGTACCCGTAGTAAGGCCCCTCGAACAGGACCAGAATGGAATACCCGGAGGACACAGGTGCTACCTCCAGTTAGACCCCGGACACGTTGCAGCTGTCCCAGAGGGACCAAAAGGGTAACAGGTATTTACAGAGTCCGTGGAGGGTTCTTGACAGAGAAGGGTAAGGTCCTGGTCCAGAACGGATGGTAGTAGGCTGGCTCCAGTGACCTTGTCACGGTCCACGGGTACGGATGACTGATGGCGGAACGGGATGACACTTGCGCCAGTAATAGCATAGATAGTCCAGGTTAGCCAGATACGGGTTAGCAAGGATCTGAGGAGACAAACAGTATCAGCGAAAGCACAGAGACTGCAGACGCAGCGCAGACAGATCAGGAACAGAACCGGATGTAGCAATGATAGAACACGTTGCTCCGGCACTCCCCTAATGGTGGAGTGACCAGATATAGTACTGAGTGCGCAGCCATTGGTTAATTAGCTATTTCAAAAAATGCACGCTGCCCCTTTAAGAAAGACGGTGGGCGCGGCCTCGCGTCCTAAGCAGACTAACTGGAGGCCTGTCAGCAGCGTGCCAGGAAGTGGAGGAGGACACAGGACGCCTAGGAGCAGATGGGACAGGAGACCGCGCGCAGACTGCTGCAGGGGGACAGCTAGAGGAACAGGTGAGTGAGCGAACGGAGTGCAGAGCCAGAGCTGGGACCGAGTGTAACAGTATCCCCCTCTGTACTCCCCCTCTTTTTCAAGCCTGCGTGAAATCTTTTAAGAAGAAGAGGAGCCTGGATTTTCTCTTTAGGCTCCCAAGACCTCTCCTCAGGACCAAAACCTTTCCAGTCCACCAGGTAATAGATCCTACCTCTTACTCTCTTAGAGGCCAAGATATGTTTTACCTCAAAAACATCATCCTCAGAGACCGGATCAGGAGTGGTACCCGGGTCCTTAAAGAAGGAGCTCAACACTACTGGTTTGAGGAGGGAAACATGAAAGGAGTTAGGTACTCGTAGAGAATTAGGCAATTTCAGTTTATAAGAGACCGGGTTGATTTGTCTCAAGACTTCAAAGGGACCAATGAAACGGGGACCCAATTTGTACGATGGTAACTTCAGACGGATGTACTTGGAGGAAAGCCATACCTTGTCTCCTGGACGAAAGATGGGAGCCTCCAAACGTCTTTTGTCCGCATGCGTTTTCATACGTTGAGAAGCTTTCTCCAAAGCCGACCTGGTCTCTCTCCAAATGTCCGAGAAATTCTTAGACAAGGTATCGACTGCCGGAACATCAGACAATCCCGAGACAGGAAGAGGAATTCCAGGTTGCAGTCCAAACACAATCTGAAAGGGAGACTTTCCAGAAGATTCACTTACTTGGTTGTTGTAGGAGAATTCCGCCCAGGGCAGTAATTCTACCCAGGCATTATGATGAGCCTTGACGAAGTGACGCAGGTATCCAGCCAGGATTTGATTGATCCTCTCCACTTGCCCATTAGACTGGGGATGATATGCAGAAGAAAAATCTAGTTCAATTTTTACCATTTTACAGAGTCCTCTCCAGAACTTAGAGGTGAACTGGACGCCCCTGTCGGACACGATGTGGAGAAGAAATCCATGTAGACGGAAGATGTGCTGAATGAAGTGAGTGGCCAGTTCTGGAGCAGACGGGAGGCTAGATAGCGGAACGAAGTGGGCCATTTTAGAGAAGCGGTCCACCACAACCCATACCACTGAGCAGCCAGAAGAAATGGGAAGATCCGTGATGAAATCCATCGTGATGTGCTGCCAGGGAGCGGACGGAATCGGAAGAGGCAGAAGCCTGCCGGCTGGTAGATGTTTAACAGTTTTGTTACGGCACATGAAGGACAGGCTGCGACGAACTCCTGGATATCCTTGCTCATGGTAGGCCACCAGTAATAACGGGAGATGAGTTGCTGCGTCTTTCTCTGACCAGCATGGCCAGCCATTTAGAAGAATGACCCCAGCGCAGAACACGACTACGATCAGAAGCAGACACGAAAGTCTTCCCAGGAGGAAGCCCGGCCAGATCAGTGGAGGCAACAGAGACAAACTTAGAAGGTTCAATAATGTGCTGAGGTTCCTCCTCCAGTTCAGGAGGCAAGAAGGCTCTAGAGAGTGCGTCTGCCTTGATGTTCTTGTCAGCTGGACGAAATGAAGTACAAAATTGAAACGGGCAAAAAATAATGCCCAACGGGCCTGACGGGGATTCAGTCTTAAAGCAGATTGGAGATAGGCAAGGTTTTTTATGGTCGGTGAATATGATTACCTGGTGATGAGCTCCTTCAAGAAGATGTCTCCATTCTTGCAGAGCCAATTTGATGGCCAACAATTCGCGATCACCGACAGAGTAGTTCCTTTCTGCAGGAGAAAAATCCTTGGAAAAAAAAACCACACGAGATCATCAGCCCGGTAGACGACTTCTGGGTCAGAACTGCTCCTGCACCTATGGAAGAAGCGTCAACTTCAAGAAAAAATTGCTCACTTGAATTAGGACGATGGAGAACGGGTGTGGAAGCGAAGGCTTTTTTGAGAGAAACAAAGGCCTCTTCTGCCTCGGAGGACCATTCCTTAGAGTTTACACCTTTCCGGGTTAAGGCTATGATTGGAGCCACTCGGGTGGAAAAGTGTGGAATAAATTGCCGATAGTAATTGGCGAACCCGAGGAACCTTTGTATGGCTTTTAGCCCAGACGGACGAGGCCAGTTGAGAACTGCAGACAACTTCTCCGGATCCATCTTCAATCCTGTGGAAGATACAATGTACCCAAGGAAAGGCAAAGAAGACTGCTCAAAGAGGCATTTCTCATATTTGGCATATAGCCTGTTCTCTCTCAGTCTTTGTAAGACCAGGCGTACTTGCCTCCGGTGTGACGTCAAGTCAGCAGAAAAAATCAAAATATCGTCCAGGTAAACCACGACACAAGTATAGAGCAAGTCCCTGAAAATGTCATTAACAAATTCCTGAAAAACCGCAGGTGCATTGCTTAGGCCGAATGGCATTACCAGGTATTCATAGTGGCCGTCACGGGTGTTGAAGGCTGTTTTCCATTCGTCCCCCTCTCTGACTCGGATCAGGTTGTAGGCCCCTCTGAGGTCCAATTTGGTGAATATCTTGGCCCCTCGGAGACGATCAAACAGCTCTGAAATAAGAGGTAATGGATACCTGTTTTTTTACCGTGATTTGATTTAGACCCGATAGTCAATGCAGGGCTGCAAGGATCCATCCTTTTTCTTCACAAAGAAGAATCCAGCTCCTGCCGGTGACGATGACTTTCGGATAAATCCTCTAGCCAGATTCTCTTGGATGTAGTCCGACATGGCCTGAGTCTCTGCCTGTGAAAGGGGATAAACTCTCCCGCGAGGAGGAGATGCTCCAGGAAGAAGCTCTATCTGACAGTCATACGACCTGTGTGGAGGTAGTCTCTCAGCCTCCTTTTTCCCAAAGACGTCAGAGAAGGACCAATAGACGGAAGGCAACCCTGGCAGGGTATCAGGCTGGACTGGAGGCGAAACAGGTTGAATCCGGGTTAAGCAACGATTCATGCAGGTATCTCCCCAACGCAGAGCTTCTCCAGTTTTCCAATTAAGGACTGGTTCATGCATCTGGAGCCAAGGTAAACCTAAAAGCATGGGATGGGATAAACCAGGATATACATAAAATCGCATTCGTTCAGTATGCATTAGACCTACCCGGAGTTCCACCAACTCGGTTTGAAAGTGGACGGGCTCGGTCAGCGGTTTGCCATCTACGGCAGACACCTGTAACGGATCAGGAAGACGCTGGACTGGTAAGCGGTAATGATCCACAACCGCCTGCTGGATGAAGTTCCCTGCAGCTCCAGAATCCAGTAGACAATGTTCGGAGAATTTATTGCTCCATAGGACACGGAGACTGAGATGTGTAAAGAGGGAGAGGACTGTTCTCTACCTAGGTTGGCCCCTCCTACCGGACCTAGGCACTGGAGTTTCCTGACTTTTTAGGACAGAAATGGATCAAATGTTCAGAACTACCGCAGTAGTAACAACTTCCCTCCTTGCGACGTGCCTCCCGGCGGCGGGTGGCCAAACTTACATGGTCCACCTCCATGGCCTCGGAGGCGGAGGGCGAAGTACCTGTTTTGTACAAACTAGAGTCCAGGTAATAGGACCTTTTGTCCCGCTTGATCTCCATGGAGCGCTCCTGAAAACGCAGGTCAATTCGGGTTGCCAAGGATATTAGCTCTTCCAAGAGGGTAGGTCTGTCCCGTCCCGCCAGCTCATCCTTGATTCTTCCGGATAGGCCTTCCCAGAAGTTAGCAACCAGGGCCTCATTGTTCCACGATAATTCAGACGAGAGGGTGCGGAATTTAACAGCATACTGAGCTACCGTGAGAGTACCTTGGCGCAGGCGGAGCAGAGCTGAGGCAGTCGAAGTGGTGCGACCAGGTTCATCGAAAGTCCTGCGAAAAGCCTCTAGGAAAGATTGAAGATCGTTAACCAGCAGATCCCCTCTCTCCCATAGCGGGTTTAGCCAGGCGAGGGCCTCTCCTCCCAGGTGTGACATGATGAAGCCCACCTTGGCTCGGTCAGAAGCAAACATATGCCCCAAGATTTCGAAGTGTAGAGTGCACTGATTGAGGAAACCCCGACACAGAGTAGGGTCACCCTGGAAACAGGTAGGAGCCACCAGACGGGGACCTTGACTTGCCATGGGAACTGGTACCTGATTATTGATAGAAGAGTCAGGTGCAGACGAGAACCCTAAGGAATCCATGCGGGTAGACAAGCTGCGTAGATAAGTCGTGATCTTGTCCTGTTGAACTCCCAAACGGGTCACCTCCTGGCACAGATCCGTGGTCGGAGATCTCTGGGACAAAGCGGGTTCCATGGCCGGAGCAATCTGTAACGAATGGAAGCGGAGGCAGAGGTGGTGAAGTTCACATTCGTTTTATTTTTTAATGTGGAACCTCGAGACCGCGGTCCGGGGGCTCCGAAGGGGGCGTAAACTAGTGAGCCCCGGGTACCCGTAGTAAGGCCCCTCGAACAGGACCAGAATGGAATACCCGGAGGACACAGGTGCTACCTCCAGTTAGACCCCGGACACGTTGCAGCTGTCCCAGAGGGACCAAAAGGGTAACAGGTATTTACAGAGTCCGTGGAGGGTTCTTGACAGAGAAGGGTAAGGTCCTGGTCCAGAACGGATGGTAGTAGGCTGGCTCCAGTGACCTTGTCACGGTCCACGGGTACGTTTGGCTGATGGCGGAACGGGATGACACTTGCGCCAGTAATAGCCGAAATAGTCCAGGTTAGCCAGATACGGGTTAGCAAGGATATGAGGAGACAAACAGTATCAGCGAAGCACAGAGACTGCAGACGCAGCGCAGACAGATCAGGAACAGAATCGGATGTAGCAATGATAGAACACGTTGCTCCGGCACTCCCCTAATGGTGGAGTGACCAGATATAGTACTGAGTGCGCAGCCATTGGTTAATTAGCTATTTCAAAAAATGCACACTGCCCCTTTAAGAGAGACGGTGGGCGCGGCCTCGCGTCCTAAGCAGACTAACTGGAGGCCTGCCAGCAGCGTGCCAGGAAGTGGAGGAGGACACAGGACGCCTAGGAGCAGATGGGACAGGAGACCCCAGCCTGCGAGCAGACTGCTGCAGGGGGACAGCTAGAGGAACAGGTGAGTGAGCAGAAGGAGTGCAGAGCCAGCGCTGGGACCGAGTGTAACACTGCATGACATTATTGTACTAGGTTTCCCTTGGTTACAGTCTCATAATCCTGTTTTGGATTGGAAATCTGTGTCTGTGACCAGTTGGGGCTGCCAATGTGTTGATGCTGACACTCCTGTTTTTTCTGCCTCTCCCCAGCTCAGGATGTTCCTTTTTGACTGATTTTTCTGATGTATTTAGTGAAAGTAAAGCTACATCCTTGCCCCCTCACAGGAGCTACGATTGCGCTATTGAATTAGTGCCTGATGGTAAATTTCCTAAAGGTCGCCTTTTTAATTTATCTGTACCTGAACACAATGCTATGCGATCTTATATCAAGGAGTCATTGGAGAAGGGTCATATCAGACCATCCTCTTCACCCTTGGGCACCGGTTTTTTCTTTGTGGCCAAAAAGGATGGTTCATTGAGGCCGTGTATTGATTATCACCTCCTGAATAAGATCACTGTTAAATATCAATATCCGTTACCTATGATTTCTGACCTATTTTCCAGAGTGAAAAGTGCTAGTTGGTTTACCAAGCTTGACCTCAGGGGGGCGTATAACCTTATTCGCATTAAGCACGGGGATGAATGGAAGATGGCGTTTAATACCCCAGAGGGGCATTTTGAGTACCTAGTGATGCCTTTTGGGCTTACTAATGCCCCTTCCGTCTTCCAATCCTTCATGAATGATATTTTCAGGGATTTTGTTGATAAATTTCTGATTGTTTATTTGGATGATATCTTGATTTTTTCGAATGACTGGGACTCTCATGTGAAACATGTTCGGACTGTGTTCCAGATTTTGAGAGAGAATGCACTGTATGTGAAGAGATCAAAGTGTCTTTTTGGTGTACAGAAGATCTCATTTCTGGGATTCATTTTGTCTCCGTCTGTTATTGAAATGGACCCGGTCAAGGTTCAGGCCATCTGCCGCAAGTTGAAGGAGGGGAACTCCGGAGTCGGGCTCTGCTTCCTAGCCGGAATCCAAACAGAGCGGCACACTGATACACTCACTCACACCATGATACACCGCCGGGCCCGGCCCTCGTGCACTGATATCTCTGGAGTTCAGTGCGGCGATTGGGTAGCGCGGCCATGGCCATCTTCTCAGTCATGAGGAGGAGGCACGCGGCACAGCACAGGCTGCACACAGCTACTCCGCCGCCCCGCTAGCTACCCGGCCGGTCCCTAGTGTCAGTGGACAGTGTATAAGGCACTG
The DNA here is from genome assembly GCA_033576555.1 of Oophaga sylvatica. Lineage (NCBI taxonomy): Eukaryota > Metazoa > Chordata > Amphibia > Anura > Dendrobatidae > Oophaga > Oophaga sylvatica. Next base: position 244,313,240 of record JARQOD010000005.1, read on the forward strand.
CGGCAGCTGCACTGCAGACAGTAGACTAGAGAAAAGGACTCAACTCAAGGAGGGCTCTCAGGGCGGTGTTGAAGTTTGGCCCTGGCTGGGCCTGGCCTTTGCGTTGCGCCATTGCGGTGAGTAACTAGCCCGGGCTGGGGAGTTCATAGGGCCGGGCGGGGGTGATGGCAGAAAATGCAGATCATATGATTATGGATTGTAATGATGACCAGTCACCATATGATTGATCCTGGGTGTAAAGAAAATGCAGCGCTGCCTGGAGTGGACTGAGGCAGAGCTGATATATGTACAGGCCTCCATCCATGACTGGCCGCAGCGCTGATATGTGTACAGGCCTCCATCCATGACTGGCTGCAGCGCTGATATATGTACAGGCCTCCATCTATAACTGGCTGCAGCGCTGATATGTGTACAGGCTTCCATCCATGACTGGCCGCAGCGCTGATATGTGTACAGGCCTCCATCCATAACTGGCCGCAGCGCTGATATGTGTACAGGCCTCCATCTATAACTGGCTGCAGCAGTAATATGTGTACAGGCTTCCATCCATGACTGGCCGCAGCGCTGATATGTGTACAGGCCTCCATCCATGACTGGCCGCAGCGCTGATATGTGTACAGACCTCCATCCATGACTGGCTCCAGCAGTAATATGTGTACAGGCCTCCATCCATGACTGGCCGCAGCGCTGATATGTGTACAGACCTCCATCCATGACTGGCTCCAGCAGTAATATGTGTACAGGCCTCCATCCATCACTGGCTGCAACAGTAATATATGTACAGGCCTCCATCTATAACTGGCTGCAGCGTTGATATGTGTACAGGCTTCCATCCATGACTGGCCGCAGCGCTGATATGTGTACAGACCTCCATCCATGACTGGCTGCAGCAGTAATATGTATACAGGCCTCCATCCATCACTGGCTGCAGCAGTAATATATGTACAGGCCTCCATCTATAACTGGCTGCAGCGTTGATATGTGTACAGGCCTCCATCCATGACTGACATAGAAATAGAAATATATGCAGCTGTCACACTTGGGTCAGGAGAGCCGCTGGCCAGAATGCGCACTGTTCTGATCCCATTCCAATTTATTTTTTTTCAAATGTTTGACTGCTCCCCTACTTGTATACGTTTGAGGAAAAGGTGTGTGTAAATGGGTGTGGCTTTAAAATGGGCGTGGTTTTAAAAATGGGTGTGGCTTAAAATGGGTGTGGTTTTACGACGCACAAACACAGAACCTGTTGTTAAAAATTTGAATCCCACCCCTGCTTCCGGCCAACCAGAGAATAGATCTACACATACTAAGACATATTCATACACTCCTACCTTAGGTAGCTGTATGTAGTCAATCTGCAGTCTCTGAAAAGGGAAGAGAGTAGAGATGAGCGACTTTGCCTTTTTTAGGGTCGAGTCGGGTTTCATGAAACCCGACTTTCTCAAAAGTCGAGTCGAACGAAATCGGCCGACTATCGGGAAAAGTCGGTGGTCCGACTGAAACACGAAACCCAATGCAAGTCAATTGGGAAGCAAAGTCGGCAGGGACTGGAGGACAGTAAACACACTTACAGTGCCCATTTCATTGCCAACGACATAAATTCTTATTACTTAAGCTGGGCAACCTTCATTTACTTTATAATAACAGTTACGCATTGAATACTGGGGGTTATTTGGCTAAAGATGTGGGGGGGGTAGGGCAGGCTCCAGGTTTTCGTGTGCCCTGGGCCAAAGAGTGTCAGTGCGCCCCTTTAACACATACCACAATTCAGGATGCTCCGATACGGTACAGAAATATAGGTAAAGTACAATGACAAAAACTTCACTTCTTACATTACATGACTGATATCTATTTTAAAATCTACAATTGCTTAAAAAACCAGACCGTATACTCCTCCATACAGTATTATGGCCACCACATAGTGCGCCATACAGAAAAATGAGCCCCATATATTGCTCCATACAGAATTGGTCCCATATAATGTTCCATACAGTATATAATGAGCTCCACATAATGCTCCAGTATATCATGGCCCCATGTAATGTGCCATACAGTATAGGACGGTCCCCATAGAGTAGAATGCGCCCCACATATTGCTCCATACAGTATAATGAGTCGCATATAAAGCTCCATACAGTATATGATGTGCCCCATATATTGCTCCATACAGAATGGGCTCCATATAATGCTTCATACAGAATAGGGCCCTTATGTGCTCCATATGATGCTCCATACCCTATATGATGCCTCATAAATAATGAACCCCATATGATGCTCCAGTATATGATGGGCCCCATGGATGATGCTCCAGTGTCTTATGGGCCGAAATAATGCTCCATATATAATGGGCCCCATTTATAATGCTCCAGTGTATAATGGGCCCCATAGATGCTGCTCCAGTGTCTGATCTGCCCCATTTAGAATGCTCCAGTATATGATGGGCCCATGGATGATGCTCCAGTGTCTTATGGGCCGAAATAATGCTCCATATATAATGGGCCCCATTTATAATGCTCCAGTATATAATGGGTCCCATAGATGCTGCTCCAGTGTCTGATGTCCCCCATTTAGAATGCTCCAGTATATGATGGGCCCCATGGATGATGCTCCAGTGTCTTATGGGCCAAAATAATGCTCCATATATAATGGGCCCTATTTATAATGCTCCAGTGTATAATGGGCCTCATAGATGCTCCTCCAGTGTCTGATCTGCCGCATTTAGAATGCTCCAGTATATGCTGGGCCCCATGGATGATGCTCCAGGGTCTTATGGGCCAAAATAATGCTCCATATATAATGGGCCCCATTTATAATGCTCCAGTATATAATGGGTCCCATAGATGCTGCTCCAGTGTCTGATGTCCCCCATTTAGAATGCTCCAGTATATGATGGGCCCCATGGATGATGCTCCAGTGTGTTATGGGCCAATATAATACTCCATATATAATGGGCCCCATTTATAGTGCTCCAGTGTATAATTGGCCCCATAGAAGCTGTTCCAGTGTCTGGTCTGCCCCATTTAGAATGCGCCAGCATATGATGGGCCCCATGGATGATGCTCCAGTGTCTTATGGGCCGAAATAATGCTCCATATATAATGGGCCCCATTTATAATGCTCCAGTGTATAATGGGCCCAATAGATGCTGCTCCAGTGTCTGATCTGCCCCATTTATAATGCTACAGTATATGATGGGCCCCATGGATGATGCTCCAGTGTCTTATGGGCCAAAATAATGCTCCATATATAATGGGCCCCATTTATAATGCTCCAGTATATAATGGGCCCCATAGATGCTGCTCCAGTGTCTAATGACCACCATTTAGAATGCTCCAGTATGTGATGGGCCCCATGGATGATGCTCCAGTGTCTTATGGGCCAAAATAATGCTCCATATATAATGGGCCCTATTTATAATGCTCCAGTGTATAATGGGCCCCATAGATGCTGCTCCAGTGTCTGATCTGCCCCATTTAGAATGCGCCAGCATATGATGGGCCCCATGGATGATACTCCAGTGTCTTATGGGCCAAAATAATGTTCCATATATAATGAGCCCTGTGATGAAGGAACAGCCGCCATCTTGGATATGGGGCATGATGCTCGCCTCATGTCTGAGCAGGGTTCACCGGAGGCATGGCCCAGGGACCGACAGTTAATGGTACCCTATCCGTTCAGGGCGGAATTGTTGCAAATCGCACATGAGATTCCCATCGCCGGACACCTAGGGATCTCTAAAACCAGGGTCAGGCTAGCTCAGCATTTCTACTGGCGTGGAATGAGGACCGAGGTGACTGCCTACTGCCATTCATGTGACAACTGTCAGAGGGTGGGGCGGAGCCCTAAAGCCCCACTGGTAACTCTTCCCATCATCAAAGAGCCTTTCTCGAGGGTGGCTGTGGATCTCATTAGACTTCTGTCCACTCCCAACCGCTTCGGGAAATGCTTCATACTAACGGTAGTGGACTATGCCACCCGGTACCCAGAGGCAGTAGCTTTGTTGTCCATTTGGGCCGACAAAGTGGCCACTGTCTTTCTGGAGATTTTCTCCAGAGTGGGGTTTCCCCAGGAAATGCTCACCGATCGAGGGACCCAGTTCATGTCGCAGCTGATGGAGTCTCTCTGTAAGCAGATACAGGTGCAACATCTGGTAGCCAGTCTGTATCACCCACAAGCCTTTGTGAGCGGTTCAATGGCACCTTAAATCAGATGCTGAAGATGTTGGTTGACTCCCATGGGAGAGACAGGAAGCTATATCTCCCACACCTGCTGTTTGCCTACCGGGAGGTCCCACAGGCCTCAACAGGGCTTTCCCACTTTGATCTCTTGTACGGGCGACGTGTACGGGGGCCCCTTGCTCTGGTGAAGGAAGCATGGGAAGGGGATTTGGCCACCCCTGGAGTGTCGGTCATTGAGTATGTTGTGCGCTTCCGAGACCGAATGATGGCCTTGACACGGCTGGTGCATGACAATATGGCCCAAGCCCAGGCTGACCAGTAGTGGTGGTACGACCAGAATGTTTGAGAACGGACCTACCAGGTGGGTCAAAAGGTGTGGGTTCTGGTCCCCGTACCTCAAAACAAGCTTCAGTAGCCTGGGAGGGTCCATACCTCGTGCACCAGCAGCTCAACGCCGTCACCTATCTGGTCACCCTGGACCACACCCGTGGAAGGAGGAAGGCCTTCCATGTGAACATGATGAAGGCCAATCATGAGCAGGAGGCTTGTGTCCACCCAGTGTACAACCTTGTTTTTTACGGTGATCTGTTCTCAGAAATGTATCAAAGCAGGAAAAATAAACTGATTTAATGTGTCCATTTGCAGTTTCTCTGTAGCATCTGTATGTAGCAGGTAGTGGTGGGAGACTTTATTCTAGTGTATCTGGAATTGCCACTTCTGAACTCTCCAGTGCTTTGTTTCCATCCATTTCTGGGTGCTTCTTGTAGTATGTTTGGTGTCATTGTCCTGCTGGAAGACCCATGACCATAACCAAGGATGCAAATCCAGCTTTCTGACACTGGACTCTACATTGTGACCCAAAATCCTTTGGGAATCTTCACATTGCACACAGTCAAGGCACCCAGTGCCAGAAGCAGCAAAACACCCCAATAATATCTTTGAACCTCCACCACATTTGACTGCAACTATTGTGTTCTTTGATTTGTAGGCCTCATTCCATTTACAGTAAACAGTAGAATGATGTGCTTTACCAAAAAGCTCTATCCTGATCTCATCTGTCCACAAAACGCCTAATGTACCTCTAAAATAGTAGGGGGCACCTGCTGGCCGTTTATAAATTGTGAGGGCCACCTGCTGGCCCTCCAAGTTTCAAACTTTACAGTTTTAATACGAAAAATAAAATTTGTATAAATTATATTGCAGTAGCAATATACGGCTATGCAAAGCATAACCGGCTGCTGGCCCTCCCAAAGTGCTTAGTGAGGGCCAGCTGCTGGACCTCTAACAAAAGTGAGGGCTGCTTGATGGCCCTAAGAAAACATTTGTGACTTTTAGAGTCTCTCTTTCATAAATTAAACAGGATGTGTGATCATGTTTCACACACAACATTGTCTGATAAGGCAGTAAAATGTTAAAATTACATTTCCTGATGAATGTTTTTTTTCACCATTGATAGCAATGCAAACGTGCAAAAACACAGGAAAAACACTACTTATGAACATAGCCCAAGCTGTGAAGGACTATATTCTTATTTATTTTGCCTTACATACAAGTCATCATACTGGAAAGAATGTTTCTTAACATTTCTTCCAGTAATATCCATCTCTGACAACATTGTTCCCAGCAGCGACCTAGGATTCAGAGATGCTTCCAGGGGTATTCCCCATGCTGTTCCCATGCCATTTAAGCACTGTTTCTATTGATTTGAGCAATTTTTTGACCTCTCCAGACCTCTGTAGGGGGACGCCAGAAAAATGCTTGAGTTTCCCATTGACTTCCACTATGTTCGTTACTTGGGCCGAGCATTTTTGCTCGACTCGATTAACGAGCACCCAAGCATTTTAGTGCTCGTTTATCACTAAGAATCACTCATTGCTACCAAAAATGTATGCTTTCTCTACCTACAAAATATGGCATTCTATTGCTCTGCTTCTAATTTTTCAAGTAATCAAAATCCGTCCATGTTTCATCAGTGTTTGGTCAGTAAGTCAGTTTTTACCATGAGGGTTTCATCAGTAATTTTCACAAAAGAAAAATTAAATAAATGGATTACAAAGCTAATCCTATTCATTGCAATGTTAATCAAAGACAGCACAAGTACTGATGTCATCCGTGTGCTCTCTGTGATTTTCACAAGCATATACATTTTATGGATAATTTTGATCTGAGACTAGGTTCAAATCGAACAAATTTCCATCATAACTTTTTTGCAGACACATGCTTTTTAAAAAACATGAACATGTGAACAGTTCCAGAAATTATAATGGGTATGTGTTGTGTCTGTAAAAACTGTCATGCTCACTATTGACAGGTTCCTGAACATACTGTGCCACAGGGCCAGTGGCAGGGTGACAGACTGGGCTGCAGGTAGTCACCAGGTACCACTCCGAGGTAGGCGTCGGTACTGCAGCTGTCGATCCCAGGCTGATGCAGGCAGACATTACTGAAATCACTGAGTTGCTGGTCCCGGAGACTGACAGATTGTACGGACAATGTGGATGTAGGAGATAAATTCTTGTTCAGACCTGTAAATATCAGGAACAGTTCTGGCCACACCGGGTCCAGGGTTAGGGTATAGAAATTGCAGACATGGTTTCAGGAATACAATGCCGCCGAAGCGGGGACAGTAACACGGGCAAACTAAAGTGGACTTATGGGATCACGAGATACGAGGATAACTTTATAATACACTATGATACAGAAATAGTACTAACAGAATGAATAGGGCTGGGGGACCTGGAAACATACAGTTTCACACACACCAAACACCCTAACGTAACTCTAGGGGTTGCTTAGGCACCTCCTTATTGGGCAGGCTGTTTTTTATACCAGATGCCACCAAGCTATTGGCTGGAAGACACCTTGCATGTGCATAAAGTAACTAAATGCCTCCCAGCTGTTAGCTGGGGGCATTATACCATGTGTGCGCTCTGCCCCTTTAAGAACAGAGGAACGTGTGCACGCGAGGATCATGCTGGGGCTGTGATTAAGCAAGCATCCCTGCATGGTGGGAGGAGAGGAACCATGAGGAGACACCTGCAGATGCTACAAAAACTAAGTATGGAACACATAGGAAAAAAACAGATGTTTGAATGAGGCATAAAATTTTGGAAAACTATCTTTTTAATAGTATGGAGATTAAGATGTTAGATACATATTCAGTGTTGAGTATGGATGGGTGAAGTCAAGCAGCAAAGTTCAGGGTCTATACCAAACACCTAGTGTCCGTGCGCGGACCCCGAATACGGACTTCTCCAGGAAGTCGGTGTTACTGTTCAGGTTTGCCAGCACGAACAAAGCTTGTTGAAAGACTGCAGTCAATCAGCAAGTTTACTTTGTGGGCACTTCCAACTAAATCACAGCTATGTCAAATATTGACATGGCTGCGATTGGCTGGCGCACACTGTGTAAATAAAAAAAAGGCATGCGGTCCCTGCGATCTTTGATAACCATTGCAGGCAAGACAGACAGCTGCAGGCTGCATCCCACAGCTGTGAGCTTTATCTTTACTGGTTATAAAAAATAGAGAGATCCTCAAGCTGTTTTTTCAAATAAATTAAATAAATATATAAAAAAACAACGTTGTGTAGTTCCCCCATTTTTGATAACCAGCCAAGTAAAAGCGGACAGCTGGGGGTTTGCATTCTCAGAATGGGAAGGGGATAAGGATATTGGTCCTTCCCAGCCTAAAAAGCTGCCCCAGGAAAATCTATTAGATGAGCCAATTCTGGTGCTTTGCTCGGATCATCCCACTTGCCCTGGTGCGGTGGCAAGTGGGGTAATAGTTGTGGGGTTGAAGTCAGCTGTTTTATGGTCGCTGACATCAAGCCCATGGGTTAGTAATGGAGGAGTGTCTATCAGATGACCCCATTTATTAACCATAGACAAATGTAATAAAGACTTTATTTGAAATAAACACACAGACTTTGTTATTTGAAATAAAAACTCCCCAACCCTCTTTTACCCATTTATTCACCAAAAATTAAAATAAAAAAGCAAAGTTATACTCAACTCTCTCCATGCCAACCAGATCGTACTGAGCCAACTGTGAGAAGCTCTGCCTGTGACACGTTGTATCCTTAATGACATTGCCAATAGTCACAGGCAGAGCTTCTCACGCTCTGCTCAGTGTGAGCCAGCTGGCATGGAGAGCTTTTATGCTTTCATTCTTTGTGAATAAATTGGTAAAAGAGGGTCAGGGAGTTTTTATTTCAAATTAAGGAGTCTGTGTTTTCATTTCAATTAAAGGATTTTACTTTGTCTGTGTCTTTATTACATTTGACTATGGGGTTCGTAATGGGTGCTTCTCCATTACTATCCCATGGACTTGATATCAGTGGCTATAAAACAGCTGACATCAACCCCACAACTATTACCCCACTTGCCACCACACCACAAGTGGGAAGAGCCGTACAAAGTTCCAGATTTGGCTCATCTAAAAGATGTGCTTTTTCTGGGGCGACTGCAGGCTGCTATTTTTAGGCTTGGGGGGCCAAAATCCATTGCCTCTTACCAGTCTGACAATACCAGCCCCCAGGTGTCTGATTTAGCTTGGCTACTTATCAAAAATGGGGAGACCCTATACCAGTTTTTTAAAATTTTTATTTAAATAATTAAAAATGGAGTGGTGACACCTTTATTTTTGATAACCAGCCAAGATAACCTGCACTGGTCATCGAGAATAGATGGAACCCCACAGCATTTTTTTTTATTTTATTTATTTAAATATACTGGAGCTGCACTCTCTGAGACCTGGCTGCTAGGTACTGAGGTGACATCAGTAAGGTTATCTTAGTTCACAGTGCCCAGTTTTCACATAGGAAGGACCACTGTGAACAAAAATAACTTACTGTATGGTCACCTGAGTTCCAAGCAGCTGGTTTATGCTAGGCAGTGCCAGTGCTGGACTGATGAACACCCATCAGTCTGGCACTCAAGCTAAACAAGAACTCAGGTAACGAGGGGAACATAAGTAACTTTGTTGTGTTTCCAGCTGCTGGATAACCTGGAAGCTGTGAACTAAGGTTACCTTGGGTGGTTATTTGACTGTACTTGTTAAAAAATGAAAAAGTGTCCTGAGGTCCCATCAAATTTTCATAACCAGCTGAGGGAATCCAATGACTGGGGCTGTTGTTAATATTCTGGGAAGGGGTCAATAGCTAAAATGGTTCCCAGGCTATTAATATCAGCTCACAGGTGTTTGCTTAGCCTTTACTAGTTATTTTACGGGAGACGCTCCCAAAAAATGATGTGGAGTCCCCTCTATATTTACTAACCAGAAAAGGCTACGCAGACAGATGCGGCTGATTTTAATAGCCTAGGAAGGAGCCATGGATATTGACCTCCTCCCAGCCTAAACTAAGAACATCAGCCCTCAACTGCCCCAGAAATGTTGTGTCCACAAGATGTGCCAGTTCTGGTGCTTAGCCTTGCTCTTCCCACTGCCCTAATGTGGTGGCAAATGGGGTAATAGTTTTGGGGTTAATATCAGCTGTTTTATGGCCTCTGACATCAAGCCCATGGGTTGATAATGGAGAGGCATCTATAAGACACCCCATTACTAACTCCATTGCCAAATGTAATAAAGACACAGAGTAAAGTCCTGTAATTGAAATAAACACATAGGCTTCTTAATTTGAAATAAATCTCCCCAACCCTCTTTTACTGATTTATTCACCAAAAATGTAAATATAAAAGCAAAGTTATACTCACTTATTTGCCTATACTCCATTAATGGCTATGTCCCACTACAATCTGGATGGTTTGGAGAGCGGGCACATCAGTGATACAACCACTCTCCATGCAAGTTCGCTCACACTGAGCAGAGCATGAGAAGCTCTGCCTGGGACCGGTGGTGATGTCATTACTGTTACCGCCTGTCACGGGCAGAGCTTCTCATGCTCTGCTCAGTGTATTCCGGCTGGTATGGAGAGAGGTCTGTAAACCATCCGCATTGCCATGGGACATAGCCATTAATGAATTATTGGAGGAAGGGTGAGTAAAACTTTGCTTTTAAATTTAACTTTTTTGACAAATAAATGGTAAAAGAGGATCAGGGAGTTTTTATTTCAAATAAAGAAGTCTGTGTGGTTATTTAAATTAAAGGACTTTACTTTGTCTCTGTCTTTATTACATTTGACTATGGGGTTAGTAATGGGGGCGTCTGATACACACCTTCCATTACTAGCCTGTAGGCTTCATGTCCCCAAACCATGTTTTTATTTATTACAGAGGCACCGGCTGATAAATACTCTCATCATCGAATGCCTGTGACCAGCAGTAACATTTTCACCACCGGTCACAGCTGCTGACTTTCATCTATGTGACAGCGTGGAAACCACAGCCCTTGGACTGGTGATAAGTTCATTAGAGCCAGTATTTTCTGGCTGTTATGCAGATGACAGCGCAGGAAACTCCAGATGTTCGGGCCCTCATTTGAATGGCATCCGGGATCAAGTTTGGGTACCGTTCATTACTTTCAGAAATGAAGGTCAGTCAGTCCGAAAAATTGGGAAAGCTTTGAAAGTGTCCCCAAGTGCAGTTGCAAAAACCATCAAGCGCTACAAAGAAACTGGCTCACATGATGACCGCCCCAGGAAAGGAAGACCAAGAGTCACCACTGCTTCTGAGGATAAGTTTATCTGAGTCACCAGCCTCAGAAATCGCAGGTTGACAGCAGCTCAGATTAGAGATCAGGTCAATGCCACACAGAGTTCTAGCAGCAGACACATCTCTACAACAACTGTTAAGAGGCGACTTTGTGCAGCAGGCCTTCATGGTAAAATAGCTGCTAGGAAACCACTGCTAAGGACAGGCAACGAGCAGAAGAGACTTGTTTGGGCTAAAGAACACAAAGAATGGACATTACACCAGTGGAAATCTGTGCTTTGGTCTGATGAGTCCAAATTTGAGATCTTTGGCTCCAACCACCGTGTCTTTGTGCGACGCAGAAAAGGTGAACGAATGGACTCTACAAGCCTAGTTCCCACCGTGAAGTGAAAACATATCATAGCACTACCGTGATGGTGCACAAGTAGGTTTCCCAACCAAAATACGTGAATAGATAAACTTGGCACTCAACTTTAGAAGATTGATTCCAGATTTATTGCAGTCAAAAAAACAGATGGAAACGTTTCGGTCCAACAAGGACCTTCCTCAATCTGACAGCAACAAAATATATTACAATATATTACAAAAATAGAAACATGACACATAACCAAACAAAAATAAAAATAGAAGGTTTATATATACATTCCTATGTCTAAAGACCTATCCAGAGAAGAATTGCAAGGAGGAGATCCTTCATGGTGAACTATTTCTATCAGATAGGAAATATACTTAAGGTGTGATGAGAATGAGTTCCATTACTTACCCGACTGCTTGTGACGAGGGGATAGTGTGAATGAAAAGGCAGCTTGCCTAAGAGGAAGACAAAGAACTGTATTGTTTGTTTTTGACCCTATATCAACAAGTATATTTCAGATCATATATTGTCATTGATATAAGTACTGACCACTCGGTACCTTTATGGAAGAAAATTCCTCTTATAATTTTATTATTTGCGTTCCTGAAAGATTGTCCCTATTTAGGGCCTATGATATAGGATTGAGAGATTAGTGATCATAATCATGAGCATAATTATATAAAAAAAAGGAAAGAGATGTGGGACCAAAGAGAAGGAGTGGTCGTGCGAAAAACTCACATTGTCTCAAATGAGATCCAGGGATAAGTACCGGAATGGTTCCCGTAATGACCTAGAATGGCAAAGAATGTGCCATATTTGGATTATATGTACCAATATAAATATACATATAAAAAGGAATATTTCCCATATGGCATTTCAGCTTACTTTATTCACCATGTAATCCAGTGAAGGATATAGGGGCCAATATGGCTCTCAACCAGATCTAAAATGGCAATGAAGATGCCTATGTTAAATTTTATACAAATAGGGAAATAGCATAGTATTCTAAATCAAGTGGTTGGTAGTTCTATATTAATATACATATATATATATATGCGCCTGTAGCATAAGCCAGTACGCCTAAGTTCCTGATTGTAGTAACTAATAATATAAATGGTGGTATATTGCTTAATAACATATATATATTGGTGGCAGTGTGAATGCTGTATAGAAACTTGATTATGATTGGTATGGATATATATAAGTTGTATTTTATTCGGTAACATATACATTGGTGGCAGTGTGAGTACTATATAGCAACAGCCATATTCATAAGGCACAATATAAAGGGATAAACATTGGTGGCAGTACTTACTCAGCTAGGATTAGCAGCCATATTCATAAGGCACAATATAAAGGGATAAACATTGGTGGCAGTACTTACTCAGCTAAGATTAGCAAGGGCGCAGGTCTCTCCCGTCTGATGCGGCGTCCACCGCTTGTCAGCTGGGGAGACCGCGCTGCTCTGCGCTTTAAAAGGGAGAAGGAGGCGGAGTGGTGACGCTTGACGTCACCGGAAGTGACGTCTGCGTTCCACCATGCGTTTCACCGTATTTGGCGCTGAGTAAGCGTCATGTAGGTGCATGTCATCAGTCATGACCTTCTGTATTGAGGAAGAATCACACTGCGCTCATGTTAAATGAGCATAATGTGTTAGATAGTAATGGTCTATTGTGCCTTACTGGATTAGTGTTTAAATTACACTGCGCTCAAGTTAAATGCGCATAATGTATTAGATAGTAGTGGTCTATTATGCCTTACTGGATTAACATTTAGATAAATGATCAGAGAATATTATGGCAATATTATGGCTGGGAATGTCATTTTAGTAATCCCGCCTATAACTGGTGCTTATAAGAGTTATATAGGGGAAAGTAAATTGTGCCAAATATTAAGAAATGAGGAATAAGAATAAAAAAAGAAAAAAGGATATTGTGAGTGAGTAATGTTTTATTACAGAAAATAATTACATATAGGAAGATAAGGAAGAAAATAATAAAGGGTGCTGGAATGCAGTCGGGTAAGGAGGTCCAAAGGTGTGGGTTCTAGGCGAGAGAATCAATATAAACGACTCTGTAATAGAGAAAAACAGAGTTAGTTGATTATTTATACACCGCTCATACGGTACATATTGTGCTGGAGAAATGCCAGAGAAAATATTTCATACTCAAGAATAGCAACGTATATAGTAGGGTTACTGAGGCATACAAATCCTAAGACTACATTAGCCCACATGAATAGAGACTAATGTGGAGGTATCAGCAGACTATACCAGTATAAAAATCTTTCATTACATATTTTATAACAGCCCACAGATATGTATAAATCGGATTTTTCTAAATAAAGGAGAACAGATCGTACTCCCTATTCAGACCTTTCGGTGAAAGGGTCTGTAGCTCATGTATCCAGTACGCCTCCCGTTTCTTCAGGAGGCGTACTCTGTCTCCTCCTCGTCTAGGTGCACGGACCTGTTCTATTATTTGAAATTTCAGTTGCGAGATCTGGTGACCTTTGGCAATGAAATGAGACGGTATTGGGAGGAGTAAATTTTTACACCTAATTATACTTTTGTGTTTAGAAATCCTTTCTTTTATGGCCTGTGTGGTCTCTCCCACATAGAGGAGGCCACATGGGCACTTAATTAAATAGACGACAAAGGTTGAATTACAGGTAGCATAACATTTAATATTATACCTCTTACCAGAGTGCGGATGGTATATAATGTTCCCTTTCATGACATTATGACATTGATTGCATTGTAGGCAAGGGAACGTGCCTATTTTGGGTGTAGATAGAAATCTCTGGGTTTGTATTTGTCTATTATCACCTATGTCTGCTCTCACCAGATCATCGCGGAGATTGGGTGCCCTTTTATAACATGGAAGAAAGGGGTTTTGAAACTCGGGTACTTCAGGATGGGCTTTGCTGAGAAGTCCCCAATGTTGTCTAATTGACTTGTGGAAAATTTCCACAAAGGGGTGGTATGTGTGGACAAAGGGGATTCTATTGTCAATCTGAGAATTGGATCTTATTAATGGTGCCTCTGCTTCGTTTAGGAGGTTAGGGGGGTATCCCCGTTCTAGAAATTTATTGTGCATCTCACTTTGGCGAAGAGAGAGGGTATCATGATTTGAAACAATCCTCTGTACTCGTTTAAACTGTGAACATGGTACGGACTTCTTTATTGCTGGAGGGTGTAAGCTGCTGAAGTGTAAGAGACTATTGCGGTCCGTCTCTTTGGTAAAGAGATCCGTGAGTAAGTTTCCATTATCGTCTTTAATAATAGTGGTATCAAGGAAACTGACCTTCTCTTTGCTTTCTGACATAGTGAAGGTGAGGCCTGGCCATGATTCATTCAGTGTGGCAAAGAATTGATGTAAGGTAGATAACGGTCCGTCCCAGATACAGAAAATGTCGTCTATGTATCTCTTCCATAGACGGCAATAAGTGCAAAATAGAACGTTTGTGTACACTACCTCCTCCTCAAAATTGGCCATATAGCAAATGGCGTATGGGGGGGCCACATTGGACCCCATGGCCGTACCCTTGATTTGCATGTAGAAAGTTTCCTCAAAAAGAAAGAAGTTCTTAGTGAGGACAATTGTCAAAAGTTCCAAACATAGTTGGATCGAGTCATTTTGCATATTAGACGTTTGTAGCATTTGTCTAGCGCAAGAGATCCCTTTTTCATGTGGTATTGATGTATATAGATCTTTAACATTTAATGTTACTAAGATGGATGTCTCAGTTAGTATGCCTAGTGATCTTATCATCTTAAGAAAGTCGCCTGTATCCAGAATAAAGGATGATACTTTGCGAACCAGAGGGGTAAGTATCTTTTCCAAAAAGATAGACAGAGGGGATAAGATAGACTCAGTTGACACGACTATAGGTCTACCTGGGGGGTTTTCCAGACTCTTGTGTATTTTGGGTAGGGTATAGAATACAGGTGTTATAGGATTTCTTTTGGTGAGATATTCTTTAGTTTTTGTGTCTATAACCCCTAGGTCAAGAAAACTCGACAAAACAGAATCAATCTGATCGCTAATCTCACTGGTAGGATTTTTTGATAATTTAACATAAACAGAATTATCGTTAAGTTGTCGATAGATCTCTTTTAAGTAGTCCGTTTTGTTCATAACTACTATGGAGCCACCCTTGTTGGCTGGCTTCATAATAATTGTCTTGTCCTCCCGTAGAGAGCGCAAGGCCTGTTGGTCGAGTGGATTGAGATTGGGATTTAGATGTAATTTCCCATTCTCCATATTATATCTTAATTGTTTTGATGCAGAATCAACAAACTCAATAAACGCCTCTAATGCATGGGAACCCCGTGGTGGAATGTAAGTACTTTTGGTACGAAGGCCTAACTTGGTGATAGAGAGGGATCCACTGTCACGTGGTGGTTCCGGTATACTCGGTGGTTTGTTGGCAAAGTGGATCTTTAGCCGAAGACTACGGTAGAACCTTTGAAGTTCCATGTCAAGGTTGAAGGTATTTAACCGTATGCTGGACAAAAAGATAATCCCTCTGAAGAAGATGATATTCCGCTACACTGAGTGTGCGTGATGAAATATTAGTCACCAATGGGCATGTACCTGTGAGCGCGTCACTCTTAGGTCCGTATCCCTTCTTATGCCATCCTCTCCGTATCCTCTTCCTCGTTGACGTCTGGTCCTTTGTCCTAAAAAACGACTCGGTCCTGGACGTGGATCCCTCCGTTCTGTATCAGATCCTGAAGTCGAGATGTCAGAGGAGGATCTGTAGTTGGGCCTAGTATACGATGAACGGAAATTGTTAACAAATTGCCAACGGTAAACACGACCCTGCTTGTAGTCATCGGTGTCTCTTTGGAATTTAATTCTTTTCCTATTTTCTGTATCCTTCCTATGCTGGTCCGTCACAGATTTGATCCGGGTTTTAAGTGTCGTTAGTTCCTCAGGAGTTCCTATTGAGGATAATTGTGTCTCTATATTCGTAATCTCTTCCTTAGTTTTGGTAATTGCTGACTGTAGGTGTTCAATGGTTAGAGTCAAAAGGTCGAACAAACACTTATTCAGGATCTGTTCAAATTTAAGGCAGAAATCAGTAGAGTCACGGAACAGAGTAGGTTGTAATGATACCCTCAGTCCTCTAGGGATCCTCTTCATCCATAGATATTCGGATAATGTGACATAATGTAGTTCATAATTAATCTGGTGACGTAATTCTCTCTCTAGGTCCCTTCCCCTTGTCTCCCTAGGAGGAACTTTCAGAAAATCACTTGAGAGATTCAATTTTGAAAGTAAGTTGAAATGCCATATGGAAAATATTCCTTTTTATATGTATATTTATATTGGTACATATAATCCAAATATGGCACATTCTTTGCCATTCTAGGTCGTTACGGGAACCATCCCGGTACTTATCCCTGGATCTCATTTGAGACAATGTGAGTTTTTCGCACGACCACTCCTTCTCTTTGGTCCCACATCTCTTTCCTTTTTTTATATAATTATGCTCATGATTATGATCACTAATCTCTCAATCCTATATCATAGGCCCTAAATAGGGACAATCTTTCAGGAACGCAAATAATAAAATTATAAGAGGAATTTTCTTCCATAAAGGTACCGAGTGGTCAGTACTTATATCAATGACAATATATGATCTGAAATATACTTGTTGATATAGGGTCAAAAACAAACAATACAGTTCTTTGTCTTCCTCTTAGGCAAGCTGCCTTTTCATTCACACTATCCCCTCGTCACAAGCAGTCGGGTAAGTAATGGAACTCATTCTCATCACACCTTAAGTATATTTCCTATCTGATAGAAATAGTTCACCATGAAGGATCTCCTCCTTGCAATTCTTCTCTGGATAGGTCTTTAGACATAGGAATGTATATATAAACCTTCTATTTTTATTTTTGTTTGGTTATGTGTCATGTTTCTATTTTTGTAATATATTGTAATATATTTTGTTGCTGTCAGATTGAGGAAGGTCCTTGTTGGACCGAAACGTTTCCATCTGTTTTTTTGACTGCAATAAATCTGGAATCAATCTTCTAAAGTTGAGTGCCAAGTTTATCTATTCACGTAGTTCCCACCGTGAAGCATGGAGGACGAGGTGTGATGGTGTGGGGGTGCTTTGCTGGTGACACTGTGGGGGATTTATTCAAAATTGAAGGCATTCTGAACCAGCATGGCTACCACTGCATCTTGCAGCGGCATGCTATTCCATCCGGTTTGCGTTTAGTTGGACCATCATTTATTTTCCAACCTGACAATGACCCCAAACACACCTCCATGCTGTGTAAGGGCTATTTGACTAAGAAGGATAGTGATGGGGTGCTATGCCAGATGACCTGGCCTCCACAATCACCAGACTTGAACCCAATTGAGATGGTTTGGGGTGAGCTAGACCGCAGAGTGAAGGCAAAAGGGCCAACAAGTGCTAAGCATCTCTGGGAACTCCTTCAAGATTGTTCCGGTGACTACCTCTTGAACCTCATCAAGACAATGCCAAGAGTTTGCAAAGCAGTCATCAAAGCAAAAGGTTGCTACTTTGAAGAACCTAGAATATGAGACATAATTTCAGTTGTTACACACTTTTTTGTTAAGTATATAATTCCACATGTGTTAATTCATAGTTTTGATGCCTTCAGTGTGAATTTACAATTTTCATAGTCATGAAAATACAGAAACATCTTAAAATGAGAAGGTGTGTCCAAACTTTTGGTCTGTACTGTATGCTCACCTGTGGTGGTTGTGCAGGATAGATACAACACTATGTAGCATTGTGATCACAAATGGGGATCCAACCTTGTGGTATGCAGCCCTTCCGAATGGTGTGAAGTTGTGCTGGTCCTTTTGCATTCACAAACTCCAATGGATATGTGGAAAAAAGAAATCGGAGGCGCTCCCCTATGGTTGAATGAATCCTTAAACAGATGTCAGATGTGAACCACTCCTTCGGGTGATGTCCAGAATGGTGACGACACTTTGTATTTGTTAATTAAATTTATTTAAAAAAAATGAGTATTGAAGATTTTTTCATGCTTGCGATAATTAAAAAACATAAAAACTATAAATGGGTATTAAAATCACAATGCATTTCTGCTCTAAAAGAGCCTTCCTCAGGTGTATAAAAACATTATCGCAAGCATGAAAAAATCTTTAATACTCATTTTTTTAAATAAATTTAATTTGACAATTACAAAGTGTCTTCACCATTCTGGGCATCGCCCGAAGGAGTGGTTCACATCTGACATCTGTTTGAGGATTCATTATTACATTAGAGAATAAAACCGGTCATAAAGGTTCATTAGTAATACAGTGCAAATGAGTACCTTTACTTTTGAAAATGAAGGTGCTAACCCTTAATAAGTCTTGAGTGGTCCTATCATTTACTGACATTGATCTCTCTATGCACACTGATAGGACTGCCCACAGAACCGTAAATTTCAGAAAAAACAGTGGTATAAATGATTGAAACAAGTTATACTGAATCTTTTCTAAAAAAAACTATGTATTAATCTATTCAGCTCCCCCTGTTCTATAACATACTGCTGCAAATTAGACTGCATTTTCAAGCTCCAATCAGAAAAGCCTTGAGAGCGGCTTAAAATAGCAGGCAAGTAGAGAAAAACAGCCGCACTCAATATTGATCTTGAAGTGAAATTGGTTCCATTTTATTATAGCAAAAAAATATATACATGAGCCACGACTAGTGTGGTTGCAGTGCACTGAACGGATCGCTCCTATCTGCTTCTCACTACAGCCTAGACGGGACATTGTCCCTCTTCAACCCTTCTCTTCTATACCCTGCATTTTCAGTGAGGTTTTGAGAAAGACCACATACGGTCGAAACGTTAACCCCATCTTCTCTTGTCCGTTCACACCACACTAGTCGTGGCTCATGTATATATTTTTTTGCTATAATAAAATGGAACCAATTTCACTTCAAGATCAATATTGAGTGCGGCTGTTTTTCTCTACTTGATTGGTCATTTGGTTCAGCCAGCACCAACCACTGACTTCACAGTGTGCACATCATTTATCTACTAAAATAGCAGGCATGTACCAAAATTTTGTCAAAACAAGCATGAATCAAAACAATGTACTTTTAACTTATAGGGATTGAAATATCCACCCTAATGTATTTTAATTTATAATTTCACCTGTTTTGAACAAATACCAAACATTAAAACTAAAGTTACAAAGTACAAAAGGCAAAAAAACTAAAACCTGAATCAAAATGTTATTTTAGACTAGAAATACAAGTAAATGAGTTGTAAATAACTCTATCATCTTTTTATACTTTCTATATAAAAAAAACAGAACATATCAGACATTACTGCAACGGACACTGGAATAATATTGTACATAACAGCCTAGGCGCAAGCAAGAAGTCCTAAAATTGTAAAACTGACCTTTTGTTAATTGTTTTGTCTGTGTCTGCTCAGATTTGCCCTTTTTATAATTTTGTCTGGCAGTTTAAATCTTTCCTCTGTTGCAAATGTGTAAATGAATTAATTATTTTGTCTCAAATGCATAACCTACGCTTTCAAATGCTAGTTAATAAGCTTTTAACCTCTAAAAATTCATGTCAGTGTAAATAATGGAACTGTCTAACGGCAAGTCAATCCAAACATTCAGTAACTAAATTCGCTATATTGACAATTAACATTGACAATTAACACTCTGAGTGACTGCAGACTTATGAATTCCCTCAGCGCATGCACTGTGTACTGCAGGGTTTTGCCGATTTATGACCCGGGACCGGAGGGTATGTATGGAGCAAGTCCATGACCTCTAGTCGGACATGCCCACTGAACGACCACTTCCCTAGACAGGTATGGGTATAGTGTGAGGCCATGCCCACTTGACAGGCCCTTGCAGGAGTATGTAAAACTCATACATACCCTCCTGTCCTGGATCAGAAACTGGCAAATCCTTGCAGAGCACAGTGCGATCATAACTTATCGATTTGGACTGGACAACCCCCTTAAACTTTATTTTGATAAAATGATATTCCATGTTATTTTGCTTGCAGGAGTTTCTATTAATCAATAAATAACGTTTTTAAGTCAAATATGCAATTTTAGATGCTAAATACACTGCCTTTACAATGTAATGCTGGTTATTCCTTTGTTGTGCCTTATACTGTAACATACAGCATTAATCCTTCAAGTTCTTAAAACAATGCAATAGGAGATTATGGAGTGTTTTAACAAAATCTCATTGAACATACAGTATTGAAATTTATACATAATATTAGAGATCTGTTAACTATATTATATTATTGGTTCTGAATTCTGTACCCATTCCTTATAGAATTGGATCAGTGTTATTACAGAAATACGATTTCGACCTTCTAATAAATTGAAGACGCTTCTAGCATTTCTAATTCTGCTACTTCTACTTGTAAATTTTGGGCAAGGAAATGCATTACAAATGTTGAAATAACAAGTGTAGATAAGAAACATAGATGCTAAATCCTTGGGAGTGTAATGCTAGAGCTAACCAACTAGGTTACTATTAATCATCTTGACAGTTCTCTTATTAAAATATATTAGATTTGAGTTTTTAAACCCATGGGTGAAATCTTGCTACCTACTTAATTACTTACTACATTTGTAATATAGTGCCTAGATTTTACAGCTATCTTGTTTTTCTGAAATGTCATTAAAATTTCTACTTTTTTAGCTACATTTCCAGGAAAGTTTGTCAGTTACATTTTTTTAGATTATATAAATAACTCATCTCACAGGATCATTAGAAGATTATGTATCTGTACATTATAAAAATAATGATAGACACAGACAAAGGTGGGCCCCTGGGTAAGAACAGTATATGGGCTCCACTTTACGTCTGAGACCAAACTGCTCTGTTGGTGAAAGTGGGCCCCCTTACCTTTTGGGCCCTTGTGCGACTGTGCAGGTTTACCAATGGTGTGTCCACCACTGAAGAATAAGTCATCTATGAACTCAGAAGATTGTCTCTTCATTTGCAGTGGCTGAGGTTAGAATTAAAATTCCAGCCACTAAATTGACTCTCCTTACAAGTGCCAGGTACAGTGATCGAGACCCCTGAGAATGCATAGTCAGAGTCAGCCCCACATACAGTGCCATCTACAGTAAGCCCTCATAGAGTGCATATCCAGAGTTTGGTAATATAGCCTTATGATTTGTAAATTATTTGAAATCTCAAATGTGTATTTCTTAGTTGTCCATATCTGTTCAGGAAAGCATCATATATTTAGGGCCCGACTCATCATTTCAGATCTGCTTTCCATAACTTTTCCTATTTTGTCTTGTGTTATTAACTTAGGGATTTTTTAAACAAATTTATCAAATGGAGCATATGGTTCATGAATTTTGCGCAAAAGCAAGAATGGTGTTTTTTCCAACTTTAACTGTTTTGTGACTTTTTGGTGGAAAATGTCTCACGTTTTGCAAACATTGCACAGATTGTACTATATTTTCTGGTATGCATAAAATCCTATAATGGAAGGGGAGAGAGGTCAGCTCACCGACTTGAATCCTCCAGGTGCAAGGAACTCCATTTTGATCACACGTGTAGCAGCAAAAAAAGAATATGTTCCAGATCCAGGAAGAGTTAAAAGGATTTCTTTGTTTTTTTTAGTAAATGCTTAAATAGCATGGCATTAAGCATAGTAACACAGGGAAAAAATGATGCGCTTGAACCGCAATTGAGGTCTTTATCTGACACCAGGAGGGGCCTGGAGTACATTGATAGGGACAAATTTAGTAATTAATGAATTAGGCAAAAACATATGCAAAGACATACAAAATAGATTAAAAAGGCGCAAATGGAAAGATGAATTTGATGCAAACCAAAAAAATGAGCAAAATACCAAAAATTTGACAAAAACAGATGCAAATGCAATAATAAATCAAGCCCCAATATCACATTTGCTAATTACATCTAATAACTGCATAATAAGACAATAGGGTATGCCACATGAATAAATATTGATAAGACAATATGACTTTCCTCTATGAGTACCTGGCTATTCAATCAGCCAAAAATTGTGCTTTAATTCTCTGTTTTTTTAATTTGAGATCTTGCTCATATTTCTGATTTCATTAAAGGTAACATTTATCTTTAATCCATTGGGTTTCCTGTAGGAAGACTGTTTCTGGATGAAGAATGGAAATTTTTATCACTTAAATAGGTGTACTTATCTATTTTAATGAGGACACAGGGGTAATCTCAGTAGCAATCATCATATCAACCAATTCCATCTATGGGAAAAATAAAGTATGAAGTAAATTTTTTAATATGGGGAGTAAAACTCTGTACCAGAAAAAAAGATATAAGAAAAAAAAAAATCTGCATTTATGTAGGTTATTTATGCTTGTGGTGAATGTGTAACCTTATCCAGTTTGATATAGGAAAGATGTGTATCTTCGTACCGTGTTAGCCAGTAGATAGAAAAATATTTAGACTTGAGAGTCCTCAGTGGTTGATACCTTTTAATGGCTAACTGAAAAGATGGTAACAAATTGCAAGCTTTCGAGACTACTCCGGTCTCTTCATCAGGCAAAGACTAAAACAAAAACTGAAGAATCACATATATATATATATACACAAGAGGACACAGGAATAGTGCAATAGGTAAGACAAGTGACGTGAAGCAGAACTGTCATTATGGCAGAGGAATGAACATAAATATTGGAACAGATCATAGATAAGGAGAGAGTTTTATTACCCTCTGATTGGGGTCTGGTGTTGTGTTTTGATGCCCCTAGAAGGTCAGAGACACAGATTCCTTAATTGATATAGAATGACATGAATCCATGTGACACGTTCATTCCAGCACTAAGAGTGTCAAAGGTCATCATAAGTTTGTATTCCCAAACCTTTCTATCTTTCTCAGATTTGAAGTTAGATTTTAATACCAGTAATTCCATATCCATTATGCTATGACCGGGCATACAAAAGTGTTTTGCCACAGGTAAATCCATTCTTTTTTCTCTTATCGTGTGGCGATGAGAATTCATCCTTGTTCTCAGTTTTTGCCCGGTCTCCCCCACATACAGACCCCCAGCTGGACATTTAGTACATATAATTAGGTACACCACATTAGATGTGATGCAGCTGAAAGTACCTGGGATCTTGTAGTCCTGATGGGAGTTGGGTATCTTTATCTTGTCCGTGGTCATTATAGATGCACATGTTTTATACTTCTTCTGTTTCAAATCTGAGAAAGATAGAAAGGTTTGGGAATACAAACTTATGATGACCTTTGACACTCTTAGTGCTGGAATGAACGTGTCACATGGATTCATGTCATTCTATATCAATTAAGGAATCTGCGTCTCTGACCTTCTAGGGGCATCAAAAACACAACACCAGACCCCAATCAGAGGGTAATAAAACTCTCTCCTTATCTATGATCTGTTCCAATATTTATGTTCATTCCTCTGCCATAATGACAGTTCTGCTTCACGTCACTTGTCTTACCTATTGCACTATTCCTGTGTCCTCTTGTGTATATATATATGTGATTCTTCAGTTTTTGTTTTAGTCTTTGCCTGATGAAGAGACCGGAGTAGTCTCGAAAGCTTGCAATTTGTTACCATCTTTTCAGTTAGCCATTAAAAGGTATCAACCACTGAGGACTCTCAAGTCTAAATATTTTTCTAACCTTATCCAGGAAATTATGGTGATGTAATTGTCTTTGTCAATGAAAGAATGTCTATGTAGCCTTCCAAGAGAAAATGTAACAGCTCATTTGATTTCTTAGATTCTGGTATTAGTGAAGCTCTGAGGCTATGTGCACACGTTCAGGATTTTTTGCAGAAATTTCCTGAGAAAAAACAGACTTTTTCCCAGGAAATCCAGATGCATTTTTATCACGGCTTTTGCACGTTTTTGCCTCATTTTTTTGCGCGTTTTTACCGCGTTTTTTTGCGTGTTTTACCATGTTTTTTTTCTGAACATTCTAGGTCAATAATATAGCGGGAAATATGCAAATTTACCACAAAATTAATGAACATGCCACGTTTTTTACTGCGATGCGTTTTTTTCGCGGAAAAAAATGAACCATGTGCACAAAAATTGCAGAATACATTCTAATCATAGGGTGCTTAATGCATGCGTTTTTTAAGCGTTTTTGCAGCAGAAAACCGCCACAAAAACACCGCAAAAAATCCTGAACGCGTAGACACAGCCTGATTGTTTTGATAGTTTTGATTTTACAATTTGTCTTCCAAAATAAATATTAATATATAATACTAGCTTGGCCCGTGCAAAATTTTCGCACATTGGTTGTTGGGGGCGCAGGCAATTTCAGTAAAAGCAAGCTGGTCAAATGTAAATGTATTTCATGAGATGATGAACACAGACAGCTATTTATATATGTAGCTTGGTAATACAATAAATTGGTTTGATAAGTCGAGGCCAAAAAATGTCTTCCGGTTAAGATATCACCTGCAGGTTATTGTTTCTTTCTGCAGGTTTATGAAAATGAATGTTTAAACTGTATTTAGTGATAAAATCGTGAATGTGTGGCTTGTTTCGCTCTGTTCTTGCTGAAGGGGGTAAGTTTACCTTTCAAATGGTGTATCATTTGTGTGTGTGGGGCGAAGTAATCACCGAAAAAGCAGTGCATGTATACAAATGTGTTTGCATATGTGACTCACCTGCAGTGAAGTGTGCAATCCTCCATTTTGCCTGAAATAGGCTGGGCAAGCACTTTGGCAAGTTGGAAAGACCCCAAGGCAAATGTTTGGATTTGTTTGTGATGTCTGTAAGCAGCTTTGTGGTAGTGTTCTTTGGGGTAGTGTGCTGCCTCCTGCAGGTCATTTGGCCTTTCAAATGGTGTATCATTTGTTTGCATGGGTGGACTATGAACGGAGCAAGGGTGCAATTCAATAGGCAGTGCATGTTTACAAATGTGTTTGCATATGTGACTCACCTGCCGTGAAGTGTGCAATCCTCCAATTAGGCTGAAATAGGCTAGGCAAGAAGTTTGACAAGCTGGAAAGCCCCAAGGCAAATTTTTGGATTTGTTTGTGATGTCTGTAAAGAGCTTTGTGGTAGTGTGCTTTGGGGTAGTGTGATGCCACCTGCAGGTTATTTTTCCTTACTGAAGGTTTATGAAAATTGATGTTTAAACTGTATTTTGTGATCAAATCGTGGATGTGTGGTTTGTTTGGCTATTTTCTTGCTGAAGGGGGTAAGTTTACCTTTCAAATGGTGTATCATTAGTGTGTGTGGGTGCAGTATGAACGGAGATGCAAAGTAATCACTGAAAAACAGTGTTTAGAATAGATTATATATAATATTTATTAAAATAATAATGTAAACATTGACATCTATTTTCAACATTGTTGCACACTGTAGCAACTTGTAAGTGTAACACTTTTCATCATCTCATTTTTTGTACATGTTTGTTATTTTTATTTGAAAGTTATTTAGAAAGTTTACACTTAGAAATCCTAATTTAATTTTAGTATATTAGTTGTTGATTACTATATGTTTTAAAGTATGCTGACAAATGTGTAAAACAATAAAATCAGATCCTACACTTTTTGTTGGTAGCTGAATTTTTTAAAAATTATCAGATATATATTGACCCAAAAGTCCCTACTGTAACTTTGTGACAGGTATCTTAGGGGAAAATATATTCATCAGCAGCTAATAAAATATTGATGGGGCTGAGATTATGCTGTCTGAGAACAATTCTTAGATCTAGCATCCAGACGTCATTTTGTGACATGCCAGAATCCCATGCTGTCCGTCTCTTTTTTTTTCAGAGCCTTGTAAAGTTTTATTTATATCTGTTGCCAGTTGATAGAAAAAATTGCATAAGGATTGTTAAGGGGGCGTTTTCTAACTTTGACTGTTTTCACAATATGACTTTGCATTGCTCAAATTACAAACTTGACTACTCAAAAATAAGTGAATTATAATTTAAGTATTGTGATCAACTCTAGTCATTCAACACTTAGCAGTGAAAATAATTACTAGTCAACCTGCTACATTCTCAGAGAATCAGATGTGGCCATACATTACCATTAATCCCTTGGGTAAACTGTTTGACTTAAAGAGGTATCTGTTATGATTTGGTAACTGAGGAGTACAGGAGCAAAATGCTGGAGCCAAACACTGCCTAAATAGGACAGGACAGAATACTGTCTGCAACCCAGCAAAACCCTAGCAAAACTTCCAACACTTCTGATTTCAAAATGCTGAGATCACACAATCTCGCCACCCACTAAATCAGATCTCAGTGTGAACAAGGCTAACCCGCAGCCACTCAAAAAGCAGGGAAGAGCAATTGAACAAATAACAGTGGCTACAGAAAAACAGAGAGTAGTACAGGCCCCAGGAGGGACCCGGCTAACCTCCACAAAGGTGCAGACGAAAATGGAAATAACAAACACAATGGAAACAAGCAGAAAATATCTTATCTGAAGGTAGCAGAAGAAGGCAAGACACCAGCAGACTTCCAAATGAACCAGGAAACAACAATTGATCACCGGCGAGGATCATGGGAAGGCAGCTCCCTATCAGCTCAGTCAGTGACTCCTGATTGCCAGTCATAGCTGGCAGGTGAGGAGGACCTGTTATTAAATGCAGCTTCAGCACCGTCATTAACCACCAGAGGAGCCTCAGCTCAGAAATTGTCTCCAACATGTTCACAACAGGTATCAGTATATAAAGGTTATTTTTATATAGTGAAAAGATATAAAAATTTCTCGTATATTTTGTATACCAATTTTGCCTGTTGTCATGCATGGCTTATTCCAGATAAAATCTGCTCTGATGTGATTAGCACAGAGATATTCAGACCATTATAGCAACTGTATGCTTATGATACTGTAGCGATGCAGAAAAGTCTATGAACATGCTCTGTTTGAAACGCGTCTGGTGACCGTATTCCCTTATTTTTTCCTCCCATGTTCCCCCATTTTTCATATCATGGATGTTGATAATATTAGATAAAAAAAAGAAAAAAAAATATGGGGGGGGCATTTTAATTTATGATGTAATAAATAAATCACTGGTTTTATCCATTATGTACTTTGAGCTGGATCATTTCTTCCTTCTTCGCGCCAATGCAGTAGCCAATGATTAGGTAGAAATGGTATAAAATTGTTAAACTCATTTGTTTACAGTAAAGGTTGTCTTAATTAGACTTCTTTAAGACTAAGTAATAAATAGCTAGTAGCAATTTACCTTGATTTAACCCCAGAAGATTGTCTCTTCATTTGCAGTGGCTGAGGTTAGAATTAAAATTCCAGCCACTAAATTGACTCTCCTTACAAGTGCCAGGTACAGTGATCGAGACCCCTGAGAATGCATAGTCAGAGTCAGCCCCACATACAGTGCCATCTACAGTAAGCCCTCATAGAGTGCATATCCAGAGTTTGGTAATATAGCCTTATGATTTGTAAATTATTTGAAATCTCAAATGTGTATTTCTTAGTTGTCCATATCTGTTCAGGAAAGCATCATATATTTAGGGCCCGACTCATCATTTCAGATCTGCTTTCCATAACTTTTCCTATTTTGTCTTGTGTTATTAACTTAGGGATTTTTTAAACAAATTTATCAAATGGAGCATATGGTTCATGAATTTTGCGCAAAAGCAAGAATGGTGTTTTTTCCAACTTTAACTGTTTTGCGACTTTTTGGTGGAAAATGTCTCACGTTTTGCAAACATTGCACAGATTGTACTATATTTTCTGGTATGCATAAAATCCTATAATGGAAGGGGAGAGAGGTCAGCTCACCGACTTGAATCCTCCAGGTGCAAGGAACTCCATTTTGATCACACGTGTAACAGCAAAAAAAGAATATGTTCCAGATCCAGGAAGAGTTAAAAGGATTTCTTTGTTTATTTAGTAAATGCTTAAATAGCATGGCATTAAGCATAGTAACACAGGGAAAAAAATGATGCGCTTGAACCGCAATTGAGGTCTTTATCTGACACCAGGAGGGGCCTGGAGTACATTGATAGGGACAAATTTAGTAATTAATGAATTAGGCAAAAACATATGCAAAGACATACAAAATAGATTAAAAAGGCACAAATGGAAAGATGAATTTGATGCAAACCAAAAAAATGAGCAAAATACCAAAAATTTGACAAAAACAGATGCAAATCAATAATAAATCAAGCCCCAATATCACATTTGCTAATTACATCTAATAACTGCATAATAAGACAATAGGGTATGCCACATGAATAAATATTGATAAGACAATATGACTTTCCTCTATGAGTACCTGGCTATTCAATCAGCCAAAAATTGTGCTTTAATTCTCTGTTTTTTTAATTTGAGATCTTGCTCATATTTCTGATTTCATTAAAGGTAACATTTATCTTTAATCCATTGGGTTTCCTGTAGGAAGACTGTTTCTGGATGAAGAATGGAAATTTTTATCACTTAAATAGGTGTACTTATCTATTTTAATGAGGACACAGGGGTAATCTCAGTAGCAATCATCATATCAACCAATTCCATCTATGGGAAAAATAAAGTATGAAGTAAAATTTTTAATATGGGGAGTAAAACTCTGTACCAGAAAAAAAGATATAAGAAAAAAAAAATCTACATTTATGTAGGTTATTTATGCTTGTGGTGAATGTGTAACCTTATCCAGGAAATTATGGTGATGTAATTGTCTTGGTCAATGAAAGAATGTCTATGTAGCCTTCCAAGAGAAAATGTAACAGCTCATTTGATTTCTTAGATTCTGGTATTAGTGAAGCTCTGAGGCTATGTGCACACGTTCAGGATTTTTTGCAGAAATTTCCTGAGAAAAAACAGACTTTTTCCCAGGAAATCCAGATGCATTTTTATCACGGCTTTTGCACGTTTTTGCCTCATTTTTTTTGCGCGTTTTTACCGCGTTTTTTTTGCGTGTTTTACCATGTTTTTTTACTGAACATTCTAGGTCAATAATATAGCGGGAAATATGCAAATTTACCACAAAATTAATGAACATGCCGCGTTTTTTACTGCGATGCGTTTTTTTTCGCGGAAAAAAATGAACCATGTGCACAAAAATTGCAGAATGCATTCTAATCATAGGATGCTTAATGCATGCGTTTTTTAAGCGTTTTTGCAGCAGAAAACGGCAGATAGCTTTCCTCTTTCTACCCTTAGGTGTAGTTAACCTCTCAGGCTGTGACGAGGTGTCTAGGACCAACGTAGGAACGCTCCACGGCTGCCTTTAGTTGTGGTGGTTAGTCAGGGTACTGCAATCCAGTAGATTCCAACCTCTCTGGTGTATTGCCGTTTTTGCCTGCTCTCCTCAGCTACCAAAACATAACAGTATCACCGGCCCAACTGAAAATTATTTGGTACTCACAGAAGGGAAAAATAGTGTGGAAAGAAAAAAGGTTGTCAGAGTTGTCAGAGATTTTTTTTTCTGTTTGTTGCATTTTTTCCCTCTTTTTCTCTGGGTGTTGAGGAGGATTTTTTTTTCTCTCTCAATGGAGATTGCACAGTTGTCTGGCCGTGTGGATCAGCTTGCCACTGAGGTTCGGAGTATTGCTACCAAGCTTGCTAGGTTGCCAGTTGTGGAACCCAGGATCCCCATGCCAGATTTGTTTTTGGGGGATCGAGCTAAATTTCTGAATTTCAAAAATAACTGTAAGTTGTTTTTTGCCTTAAAACCTAAGTCCTCAGGGAACGCAGCACAGCAGGTTCAAATTGTCATCTCTCTCCTGCGCGGCGATCCTCAGGATTGGGCTTTTTCCCTGACACCTGGGGACCCTGTTTTGAGTAATGTTGATGCATTTTTTCTGGCTCTGGGGTTATTGTACGATGAAACTAATGCCACTGATCAAGCTGAAAAAACCTTGTTGGCATTAAATCAGGGGCTTGAGGACGCTGAGTTGTACTGTCAGAAATTCCGAAAGTGGGCAGTCCTGACCAAATGGAATGATGATGCTTTGGCAGCCCTTTTTCGGAAGGGTCTGTCAGAGAATGTAAAAGATGTTATGGTGGGTTTCCCTGCTCCCTCTGGTCTCAATGATTCTATGTCATTAGCGATTCAAATTGACAGACGTTTGCGTGAGCGTAGAAGTATGCGTGGAACAGTGTTGCCTTGTGAACCAGCTTCTGAACCCATGATGTGTGATATAGTGGCTTCTGGGGCACAGCGTCATGAGTTTCGAAAATGCAATGGGTTATGTTTCTACTGTGGTGATGCCTCTCATGCTATTTCAGTCTGCCCTTAGCGGGGAAGACGTTTTGCACGCTCAGTTGTCTTTGGTAGTGTTAGACTAAATTTCTGTTGACTGTTACCCTGATTTGCTCCCTGTCCACATTTTCTGCTCAGGCTTTTGTTGATTCGGGAGCAGCTATTAACCTGATGGATTTTGATTTTGCTAAACGTTGTGGGTTTCCCTTTATACCCCTATGGAAGTCTATTCCCCTACTGGGGATTGATTCTACCCCTTTGCCTGAGAATAAACCCCAGTTCTCTACTCAGGTGATAATGAGGGTTGAACCTGATCATCAGGAGAGTTGCAAATTTTTGGTGCTGTATAATCTGCATGACATTATTGTACTAGGTTTCCCTTGGTTACAGTCTCATAATCCTGTTTTGGATTGGAAATCTGTGTCTGTAACCAGTTGGGGCTGCCAATGTGTTAATGCCAACACTCCTGTTTTTTCTGCCTCTCCCCAGGCTCAGGATGTTGCTGACTTTTTGACTGATTTTTCTGATGTGTTTAGCGAAAGTAAATCTCCATCCTTGCCCCCCCATAGGAGCTATGACTGCGCTATTGAATTAGTGCCTGGTAGTAAATTCCCTAGAGGTCTCCTTTTTAACTTGTCAGTACCTGAACATGACGCTATGCGGTCTTATATCAAGGAGTCACTGGAGAAGGGTCATATCAGACCATCCTCTTCACCCTTGGGTGCCGGTTTTTTCTTTGTGGCCAAAAAGGATGGTTCATTAAGGCCGTGTATTGATTATCGTCTCTTGAACAATATCACTGTGAAATATCAGTATCCGTTACCCTTGATTTCTGACCTGTTTTCCAGGGTGAAAAGTGCTACTTGGTTTACCAAGCTTGACCTCAGGGGGGCGTATAACCTTATTCGCATTAAGCACGGGGATGAATGGAAGACGGCATTTAATACCCCAGAGGGGCATTTTGAGTACCTAGTGATGCCCTTCGGGCTCACTAATGCTCCTTCCGTCTTCCAGTCCTTCATGAATGACATTTTCAGGGATTTTGTGGATAAATTTCTGATTGTTTATTTGGATGATATCTTGATTTTTTTCCAATGACTGGGACTCTCATGTGAAACATGTTCGGACTGTGTTCCAGATTTTGAGAGAGAATGCTCTGTATGTGAAGGGATCAAAGTGTCTTTTTGGCGTACAGAGGATCTCATTTCTGGGATTCATTTTGTCTCCATCTGTTATTGAAATGGACCCGGTCAAGGTTCAGGCCATCTGTGATTGGGTCCAACCTACTTCATTAAAGGCTCTTCAGAGATTCTTGGGTTTTGCCAATTTTTATCATAAATTTATTGGTAATTTCTCCGTTATTGTTAAACCATTGACTGATTTGACCAAAAAGGGTTCTGATGTGGTGAATTGACCTCCTGAGGCAGTCTCTGCGTTTCAGGAACTTAAGCAGAGATTCACTTCTGCTCCTGTTCTATGGCAGCCTGATGTTTCTCTGCCATTTCAGGTGGAGGTTGATGCCTCTGAAATTGGGGCAGGTGCCGTTTTGTCCCAAAGAGATCCTGAGACCTCTAAAAGTAACCCTTGTGCTTTTTTCTCTCGAAAATTTTCTCCAACTGAACGTAATTATGACGTGGGTAATCGGGAGTTATTGGCCATGAAGTGGGCTTTTGAAGAGTGGAGACATTGGCTGGAGGAAGCCAAACATCAGGTGGTGGTCCTCACGGACCATAAGAATCTGGTTTATCTGGAATCAGCCAAGCGACTTAATCCCAGACAGGCCAGGTGGGCCTTGTTTTTCACACGTTTTAATTTTGTGGTTTCCTTTCTTCCTGGCACTAAGAATGTTAAGGCGGATGCCCTCTCGAGGAGTTTCCTTGCGGACTCTCCTGAGTTATCTGATCCGGCTGTTATTTTGAAAGAGGGTGTAGTTCTTTCCGCCATCTCGCCCAATTTGAGACTGGCTCTGGAAGGGTGTCAGGAGGATAAACCAGAGCGCTGCCCTATTGGGAAATTGTTTGTCCCAGACCAGTGGAAGAAGAGTGTGATGTCTGAGATGCATTGTTCCGCATTGGCCGGTCATCCCGGAATTTTTGGTACCAGAGACTTGGTGAGTCGGTCCTTTTGGTGGCCTACTTTGTCTCATGACATCAGGGAGTTTGTGCAGTCCTGTGGGACTTGCTCTTGCTCCAAGCCTTGCTCTCGCTCTAGTGGTTTGTTGATGCCATTGCCTGTGCCCAAGAGACCATGGACCCATATCTCTATGGATTTTATTTCCGACTCCCTGTTTCTCAGAGAATGACCGTTATCTGGGTGATTTGTGATAGGTTTTCCAAGATGATACATCTTGTGCTATTAACTAAGTTGCCTTCCTCCTCCGAATTGGTGCCTTTGTTCCTTCAGCACGTGGTTGGGTTACACGGCATTCCTGAGAACATTGTGTCTGACAGAGGAGTCCAGTTTGTTTCCAGATTTTGGAGGACTTTTTGTTCTAAACTTGGTGTTCAATTGTCTTTCTCCTCTGCTTTTCATCCTCAGACCAATGGAAAAACTGAGAGAACAAACCAGACATTGGAGACTTATCTGAGATGCTTTGTGTCTGCTGATCAAGATGACTGGGTCTCTTTTTTGCCTTTGGCTGAGTTTGCTCTTAATAATAGGGCTAGCTCTGCCACTTTGATGTCTCCATTTTTCTGCAATTTTGGGTTTCACCCTCGATTTTCTTCGGGACAGACGGAGGCTTCTGTCTGTCCGGGTGTTGACTCTGTTGTGGAGCGTATGCAGCAGATTTGGGACCAGGTAGTGGAGAGGTTGTCCCTCTCTCAGGAGAAGGCCCAGCGGTTTGCCAACCGGCATAGGACTGATGGTCCTCTGTTTAAAGTGGGGTACTTGGTCTGGTTGTCCTCAAGAAATATCCCTATGAGAGTTGCATCTCCTAAGTTTAAGCCTAGGTTCATTGGACATTATAGGATCATTGAGATTCTTAATCCTGTTTCCTTTCGTTTACTTCTTCCAGGGAAATTTAGGATCCATAATGTGTTCAACAAGTCCTTATTGAAGAGGTTTGTCGAGCCAGTGGTTCCTATGGCTGCGCCTCCTGACCCTGTTTTGGTTGAGGGCAATCTGGAGTATGTGGTTGAGAAAATATTGGATTCTCGTTTTTCTAGACGGAAACTCCAGTATTTGGTTAAGTGGAGAGGTTATGGTCAGGAGGACAATTCTTGGGTGTTTGCTTCGGACATCCATGCTAGGAGACTGATCCGTGCGTATCACAGAGCTCATCCTGACCGACCTGGTTGCACAAATGAGGGTTCGTGACCCCTCCTCAAGGGGGGTACTGTTGTGAATGTTTTAGAAATGAATTCTGAGCAGAAGCTCCCTCTGGTGGTTACAAACAGTACTGAACCATTCAATGAGGATTGGCAATCAGGAATCACATACTGGCTGGATATAAGGGAGGTTTCCTCCCATCATTGTTGCCGGTGATCAATTGTTCTTGTCTCAACGTTGTTTCCTGGTTCACTTGGAAGCTTGCTGATCTTGCCTCTTCTCTTGCTCTCAGATAAGATATTTTCTGTTTTTTGTTTTTGTGCTTACCATTTGCATATTTCTCTGCATTTCTGTGAAGTTAGCCAGGTTCCCCTCCCCGGGGGGCTTGGGCTCCTCTCAGTTCCTCTGGAGCCACTGTTATTTGTTCATTTGCCTTTTCCAGTTTTTTCAGTGACTCCGGCTTAGTTTTGTTACACCAGAGAACTAATTTAGGTGGTAGAGGTTGTGTGATCTCATGTGTTTTTGCAATTAGTAGCGTTGGCTTTTTTTAGGGTTTTTTTGGATTGCAGTAAGTATCCTTCCTATCCTTTTCTGTCTAGGCAGATTGGGCCCCAACGTTTGCTCATACTAATTTCAGTCTGTGTCTGTATTTCCTCTTGCCTAACCGCCATTACATGTTTGGGGGCTTCCTATGTTCTTTGGGGGTCTGCTCCGGGGCAGATAGCTTTCCTCTTTCTATCTTTAGGTGTAGTTAACCTCTCAGGCTGTGACGAGGCGTCTAGGACCAACGTAGGAATGCTCCACGGCTGCCTTTAGTTGTGGTGGTTAGTCAGGGTACTGCAATCCAGTAGATTCCAACCTCTCTGGTGTATTGCCGTTTTTGCCTGCTCTCCTCAGCTACCAAAACATAACAGGACACCTTGACATGGTAAATGGGCACACATACATTGGCCAATCTATGCGCTAAGGACCTTCCTTTTTTCATAGCAATTTTAGCAGATACATATTTCGTATATTCTCTATACAGCGCTTTTTTCAATTTTTCTCCCATTTTTTATGGCAGCAATGCAATTCCTATGCTCTACAGTAATCATTCTTGGTAAGTTATGGTGCAAACCTTAATCTTTTTGACTTATATGCTTTCTTTGGTTGGCGCTAGCTTAGCATGTGCTGGTCCTTCTTTTTGTCCAACTAATGTAAAGTAAACATATGGAAATGGTGATTACTAACTTTTATGTGTGGTATATCTATCTGGCTTAAGGCTTTACATGTGTAAAAATTAAAAGTTTTAAAATTGCTATTTTTTTCAAAGTGTTGTCAAATTTAAAATATTTTCATAAAAAATTCAAACCATATAGACCTAAATTTACCAGTATCATGAAACAAAAAGAGTCATGAAAAAACATTTTTCAGAATCACTGAGGTGTGTTGCTGCATTGCAGCTATATTACCACATAAAATGACACATCTGGTCATAAAAAATGGGTCTGTGTCATTAAGTTCAAAATTGGTGCCATCACTAAGAAGTTAAAATCAGTATGGAGTATTCTTGTTTTTCTAAGTTTATCTATGTTAAAGATTTAATGAACTGTACTTTTTCAAAATTAATTGTGAAAGAATGATATTATTGAAAGAAAGGTATCGTATATACTTCGCGAATAAGCCGAGTTTTTCAGCACATTTTTTTGTGCTGGAAAAGCCCCCCTCAGTTTATACGCGAGTCATTGTCCAGAAAGCCGGCAGTGGAGGGTGAGCGGCGGAGGAGCGGCAGGAGACGGCGACTGTGCTTGTAACTGTGCCGCTGCTAAATAGAAATGAATATTCATTTCTCTTATAGCAGGGCCAGCTGCAGCTGCCAGCTTCCAGAAGACATCATACTCACCCTCCTCCGCGCCGTCGCTGCATCTCTGTTGTTCCCGGCCCGGCAGCAATCACATGCACCGCTCATTAAGGCAAAGAAGGTAATGAATAGGCGTGGAGCGCATACTCATTACCTTAATGAGTGGTGCCACGTGATCGCTCAGCACAGGAAGTGCTGCTGGAAACCGGAACAAGGTGCTGCGCCTTCGATGGCACGCTGGAGGAGGGTGAGTAGGATGTTCTGTTTTTTTTTAATCATGCATGTTATGAGCTCGGTTGCAACAACTTTAATATATAATGGATTGCAACCGAACCCGGGGACCACGATGCAGTTTATGTCACTGCTGCTGAACACCCTTTGGGTATCAGGGTAACAACTGACAACTAAAGGATTAAATTAGATCTTGCCTGTGTTACTTCCACTAGGGGAGATGAAGAATTGACACTATCTCCGTTAACGTCATGGAGATGTGCTATCGACTGGCGTATATGTAGCCCTGTTAATGGCACAGAAGCCACTTGCCAGATATTAGGTTTGCACTATGTGCTGCAAGCTGGTATAGATGTAGCCCTGTTGACTGCACAGAAGCTACATGCCAGCCGCTAGGAAGTGCGTGCGACTAACGCCAGGCGTATGTGTTACCAGCCGGTGTGAGACCGGGCTGAGCAACTCTCTGTTCAGCTTGGCAGGTGATGCCCAGGTTACGCGCCCAGCAGTCTGCTCAGGGTGTATAGCTACCCTATATTTGTAGCAAGACTGCACCAAATTGGCTGCAGGTTACACGCCCCGCAGTCTGCTCAGGGTGTATAGCTACCCTATATTCATAGCAAGACTGCGTCACATTGGCTACCTGCCTAGCATGAGCTAAACCTGCCTGAAGGACCTGTGCTAATTAGCCGAGCGTACTCTGGCATTGGCAGGTCCCGGAGAGCAAAGCTAGAAGCACGTGGAGCCCAAATTCTGGTACGTCCACACATGAGCACTGCCTATTTTAGTATGATCTGACCGTGCCGCGCCGCGGACAGACAAGCTATTTAAGGGCTAAGCTCTGCCCCCAGCCATCTCGTCAATCGCATCATAGGTGACGTCATCCGTGACCAATCAGGTGGTGCCAGGTCAGAGGATCAGCTGACATTAACCATCAATAATGGCTTGCCATGTCACGGACATGCTCAGTGCAGGCATTTCTGGACTTAGGCTATAACAGCCCTGTCTCCTTCTGTAACCTATGCTTAAGGCTACTATTAACAAAGACCCTGGAGACAGCTTGTACTCTCTTGCACTGGCTTAGGCGTTGGGATCGATGGCGAAGCTAAGCAGGATCTGCCCTGACTGGAATGGGGGACCACTGATGTCTCAGATCCAGGTTCAAATTCGCCGACGCCTAACAATGCATATCAGGAAAGGAGGGGGTGAGCCATGCATACAGCGATGGACCAGGGGTGCCATGCATACAACACAGAATAAGGGGAGCCCATGCATACAATGAAGGACCTGGGGAGCCATGTATACAATGATGGATTGGGGAGCCATGCATACAACTACGGGACCGGGGGAGCCATACATACAACGACAAGATGGGGGGCCATGCATAGCAGGTACAGCAATGGGGAAAGCCATGCATTCCAGGACAGGGATGACGGGACAATGCATACTCAAGTTAATAAGCTTACCCAGTTTTCCATGGCAAAATTAGGTGCCTCGGCTTATACTCGGGTTGGCTTATACTCGAGTATATACGGTAATCAAAAGTAAAAATTTGGTTAATCAGAGATGTTAAAACTGCTTTTTGTCTCTTTTACATATCTGTTCATTTGTATTTCTAGCTTCACATAGTGAGAGCGACACATTCAGTTAGACTGAATACACATCATTTAATGAGGCATACTATATCAATGAAATCATGTAAACTGATACTTTAGGACCATATACAAAGTAATGTAGATGTCAGCACGTAAGCTGATGCTGCATAACATCTTATTAGTACTGTGACGATGCAGTAGAAGGGCATTATCCAACCATCATCATCACAGAATAATGGATTGTGGCACTTTAAAAAGTCATCACAATTTAAAAAAATAAAAAATACATCTTTTTGAATACTTCTGATAATGATGATACATTATCTACTCATTATTTCCAATCAGAGGTATAATTAGTGAGGGATCAGAGGTTTTGTTAGACTAAATTCTTCAAGCCCTAAAGATACTTAAAGGGTCCATATGTCGTATGAGAGAGTAGGTGTAAGGAAGACTGTTACAGAATTTGAGTTTTAGGTTCAGAAGTATCAGATTTTCCCTATACTTTCAATTCAATGCAAATCATGTATTTTTAATACTTAGCGTAATCAAATTACTGTTACAATTTTTAGATTGTTACAGCTCAAATTAAAAAGTAATAATAAAAATAATAATAATTTAATTTATATAGCGCCAACATATTCCTCAGCATTTCAGAAATAAAATATTTTAAAATATATTTTTTTCTTTGTGAATTGATTGATTGATTGTGTGGCTGACTATTCAATGTATGCTCCATCTACTGTACATTAGATGGAGATATTGAGCATAAATATGCAAGTTCAGCAGTAGTAATTATACATCTCTGTCCCTAAGGGGTAACATTTCTTTATACTTTTGTGTTAGAAAAGGTTGATTTTATATTCCTGGTGGTGAGCCAGTCAGATGTTGAAGTGTACTCACACAATCCTTTTACATTTCTTATACAATGAAAAATGAAAAGGCTTATAATTCATGTGTAAAATATTTTATTATGATATAATTGAAGTGCAGCGGAATTTGGAGCTTTGAAGTTTCACTAGAAAATTGTATCATTACTCTTTCAATGCATTGTAATGCGGTATGAGCCTTTGTACAATTTCCCCGTGGCGTGACGTGTTGCTGCTGAGAAGATGGCTTCAGTTAGCTTTGGGTGTGTTTGTTCAGTTGTGTTCTGGCACTGAGGGTCAGTGTACTTCCATTTATAAATAAGATACAGTAGATGGAGTTCTCGGAATGTGTATGTCACACCAAATGAATAGAGATCTCTTGTTATTGCATGTGGACTTGACGTGCCATGGTTCCTCAAATTAGAACATTTAATTTATCTTGTGTTACGCATATATTGGCACATTAAAGCTGCCGGAATGTACACAGATTATAGTAGGACTAGTGTTGAGCGATACTGCTCGATATCTAAAAATATCGTATCGAAATGGTATCGCCAATATCACTAAATATCGTCGATATCGATTCCGATACCGGAAGTCCAATGTAAGTCTATGGGAACAAAAATCGCAACAAAAAAAACCTTTATTTCCTTGTAAACACTAAATATACACACATAGAATACATATATATATATATATATATACATGTCATTGTGACATATATATATACATATATGTATAGTTTATACACTTCTACATAGTAAAATATCCTCTGATTCAATTGCCGGGTAAAGCCGGCTTCTGTGAAAAGACAGAAGCACCCGACATGAAATGACACTTGGTGTACATAGGTTAACCATGTCTTTTCATGTCTTTGCAATCTGATTTGCACAAAAAATTACATCAGTCTATGTGTGCAAAATTTCACACCTGTAGGGGTTAATTAAAGGTGTAAATTCGTTGTAAAAAAAACCTGACTTTTTTGCTACGAATTTACACCTTTAATTAACCCCTACAGGTGTGAAATTTTGCACACTTACACTCATGTAATTGTTTGTGCAAATCAGATATTCAAACTACATGAAAAGACATGGTTAACTCTATGTAAACCAAGTGTCATTTCATGTCGGGTTCTGCATTTTCACAAAAGCCGGCAATTGAATTAGCGGCTATTATACTATGTAGAAGTGTATGAACTATAAATATAAATATATATATATATGTGTCACAAATTTAATGACATGTATATATATATATGAGGTGTAAAATTGCTGAAAAAAAATGCGTGGGCTCCCGCCCTATTTTCGCAACCAGACAGACAAAGCCAGTGAGTGGGGGCAGATAATAATAGCCCAGAGAGGGACCATTATTTTTGCCCCCCCCGGCTACTAACATCTGCCCCCAGACACCCCAGAAAGGGCAAATCTCTAATTAGATTTGCCCTTTCTGGCACTTTGCCGTCTATTCCCATTGCCCTGTAGCGGTGGCGAATGGGTTAATAAGGGGTTAAAATGACCTTGCAATTGAAAGGTCACTTTAAGCCAGGTTAATAATTGAGAGCTGTCAATTAGACAACTATCAATTATTAATCCTATTGTATGAAAGAAAAATCAAACACACCACTTTAATAAAAAAGAAGCTTAATGAAATAATCACACAGTTTTTGACCATATTTTATTTTCCTGCTAAAACCATTTCCTGTAATAAAATAAAATAATAAAGCAAAATTATTCTTACCAATCCGATGTACAGTCAGGTCCCACGGTGTAATCCTTCAGAAAGGGTTAATGTTTACTGCAGGGACCGCAGCTAATGCTGCAGCCTCACAGTAAACCCCCAAATGAATGAGTTCCTCTCCTGGCTGACAGGAGAGGAAGTGGAAAGCTTAATTGATTGCTTTCCACTTTCACTTCAGGTCAGCCAGGGACACAATCAGTGACGTCAGAGGGAACTGGTTAAAAAAAATAGGGGATCCCCTCAAAAAAAATTGGCGTGGGGTCCCCCCTATTTTTGTTAACCAGCCAGATGAAGCAGACCGATGAGGCCTGGATTTTCAGGCTGTTAAGGAGCCAAGATCCATGGACCTTGCCAGCCTGATAATACCAGGCCACAGCAGTCTGCATATCTTGGCTGATTAACAAAAATAGGGGATCCCCTCGAAAAAAAACGGCGTAGGGGTTCCCCCTATTTTTTGTTAACCAGCCAAGTAAAATGCAGACTGCTGCGGCCTGGTATTAAAAGACTGTCAAGGCCCATGGATTTTGGCCCTCAACAGCCTGATAATACCAGGCTACAGCAGCCCCACATTTGGCGCATCAAAAGATGTGCCAATTGTGGCACTTTACCCGGCTCTTCCCACTTGCCCTGTAGCGGTGGCAAGCGGGGTAATAAGGGGTTAATGTCACCGTTGATTGCACGGTGACAATAAGCCCGGTTAATAATGGAGAGGCGTCAATAAGACACCGATCCATTATTAATCCCAAAGTTATTAAATGCTTAAAAAAAAGACAAAGCAAGAAAAAAGTATTTTAATGAAATAAAAGAGACAACAC
Source organism: Oophaga sylvatica (assembly GCA_033576555.1). Classification (NCBI taxonomy): domain Eukaryota; kingdom Metazoa; phylum Chordata; class Amphibia; order Anura; family Dendrobatidae; genus Oophaga; species Oophaga sylvatica. The sequence continues at coordinate 244,353,908 of JARQOD010000005.1, forward strand.
AGTTTTCATTTCTTTTATTGTACTCTCATTCCTGCGACGCCATCGATCTCCTGTAAAAAAAGAAAAAAAACAAACCAACAGTATACCACCTGTTCGACGCAGTCCATAGTAACGACTGTCCCACGACGATCCAGCTCTGCTACATCGCAATGACAGGCAGAGCCTGTCATCGCGACGCAGCACAGCTGATTACCTGCTTCCCCGGCGGTGACGTCATCGGACTGACTGCTTTACGGCCGGGATTACCCAGCAGTCACTGCAGTTATCGCGAGAAACTGCATGTGACGCCGGGGAAAGATGATGGCGGCCATGAAGCAGTCCAGGCCGTGACCGCCGGAGATCTTCTGCCAGGTAAGTGCCGCTGACTCCTGACAGACCCGACCGATGGACACTGACAGTGACAGACCCGACCGACGGACACAGACAGTGACAGTGACAAATCCGATTCCGGTATTCGATATGACGAAAATATCGGTATTCGGAATCGAAAGGCCGATACAGCTAATATCGGCCGATACCCGATATTTGCAGTATCGTATCGCTCAACACTAAGTAGGACTAATAACTAATGTAACATGCCATTTTACATTTATTAATCTTAGCAAAATATAAGATACACATGCTGTGTAAAAGTTTTAGGCAGGTGTGGAAAAAGTTCTGCACAATAAGAATGTTTTAAAAATATAAGTGTTCATATGCACATATTTTTATCATTTAACAAGGTACAATGTGAGTGAACAAAAGAAAAATCTAAATCAAATCAATTTTTGGTGTGACCAACCATTGCCTTCAAAACAGCATCAGAGCATAAATTTTTCTATGTACATAGTTTTTGAAGGATCTCAGTAACACTAATCTTGACTAGCGATGAGCGACTTTGCCTCCAGGAGGGTCGAGTCGGGTTTCGGACCACCCGACTTTCATAAAAGTCGAGTCAAACGAAATCGGCCAACTATCGGCAAAAGTCGAAGGTCCGACTAAAACACGAAACCCAATGCAATTCAATGGGGAAGCAAAGTCGACAGAGAGTGGAGGACAGTAAATACACCTACAGTGCCCATTTCAATGCCAACGACATCAATTCTTATTACTTAAGCTTGTCAACCTTAATTTACTTTATAATAATAAAAAGTAATTAAGGGTTATGGGGGTTATTTGGCTAAAGTGGTGGGGGGGTGCAGGGCTGGCTTCAGGTTTTCGTGGGCCCCGGGCGAAAGAGTCTTAGTGGGCCCCTTTAACACATACCACAATTCATGATGCTCCGATACGGCATAGAAATTTAGGTATAGTATAATGACAAATACTTCACTTCTTACATTACATGACTGATATATATTTTAAATTCTACAATAGCTCAAAAACTGGACAGTATATTCCTCCATACAGTATTATGACCACAACATAGTGCGCCAAACAGAATAATGAGCCCCATATATTGCTCCATATATAATTGGTCCATACAGTATATGATGAGCTCCACATAATGCTCCAGTATAAGATGGTCCCCATATAATGTGCCATACAGTATAGGACGGACCCCATAGAGTATAATGAGCCCCACATATTGCTCCATACAGTATAATGAGTCGCATATATAGCTCCATACAGTATACGATGGGCCCCATATATTGCTCCATACAGAATGGGCTCCATATAATGCTCCATACAGAATAGGCCCCATATGTGCTCCATATTATGCTCCATACCCTATATGATGCCCCATAAAGAACCCCATATGATGCTCTAGTATATGATGGGCCCCATGGATGATGCTCCAGTGTATGATGGGCCTATATAATGCTCCAAATATAATGGGCCCCATATGATGCTCCAGTGTATAATAGGCCCCGTATATGATGCTCCAGTGTATGATAGGCCCCATTTATAATGTTCCAGTGTACAGTCATGGCCAAAAGTTTTGAGAATGACACAAATATTAATTTTTACAAAGTCTACTGCTTCACTTTTTCTAATGGCAATTTGCATATACTCCAGAATATTATAAAGAGTGATCAGCTTAACAGCAATTACTTGCAAAGTCAATATTTGGCTAGAAAATGAACTTTATCCCCAAAACACATTTCAACATCATTGCAGCCCTGCCTTAAAAGGACCAGCTAACCTCTTTTCAGTGATTGCTCCATTAACACAGGTGTGGGTGTTGATGAAGACATGGCTGGAGATCAATCTGTCATGATTAAGTAAGAATGACACCACTGGACACTTTAAAAGGAGGCTGGTGCTTGGCATCATTGTTTCTCTTCTGTTAACCATGGTTATCTCTAAAGAAACACGTGCAGTCATCATTGCAATGCACAAAAATGGCCTAACAGGGAAGAGTATCGCAGCTAGAAAGATTGCACTTCAGTCAACAATCTATCGCATCATCAAGAACTTCAAGGAGAGAGGTTCCATTGTTGCCAAAAAGGCTTCAGGGCGCCCAAGAAAGACCAGCAAGCGCCAGGACCGTCTCTTAAAAGTGTTTCAGCTGCGGGATCGGGCTACCAGCAGTGCAGAGATTGCTCAGGAATGGCAGCAGGCAGGTGTGAGTGCATCTGCACGCACTGTGAGGCGGAGACTCTTGGAGCAAGGCCTGGTCTCAAGGAGGGCAGCAAAGAAGCCACTTCTCTCCAGAAAAAGCATCATGGACAGACTGATATTCTGCAAAAGGTACAGGCAGTGGACTGCTGAGGACTGGGGTAAAGTTATTTTCTCTGATGAATCCCCTTTTCGATTGTTTGGGACATCAGGAAAACGCCTCAATCGGAGAAGACAAGGTGAGCGCTACCAACAGTCTTGTCTCATGCCAACTGTTAAGCATCCTGAAACCATTCATGTGTGGGGTTGCTTCTCAGCCAAGGGAATTGGCTCTCTCACAGTCTTGCCTAAAAACACAGCCATGAATAAAGAATAGTACCAGAATGTCCTCCAAGAGCAACTTCTCCCAACCCTCCAATAGCAGTTTGGCGATCAACAATGCCTTTTCCAGCATGATGGAGCACCTTGCCATAAAGCAAAGGTGATAACTAAATGGCTCAGGGAACAAAACATAGAGATTTTGGGTCCATGGCCTGGTAACTCCCAGATCTTAATCCCATTGAGAACTTGTGGTCAATCATCAAGAGACGGGTGGACAAACAAAAACCTAAAAATTCTGACAAAATGAAAGCATTGATTGTGCAAGAATGGACTGCTATCAGTCAGGATTTGGTCCAGAAGTTGATTGAGAGCATGCCAGGGAGAATTGCAGAGGTCCTGAAGAAGAAGGATCAACACTGCAAATATTGACTTGCTGCATTAACTCATTCTAACTGTCAATATAAGCTTTTGTTACTCATATGTTTGCAATTATTATATTTCTGTCTGTGATAAAAACATCTGTCAAACACACATAAAAACCAGAGGGCAGCAGATCATGTGAAAATATAATATTTGTGTCATTCTCAAAACTTTTGGCCATGACTGTATGATGGGCCCCATGAATGATGCTCCAGTGTATGATGGGCCTTTATAATGCTCCATATATAATGGGCCCCATATGATGCTCCAGTATATGATGGACCCCATGGATGATGCTCCAGTGTATGATGGGCCTATATAATTCTCCATATATAATGGGCCCCATATGATGCTCCATTGTATAATGGGCCCCATATATGATGCTCCAGTGTATTATGGGCCCCATTTATAATGCTACAGTGTATGATGGACCCCATATGATGCTCCAGTATATGATGGGCCCCATGGATGATGCTCCAGTGTATGATGGGCCTATATAATGCTCCTTATATAATGGGCCCCATATGATGCTCCAGTATATGATGGACCCCATGGATGATGCTCCAGTGTATGATGGGCCTATATAATTCTCCATATATAATGGGCCCCATATGATGCTCCATTGTATAATGGGCCCCATATATGATGCTCCAGTGTATTATGGGCCCCATTTATAATGCTACAGTGTATGATGGACCCCATATATAATGCTGCAGTTTATAATGGGCACTATCTAGGATGCTCAAGTGTATGATAGGCCCCATATATAATTCTCCAGTGTATAATGCTCCCCATATATTGCTCCAAAAATTTTAAAAAATGAAATACCACCATCCGAACTATTTCTTTGATTGATGGTGCAGTCAAGAAAGAGGAACCCATGTGCATTCTGTCGATTGATGCAGAAAAGGCTTTTGACAGGGTGCACTGGGATTTTATATTTCAAACGTTACATCTCCGAGTGCTCAAGTTAAAATTAATGGCGCACTTTCAAACACATTTTTAATTCGGAACGGCACGAGGCAAGGCGGTCCTCTTTCACCCTTGCTTTATATACTCACTATGGAACATCTAGCAACAGCGATAAGGAATAATCCCTCCATTAGAGGCATAAAAGCCCAACCAGAAGAGCACAAACTGGCACTTTTTGCAGATGATGTCCTATTGTATGTCTCTTCCCCAACTATAAGTCTCCCAAATATTATCTCAGAATTACATAGATTTGGTCATCTGAGCAATTTCAAAATTATTACCCACAAATCGGAGATTTTCAATATCTCAATCCAACCAAGTGAGGTGGAGAGGTTGGCAGCTTCATTTCCCTTTAAGTGGTGTTCAGATTCTCTTACCTATCTAGGACTAAAAATCACCGCCAAAGTATCTAATCTTTATGAAGCAAACTTTTAGACAGCTTTACATAAAGTTGAGCTACACTTAGAAAAATGGCATAAACTACCTTTATTTTGGTTTGGAAGAGTGAGCGCTATTAAAATGGATCTATTACCCCGTCTCCTATATTATTTCCAAACAATCCCCTTGTATTTACCTGCCTCCTTTTTCTCACGTCTTAAAAAAGCGATTACTCGTTTTATTTGGTCACAAAAACGAGCACGTATTTCATACTTTTTCTTAATTAGATCGAAGCAAGAAGGGGGAATAGGTCTGCCAGATTTTGCTATGCATAGTCAAGCAGCAATTGGTACATGTATTTTTGATCTGTTTCATAATAAAAACAACAAAAAATGGGTTACATTAGAAAATGATCTTAATGGACGTGAATCCTGTATAGTTATTTGATCCCCGACGGAAGAACGGGATATACCTTTACCCTTCCTCACCAAAAACATGATATCATTTATCAAAAGAGGGAGTGGAGCTGGGAGTCTCTTCGTCTCCTGGCCCCCTAACTCCTATATATGACAATCCATCCTTTCCTGCAGGATTAAAAAGAGACACTTACCGTATATACTCGTGTATAAGCCGTCCCGTGTATAAGCCGACCCCCCTAATTTTGCCACAAAAAACTGGGAAAACTTATTGACTCGTGTATAAGCCGGGTGTATAAACCGCCGTCCTGCTCTGTGCTGCCCCCATCCTGCTCCTTGCTCCCCCATCCAGCTCTGTGCTCCCCCATTCTCCTCTGTACTCCCCCCTCCTGCTCCGTGCTCCTCTGTGCCCTCCATCCTCTCCCCCCATCCTGCTCCGTGCTCCTCTGTGCCCTCCATTTTCCCCTGTCCTGCTCCGTGCTCATTGTCCTCCTCCATGCTTCCCCCGTCCTGCTCCATGCTTCCCCGTCCTCCTCCATGCTTCCCCGTCCTCCGTTCTCCCCCCGTCCTCCTCCATGCTTCCCCTGTCCACCGTTCTATCCCCGTCCAGCTCCATGCTTCCCCCGTCCTCCATTCTATCCCCGTCCAGCTCCATGCTCTTTGTGCTCTCCTCCATCATACTCACCCCTCCCCGTGCCATCGCTGAGCGTCCCTGCAATCCTGCGTTCTCCCCGGCTACCTGCAGCTCTCCAGCGCTGAGCGGTGATGTAATACCGCTCATTAAGGCCATGAATATGGAGGCCACGCCTATGGGAGTGGCATCGCGTCAATATTACATGACCTTAATGAGCGGGTATTACATCACCGCTCGGTGCTGGAGAGCTGCAGGAAGCCGGGGAGAACGCAGGATTGCAGGGACCCTCAGCGATGGCATGGGGAGGGGTGAGTATGATCCCAGCCACCGGCTCCTGCCACGGCATCCCCTCCCCCGCTGGTTTCTGCCCTATTACTCGTGTATAAGCCGAGGGGGCATTTTCAGCACGAAAAAAGGTGCTGAAAATCTCGGCTTATACACGAGTATATACGGTATCTAAGTAAAAATAGAGCTTCAAGCCCAATAGTCCATGATTATGTTACAAGGACAGGAATGAGGTCTCTCCAGGACATTTTTCGGGACAAGGAGCCCCCAACAGGTGCATGGTTCTTTTATGAACAAATAGTTTTATTATTAAATTAGCCAAACAATCCGATCCATACAGAATATTATCTCCGTTGGAGACTCTTTATCAAAAACTCTATAGATCACAATATCTCTTTATTATACAAAACCTTCCAAGAAGGGCAGACCCCCATCGAGAGATTTCCCAGCATTTTTTTTTCAAAATGGGAGATTGATTTGGGTAGACCCTTATCAGTTGAAGAAAGAACAAAAATTCTCTTATGCACATTCAGGTCATCGCTCTGTTCGACATCACAGGAAAGGAGCTACAAAATCTTGTCGAGGTGGTGCAGATGCCCATCAGATTTAAACTTAATTTATCCAACAACACCGGATACGTGCTGGAGATGCTTAAAAGATAGAGGTTCATTTGTACACATTTGGTAGCACTGCCCACTAGTGTTGAGCATTCCGATACCGCAAGTATCGGGTATCGGCCGATATTCGCGTTATCGGAATTCCGATACTTAATTCCGATACTTTTTCCATATCGTATACCGGAATCGGAAGTTCCCATAATTCTTTGAGAGGCAATGTGATTTTAGTCAGCCAATGAGGAATCCTACGAAGTGTGGGCACATCCTGTAATGCTGCGGTCATCTTAACTAATGGCATGGCTGTGATTGGCTGCTGAAATGATGTCAGAATGCACTATAAAAGGCGCCGCCGCCATTTTAGCGTCACTGTGCTGTGAACTCAGTAAGGGACAGAACGCTACTCTGCTCACTCTGAGGGACAGTTAGATATTGCGATTTTGTGTACTACTGTGCTTGAGGCAGGCTAGTTTACCAACCGCTGTGTAAAGCTTCATTTTGCCAGTGTTGTTTTAACAGCTCTGTGCAAGGTGTGTGTGTGACAGTGCAGGTGACGCTGCAGTTTGCTCTGCATCCACCGCTGTTTGTAGGCATCTGCACGTGTCACTGACTCTTTTTTTTTTTTTTTTTTTTTTTATTTTGTGGAATTGGTGCAGCTCCATTATATTAGAAAAAAAAATCAAATCTATTAGTGTGACGTGCTTCCATCCGTATACAATACATTGGTTGCAAACACTATAGAACTACACAAAGGAGCTTTTCACAGATTGTGGACAGTTGTGTTTCAGTGTTCACTTCAGTCTGTGTTTTTTACTTTTTTTAGTGCAGATCACGCTCCAGTTACATGTTCAAGCACTGCTGCTTGTACTCTGCTGAGCGTGTCTCAGTGGCTCATCCTTTTCATTTATCTCCAATTGGTTCTGCTACATTCCATTTAAAATAAATCTAATCTATTAGACTAATAGATTAGATTTATTTTAAATGGAATGTAGCAGAACCAATTGGAGATAAATGAAAAGGATGAGCCACTGAGACACGCTCAGCAGAGTACAAGCAGCAGTGCTTGAACAAGTAACTGGAGCGTGATCTGCACTCAAAAAAGTAAAAAACACAGACTGAAGTGAACACTGAAACACAACTGTCCACAATCTGTGAAAAGCTCCTTTCTGTACTTCTATAGTGTTTGCAACCAATGTATTGTATACGGATGGAAGCGCGTCACACTAATAGTATTAGTGTGACGCGCTTCCATCCGTATACAATACATTGGTTGCAAACACTATAGAAGTACAGAAAGGAGCTTTTCACAGATTGTGGACAGTTGTGTTTCAGTGTTCACTTCAGTCTGTGTTTTTTACTTTTTTGAGTGCAGATCACGCTCCAGTTACTGTTCAAGCACTGCTGCTTGTACTCTGCTGAGCGTGTCTCAGTGGCTCATCCTTTTCATTTATCTCCAATTGGTTCTGCTACATTCCATTTAAAATAAATCTAATCTATTAGTGTGACGCGCTTCCATCCGTATACAATACATTGGTTGCAAACACTATAGAAGTACAGAAAGGAGCTTTTCACAGATTGTGGACAGTTGTGTTTCAGTGTTCACTTCAGTCTGTGTTTTTTACTTTTTTGAGTGCAGATCACGCTCCAGTTACATGTTCAAGCACTGCTGCTTGTACTCTGCTGAGCGTGTCTCAGTGGCTCATCCTTTTCATTTATCTCCAATTGGTTCTGCTACATTCCATTTAAAATAAATCTAATCTATTAGTGTGACGCGCTTCCATCCGTATACAATACATTGGTTGCAAACACTATAGAAGTACAGAAAGGAGCTTTTCACAGATTGTGGACAGTTGTGTTTCAGTGTTCACTTCAGTCTGTGTTTTTTACTTTTTTGAGTGCAGATCACGCTCCAGTTACATGTTCAAGCACTGCTGCTTGTACTCTGCTGAGCGTGTCTCAGTGGCTCATCCTTTTCATTTATCTCCAATTGGTTCTGCTACATTCCATTTAAAATAAATCTAATCTATTAGTGTGACGCGCTTCCATCCGTATACAATACATTGGTTGCAAACACTATAGAAGTACAGAAAGGAGCTTTTCACAGATTGTGGACAGTTGTGTTTCAGTGTTCACTTCAGTCTGTGTTTTTTACTTTTTTGAGTGCAGATCACGCTCCAGTTACATGTTCAAGCACTGCTGCTTGTACTCTGCTGAGCGTGTCTCAGTGGCTCATCCTTTTCATTTATCTCCAATTGGTTCTGCTACATTCCATTTAAAATAAATCTAATCTATTAGTGTGACGCGCTTCCATCCGTATACAATACATTGGTTGCAAACACTATAGAAGTACAGAAAGGAGCTTTTCACAGATTGTGGACAGTTGTGTTTCAGTGTTCACTTCAGTCTGTGTTTTTTACTTTTTTGAGTGCAGATCACGCTCCAGTTACATGTTCAAGCACTGCTGCTTGTACTCTGCTGAGCGTGTCTCAGTGGCTCATCCTTTTCATTTATCTCCAATTGGTTCTGCTACATTCCATTTAAAATAAATCTAATCTATTAGTGTGACGCGCTTCCATCCGTATACAATACATTGGTTGCAAACAATATAGAAGTACACAAACGGGCCTTTCACAGCTACTGAACATGGGTTTTTAATTTTTAACTAAAATATGTATTTTTTCAAATGACACAAATATAAGTAATGTTGAAGAGGAATAGTCCTACATCCATTGTTTGCACAATATTACAGGTGTACATCATGTCCCTTAATCAACAATGTATTATTATATTTACTTGTATGCTTTTATTTAAAAGCCAAGAACACAGAAGGATAACCTTCGCACTGCAGCTGTTGTCAAAGTTCAACCCACATTATGCACTTCCAACATTGCAGCATTTGAGGCATGATGTGAGTTGGATTGGTCAAAGTTATGGAGTGAGAAGGTTCACCATCAGTACCCTATAGCATAAGTATGCTTTTGTGTTAGCATTTGTGTTAGACATGTGGATATCTGCCATAATATGTCACAATTATTTAGTTACAGATTTGTTACCAACACTAATCATTGAATGGTTTTAAATTTGACGTTTCACTTGTTTACAGCTTAGAAATAAGGGTGTAGCCTGATATCTATGTGTAGCACTAGCCACTTTAACATGTCATGTTTTTTTAAACATGTGTAGCTAGGTAGCAGTAATTTTTGCCGGACACACAGCAGGGGAACAGCAGGCGTTACTGAACCCCACTATTACTATAGCTTGTGTATTGGTCTGTGGACACGACACTTCTGAGCAGCAACTGGCAGTGTTGTAGCCCAGGGAGTATAGCTCAGGTGGTAGAAAGATGAACATAACAGGAGACATGGAAAACGTTGTCAACCAGTTAGTTAATCTGAAACCGGACAGGCAAATTCAGGCGAGATCCATGCCTAGTTCATTTTCAGAAAAGTAAGCCGTTGTACATTATCGTAGGATAGTCGCATGCAACGGTCTGTTAGTACACCACCTGCAGCAGTAAAGACGCGCTCCGATAATACACTGCCAGCAGATCAAGCCAGCACCTCCAATGCATACTGGCTAAGCTCTGGCCATGTATCCAGCTTAGAGACACAAAACTTGAATGGGGAAGAGCCATCTGAGAGTACACTGAGAGGGCAAGACATGTAGTCTGTAACCATCTTACGGAAATGTTGCCTCCTGCTGACTGGAGCCGTCTCGGATGGTGTAGACATTGGTGGCGCTGCCACAAAACTTCGACACATTTGGAACATACTGTTCTTGCCCTGTGCAGAGGCGCTGCTTGTGCTCCCTCTTGTTGCAGAGCTGTCTCCACTGCCTCGACGCACAGAGCTGCTTTGTAAATCAGTAGCAGCAGCAGTGCTCTCGGCTGGAATGGAGAACATTATGGATTGCACCAGTGTGTCTTGGTACTTCCGCATTTTACGCTCCCGGTTCAACGGTGTGATGAGGCTTTGTAAGTTGTCCCGGTAGCGAGGGTCTAGGAGGGTGTACACCCAATAATCAGACGTGGTGTGAATGTGTTCGATGCGGCGGTCGTTTCTCAGCCACTGCAGCATGAAATCAACCATGTGCTGCAGACTCCCAACTGGCCAAGAAACGTTGTCCCCTGCAAGAGGCGTCATCTCCGCCTGCTGTGCATCACCCCACCCTTGGTCTACATACTGACTAGAGCATTGTCTACCTCCCTCTGGAGCGATGTCTTCCTCCTCCATTGACTCCTCCTCACAAAGTCCTTCAAATACATATAAATTTACAAAATTTAAAACTCAAAATTTAAAAACTTTGTATCATAATTCTGTAACATCAGTTTATGGAAACACAATAGCATTACAAAAGGATAGACAAAAAATGTACATTATGTGCTTTGTAAATACATTAAAAGTTTGTAATGGTTATGAAAATATAGACAGCGACTCTGGAGGTTCAATTGTTGATACAGCATGGTACTTTGAAAGTCCTCCAGCCCTTTGTGAGGAACCACGTTGCGCTGACTGTCCAGAAGGTGATGGAATTTGTGACTCCTCATCCTCCACCTCTTCCAAAACCTCATGCCTTAGTGCTTGCAGTGTTTTTTGAAGCAGGCAGATAAGGGGGACAGTCAGGCTGACTAGTGCATCATCTGCACTCGCCATCCGCGTTGACTCATCAAACGCACGCAAAACGTGGCAGATATCCTTCATAGAGTTATTCGCCACTCATTACACTGGCAGTGGCTGCCCATTCATTATAGGATCCAATTCTAATTACTGGTTCTCACCAACATAGCTCTCCACAGCGCAGCACCCCCCTACATCTCCTCCCTTATTTATATTTATCGGCCTAACCGACTGCTGCACTCTGCAAACGACCTTCGACTAACCTCTGCACTAATCCGTACCTCCCACTCCCAACTCCAAGACTTCACCCGCGCTGCGCCAATCCTCTGGAATGCTCTACCCCAAGAAATTAGGACTATCCGCAATTTGGATGGTTTCAGGCGCTCCCTCAAAACACATTTGTTCACAGTGGCCTATCACATTCACTAATCAAAGTCATTCTATGTGTAATTCTGTGTGTGTAGCCCATTCACTATCTCCATGCATCCCTCACTTCCTTAAAATGGCTGGACCATCATTGTAAAAACACCATTGTATATAAACACCTGTACTTTGTATCTCCCACACCTCATTGTAGATTGTAAGCTTTCACCAGCAGGGGCGGCTGATTTTGCTTTAATTATTGTATTGTTAACGTTGTTACTTATGACTCGTGTTTTGAAACTGTTAAACTGTAAAGCACTGCGGAATATTATGGCGCTATATAAATAAATAATATTATTATTCTTATTATAGAGGCCCACTCAGTAGTGGTGAAGTGTGAACGCCGCAAATTGCGAGTTGACTGCGCCTGATGCAGCTGATACTCCATTACTGTTGGCTGCTGCTCACACAACCGCTCCAACATATGTAACGAGGAATTCCACCTGGTGGGTACGTCACATATAATGCGATGTTCATGAAGGTGAAATCTGCGTTGCAGAGCTGCAATCAGCGATCTGGCCATGCTGGAACGTCGCAAGTGAGCGCACTCTAGGCGGACCTTGTGCAGCAGTGCATCAAGATCCGGATAGTCCCTCAAAAAACTCTGCACGACCAAGTTGAGCACATATGACAGACATGGTATGTGAGTGAGGTTGCCAAGGCCCAGAGCTGACACCAGATTTCGGCCATTGTCACACACTACCAAGCCTGCCTGTAGATTCTCTTCCAAAAACCACACGTCGCTCTCCTGCTTTATGGCATTACAGAGCTCCTGCGCTGTGTGGCTAAGATTCCCCCTGGAAATTAATTTCAGGATGGCCTGTTGACATTTGGACACGGCTGTGCTCATATCGGTCGCAACAGGTAAACGTTCACGGGTCCATGTGGAGGTAGACCGTGACGGCTCCTGCAGCGATGATTCTGAGGAACTGGAATAGGAGGAGGAATCAATGTGTACAGACTTGATTCCTGCAATCCTTGGAGTTGGCAGAACACGTACAGCGCCACTCGCAAGATCAGTACCCGGCTGCACAACATTGACCCAATGGGCAGTGAGGGAAAGGTATTGTCCCTGGCCATGGGTGTTAGAACCCTCTTGTTAGGTTTTGTTTCAGTTTGCTGGTCACATGACCTTTTTTCCCTATTTAGTCTGGCTCCGCCCTTCTGGCTTTGCTTGACTTCATTGTATTATCTACTGTTAAGCTAGCCGGGTGCTTAGGTGCCTTAATCTGTGAGTTTTGCTTGATGTTAGGATCACAAAGTATTTATTTTTCTGTTTAATTATCCATGCTACAATTTATGTTAGGACTAGGAGGTGTCCACCTTTTCTCCCAGTCCCTAGATCTTGTAGGGATTACTCCCTCGCAACTATAGGTCTTCGTTCACACTAGATGAGGACTTTAGCGGGTCTGGTCGCAGGATCAGGTTCCCCGTTACATCGTAGGGATTCAGCTTAGTTGTATTGTAGGGACAGAATTCCCTTCTTTCCTTACTGGTTGTAGCAGATCATAACAATGGGTACTGGTCCACGCATCGGTGGTCAGGTGGACCTTGCTACTGAGGGCTTTTAGTAGCGCATGTTTAATTTTTCCCTCAACATGCTTTTGCAGACCAGGGACGGCTTGCCTGCTGAAATGAAATCGGCTTGGCACATTGTATTGTGGGATTGACAATGATATTCAGTTACGGAAACTGTCTGTCTCCACCAGCCTGAATCACAGCATTTCAAGGGACAGGAGTTTTGCAATGCCAGCATTCAGAGCCTGTGCTCGTGCATGGTTTGCGGAGTATGGCCGTGTTTTATCCCATGCCTGTGCTACCGCTGGCTGTTTTGTGGCCTGGGAGTGTGAGGATGACAGGGAACTTGCTGCTGTGTGTGGAATAACAGTTTGTCTCTGGACAACAGTGGCCGAGGTTCTTCCATGGCGATCCTGTGAGGAAGCATAACCAGCTGTGTGTGAGCTCGATGAAGAGGCTTCAACACAACCTGAAGATGTAGGTGCTGCTGTAGGTTGGCCTACATCTCCAGTGTGTCTTTGTAACTCAACTACGTGCTTTGTCCGCACATGTTTACACATATTTCTGGTATTGAGGTGACTGACACTTTTAGCTATTTTTAATTTTTGATTACACAGCTTGCATTTCACATAGCAAATATCATGTGCAAGTGTGTGAAAAAAGGACCACGCAGTGCAAGTCCTGGGAGCGCACGTTTTGACTTTTGGAACACAACTGCTCCGAACAGGTGCCAAACTGGAGGCTACAGGCAACCGAGTCTGCAGCCTAACTCTCCCTCCTGTTTGTACCGTTGGGGCAATGTCTTCCTCTATCTTCCTTCTATCACTAACCATTTCTCTAGGCCTCTCCCAGCTTTCAACCAAAGTACTGGTTCTCACCCACAAAGCTCTCCACAGTGCAGCACCCCTCCTACATCTCCTCCCTCATTTCTATCTATCGGCCTAACCGACTGCTGCGCTCTGCAAACGACTTTCGACTAACCTCTGCACTAATACGTACCTCCCACTCCCGACTCCAAGACTTCTCCTGCTCTACGCCAATCCTCTGGAATGCTGTACCCAAGAAATTAGGACTATCCACAATTTGCATGGTTTCAGGCGCTCCCTCAAAACACATTTGTTCAGAGCGGCCTATCACATTCACTAATCAAAGTCATTCTATGTATTCTGTGTAAGTGTGTGTGTGTCTCTAGCCCATTCACTATCTCCATCCCTCAGTCCCTTAAGATGGCTGGAACATCATTGTAAATGCACCATTGTATATAAACACCTATACTTTGTATCTCCCCCATCTCATTGTACATTGTAAGCTGTCACGAGCAGGGGCGACTTATTTAGCTTAAATTATTGTATTGTTAACGTTGTTACTTATGACTTGTGTTCTGAAACTGCTAAACTGTAAAGCGCTGCGGAATATGATGGCGCTATATAAATAAATATTATTATTATTCCTCTGAGCTGCTCCCACCACCTTCCTGTTCTTCATGCCATGTTGGGTATTGGACCTCATCATCTCCACTACCCTCTTCCAACACCTGCTGTTGGGTGGTCTGGCCAGCACCATGCTCAACAGAAACTGGCACCTGGGTCTCATCATCATCATCAGATGCGTTCTGCGGTGTGCTGACCATCGGCACTGTCTCACCCGCCTCTTCAGATTCAGAGAGACACAGCTGTTGCGCATCACTGCATACTCCCTCTTCTTCACATTACAGAATGCTGCTTGGCTGGGCCCTGTTTGCAAGCCAATAGATTCTGAGAACAGAAGCAGACACTCAGCTGGCTCCTGTACAGAACTCTCTGACTGCCTGGGCAATTTGCCAGGCGGTGAAGAGACAGATGGTTGCCCAACAGTGCTGTGGTCCTGAGAGGAGGTGGAAGCAATTGAAGTCGATGCATTGGCTGAGATCCAAACAACAACGGCTTCAATTTGTTCTTCCCGCAGCAGGGGGGTACTCCGAGCTCCTACAAAAGTGCGCATAAAGGAACGCTCACGGCCCGGGGAAAACTGGTGGATGCTGTGTCACTGGGGGCCGCAGCAGCCACAGAATCCCCACGTCCTCTCCTGAAGAAACTCCACGACCACGTGCCTTACTCCCTGCCTTCTTCATCTTGGTAGATTGATAAAGAAAGTCTGAAAAGTTATAAGGCCTAAGTGTGGTTATTCCGCAGAGACTGCAGTGAACACTGCACACAACTGTTCAGTAGGTGTGAAAGGCCCCTTTGTGTACTTCTATAGTGTTTGCAACCAATGTATTGTATACGGATGGAAGCGCGTCACACTAATAGATTTTATTTATTTGTAATAGAGTGGAGCAGCAACAATTAGAGAAAAATTTCAAGGATGTGCCAGTGACACACGCTCAGCAGACTACAACCAGCAGTGGTTGAAGAACTAACTGGAGCGTGATCTGCACTCCAAAAAGGAAAACCTCAGACTACAGTGAACACTGCACACAACTGTTCACTACCCAACGCGTCTCAGCAGGAAGGCAGTCTGTGCGTCAAAACAAAGGCGCAAGCATACATCCACGTACCCTGTTTATAAAGCTATATAAAAAAAATTATGTAGTAGTGACGCACACTTTATTGAGGTACAGTATTACATCGCCATTCACCATCTGTGGCTATGCAGTCTCATCTATATATACCTTATCTATCCGTTGTCATGCTTGCAAGTCGACAGTCAGGCATAAATAGCAATTTTCACTATGCACTATGCACTTTTTAAAGGTTATGTTTGTTAATAAACATGATTATTGCCACATATTATGAGTATTACATGATGGAAATTGTATAATTTTGTATAAACTGTTTAGTGACATTATTCAGCAAATGTAACATTTTAGTAATGTCACAGATAACTTGTAATGCTGATGATGTTTTGAAGTCAGACATTCATTGTCTATACAATAAAAATGGTGTACATACTGTTACTTATCCATCATTAATGGATTCAGATATGTACTTGTATGCTTTTATGTACAACCGTATAGCAGATTCCTTAACTAATTTATTTTGTGGTTTGCATTGCTGTTCAACATGTTAATGTATGTGTTTATGTTTGTCAATTCTTTATTTATCTAGATATTAGTTTAAATGAAATCATCATCTTATGGTAGTAAAGGTTATCTTTCTCTTGTTTGAAGTATAGACATTTAAAATTGACAGGTAACAAGGAAATTACTTTATCTAGTATTTAAACATCCTCCTTGACCCTGGGCTCCAACACCGCCAGTTGTTGCTCGGAAGTGCTGTTAGCACAGTCAACACTTGCTCCTGTGTTACTGGGGTTCAGTAACGTCAGCTGGTCCTCGGTTGTGCCATTGGCTCTTTTCCTTCTGCTGCCCCTCCGGGTTCCAGTACCGTCAGCTGGTTCTCCGCAGTGCCTTTGGCCTAGGTGCCTCCATCTTGGTATCCGAGTTCCAGCAACGTCTGCTGGTCCTTGGTAGTGCTTTGGAGCACAGGTACCTCCTGCTTAGTAACCGTGTCCCAGTAACGTCAGCTGGTCCTCGGTTGTGCCATTGGCTCTTTTCCTTCTGCTGCCCCTCCGGGTTCAGTAACGTCAGCTGGTCCTCGGTTGTGCCATTGGCTCTTTTCCTTCTGCTGCCCCTCCGGGTTCCAGTACCGTCAGCTGGTTCTCCGCAGTGCCTTTGGCCTAGGTGCCTCCATCTTGGTATCCGAGTTCCAGCAACGTCTGCTGGTCCTTGGTAGTGCTTTGGAGCACAGGTACCTCCTGCTTAGTAACCGTGTCCCAGTAACGTCAGCTGGTCCTCGGTTGTGCCATTGGCTCTTTTCCTTCTGCTGCCCCTCCGGGTTCAGTAACGTCAGCTGGTCCTCGGTTGTGCCATTGGCTCTTTTCCTTCTGCTGCCCCTCCGGGTTCCAGTACCGTCAGCTGGTTCTCCGCAGTGCCTTTGGCCTAGGTGCCTCCATCTTGGTATCCGAGTTCCAGCAACGTCTGCTGGTCCTTGGTAGTGCTTTGGAGCACAGGTACCTCCTGCTTAGTAACCGTGTCCCAGTAACATCAGCTGGTACAAGATTGTGCTACAAATACAAGATACGGAACAAGAGACACAAGAACAATAAGCAGAAGATCTAAAAGCAGAAGAACATGAAGTATAAGACCAAAATGAAGAGCAAAATATATGCTCTAAATTCTAAGCAGAAGAAGACTAAGCAGTGTATGGGGGTGAGTCCGTTCCTCCTCGTGGTGCCCCTGGAAAATGCCTGCTGCTGCAGGCTAAACTGAACACGGACAAATACTGTTGTAATTTAAATCTTTTGTGACAGCAAGAACGGAAGGATGAAAAATTCATACTTTGACAGATTACAAGTACAGGATTCTCTGTCACAAATAAGAATATGATGAAGAAGATGAAGCAGAATATGAATAAGAATAATAGTTTAATAAGAAGAATATGAGTAATGTTAACAAAGATGAATAGCAAGAAGTTTAAGAAGAAGATAAAGAAGGTGAAGATGAAGAATAATTTGATGAAAAAGATGATGCTGCAGAAGATTATGAAGGAGAAAGTGTGTGAAAAGTTAAAAAGGTGAAGATGAAGAGCATGGAAGTTGTGTAATATACATATTTGCCAAAATATAAAAAACGTTAACATTGTCAATTTCTTCGTCAATCCGAACATCTTTAAAAAAAAAATATTTATGCTATTCCATTTGATTGGGTTAAACATCTATGCCTTTAATGTCTCCTCAACCTTCCACAATACATTCTACATTACTCTTTCTTGTTTTCCTTCATGTACAATTAACCAACAAGGCAAGAATGGGTTTTTTTTAATTTCGATATTTTGTTCCCATAGACTTACATGGGACTTCCGGTATCGATATCGGGTATCGCCGATATTTTAGTGATATCGGCGATACCATTCCGATTCCGATACTTTAGGATATCGGAAAGTATCGCTCAACTCTACTGCCCACTCATACAGAAACTGTAGTTAGCATCCTTTGATCTCTGCAACAAGCTGTCTATAACCAAAATTATACCCACAATGGAGGTGGCCTTGCTGTCCTTGTGTAGCTCCTAGATAGCTAGATATAAGAAAGGTCTTCTTAGACATATTCTCACTGCTACCAGGAACGTGATTACTAGATTTTGGAAACAGGAAAAGGTTCACTCGCGTTCTGATTTGGTGATGGAACTCAATGACATATATAGAATGGAAAAGCTGATAGAACAACTGAATGATAGCACAGGAAAGGTATATAACACTTAGGCCCCTTGGGTTATGTTGAGAGAATCATCGGAATTGGACTCTTGGTTGATAGACCCATAGATGATGGGTCATATGAGTTTACCTACTGGATGGAGCCACATTTCCGACCCCACTCCTTAAAATCCTCCACCCTCCCGCTCCCCCCTTTTTTTTTCTTTTCCCTTCTTTCCCAGTGTTTCTTCTCTATCTTCTTTTCTTTTGTAGACCTAGAGTCTTAGTCTAGGTACCTTCTTCTTTAAAATTTATAAACAAAGTAATACTGATGTTAATTGCCTACATGAGCAAACATCTCAGGCGCTCATCCAACATTTGTTTTATATGTATGACTTTCTGGGGAAAAGTTATAGTTGCTATATAATTTTTTTTTGCATGTGATAGTAGAAGAGGTATGTTCTTTTTTCTTCCTGTTATTAATGATTCATATGTATAAATACCTAAATAAACTTGATTTACACAAAAAAATGAAATACGTCTCCTGGTTGGGTACTGCTCTACTCTGGACTCCTCAGCGTTGCCATCTTCCAGCTCTCTGCACTGTGACTGTTCAGGCAAAGGGCGCACAGACGTGACGTCATCGCTCTCTCTGACCTGAATGTCACTGTCAGGAAATGCGGAAGACATCACAGCGGTGGAGCAGGGAGAGGTAAGTATTGCATGAGCTGGGGCCCTGAGCAAGCAGGGGGGGCCCACTCATCGGCGTCGGAACTGGCACAGGGCCCCTCATAGGACACCGGTGTCTCTGATGGTGAGTGGACCCCCCCACCTGCTCAGGGACCCGGCACTTGCCCGGGTTTGCCAGGTGCTGACACCGGCCCTGGGGTGGTACAGCCCAGTTAGGGAGGTGGAAAAACTGGCATGTGAAGAGGTGCAGACTGGACATTCAGCAGCTGCAAATGGAGGAATTGGAGAAGTCGAGGAAGAGGAAGACAAAGTGAGCCATTTTGCTGGCAACCTATGTGTCATCAGGGGAAG
Organism: Oophaga sylvatica; assembly: GCA_033576555.1. Lineage (NCBI taxonomy): Eukaryota > Metazoa > Chordata > Amphibia > Anura > Dendrobatidae > Oophaga > Oophaga sylvatica. Next base: position 244,373,255 of record JARQOD010000005.1, read on the forward strand.
GTGGTACAAAATCCTTTGAAACCCAGGCATGGTTCATTTTAATGAAGGTGAGATCACCAACATTTTGGGTAGACAGCCGGGTCCTTCTTTCTGTCAGGATTGATCCAGCAGCACGGAAGACTCTTTCTGATAGCACACTACCAGCAGGGCAAGCGTGCTCCTGTAAGGCATATTGTGCCAATTCAGGCCAGGTGTCCAGTTTACAGGCCCAGTAGTCAAAGGGGAATGAACTGTGAGGGAGAACATCGATAGGGGAGGAGAGGTAATTTTGAACCGTAGTTGACAACTGCTGTCTCCTGTCTGTTGCAAATGATTCAGTATTACCAGTCGTGTGAGCAGTACTCGAGAAATCAGTCCACAACATGGTCATGAAACCCCTGTCTCCAACGCCACTTTGGCTGTGTGCACCACAAACTGTTATGTTTAGGTAGCTGAGGAGGACAGGAGCAAAATACTGCCAAAGCAGCAAGACACCAGAGAGGCTGGAACCTAATGGGTTGCAGATCCCTAAACAAACCGCACAACTAGAAGTAGCCGTGGAGCGTACCTACGTTGATCCTAGATGCCTCGGCACAGCCGGAGAGTTAGCTACACCTGAAGATAGAAAGAGGAAGGCTAACTGCCCTGGAGTAAAGCCCCCAAAGAAATAGGAAGCCCCCAAACATGTAATGGCGGTTAGACAAGAGAAAAACACGAACACGGACAGAAAATAGAATGAGCAAATGCTGGGCCCAAATCTGTCTAGAAAGTAAAGTACAGGAGAGAAGTTCTGTTTGCAACCCAGAAAAACCCAAATAAAAATACCAGCACTTCTGATTGCAAAAAACCTGAGACCACATGATCTCGACCACCTATATCAGATCTCTGGTGTGACACACAGCTACCCAGCAAATAAAAATATCAATGGAACAGAGAACAAGTGCAAATACAAAATGACAACAGAGGGCAGCACAAGCTCCCAAAGGGGACTCGGCTGAAGTCCAAGGCAAGACTGCAAGAAGCAAGGGAAATCCAACCACAGAAAAAAAACAGAAAGTCACTTTTACTGAATGATAGCAGGAAAGCAAGCTGAAATTCCAACAAAGACCCGGAAGCAACAATTGATTACCGGCGAGGATCATGGGAGTTCAGCTCACTTATATCAAGTCAGTCATCTCCATCTGACACCAATTCCTTAATTGGTTCAATACCTTCAGCAACTACTGGAGGGAGCCTCAGCTCTGAAGTCGTCTCCAAGACATTCTCAACAACAAACACTTCTTCCATTTGGCCCGGTACGGCTCGCGGTAGAACCTGCACCGCTGCTGTGTGCTGGGAATGCCTCCAACAAACGGTTTACCAGAGTTGCTTGTTTGTTCGCCAATATTAGCTCTAGGTTCTCCTGTGGCCTGATGTTCTGTAATTTGCCTTTATAGATATGGATTCAGGATGCTGGTAAACAAGTAGTCGTCATCCTTCATAATTTTGGCAATGCGGGGTCCCTTTTTAGGATTCGCAAGACATAATCACACATGTGGGCCAATGTTCCAGGTGTCAAAGATGCACTGCCAGTGGTGGGTGGAGGAGCACTTTCTGCCAAATCCACATCCCGCCAGTCACGCACAAACCCTGTACCTGACCTTGGCAAGCCAACATTTTCTCTTGCCCCCTGAGAAGCATCCTCCTCCCCAAAATAATCATCCCCCTCCTCCTCCTCCTCCTCTTCCTCTTCTTCCTCCACCTCGTCCAGGACAGTTCCCTGAGCAGACAATGGCTGACTGTCATCAAGGCTTCCCTCCTCCTCCTCCTCCGCTGCAGACTCCTCATCCTTAATGTGCATCAAAGTTTGCATGAGCAGACGCATAAGTGGGATGCTCATGCTTATGATGGCGTCGACTGCGCTTTCCAGCCGTGTGCATTCCTCAAAACACTGAAGGACTTTACAGAGGTCTTTCAGCTTTGACCACTGCACACACAACAACTCAATGTCTGCCCTCAAACTGCCTGCCCGTGTATCCTCCCATAAATGCATTACAGCCTGCCTCTGTTCGCACAGCCTCTCAATCATGTGCATGGTGGAGTTCCACCTTGTTGCAACGTCTATGATTAGGCGGTGCTTTGGGAGGTGGAGCAATCGCTGCAGCCTCTGCATACGACTGGAGTCTACGGGCGAGTGACGGATGTGCGAGCACAGAATTCGCACCTTGTGGAGCAAGGCTGGTAAATCCAAATAATTATTTATGAAGCACTGCACCACCAGGTTCAAGGTGTGAGACAGGCAAGGTATGTGTCTAAGTTTTGCCAGGGCTATGGCCGCCACAAAATTATGGCCATTGTCACTGACTACCTTGCCTGGCTCAAGATGTAGACTGCTCAGCCATGACTCAGCTTCTCGCTGCAAGTAGTCGGCCAGTACCTCTATGGTGTGTCTATTGTCGCCCAAAGACATCATTTTTAAAACAGCCTGCTGATGCTTACCACTAGCTGTTCGATAGTGGGACACCTCGTGTGCAACACTGGCAGCTGCGGATGGAGTGCTCGTGCGACTGCGCTCTGTCGATGAGCTTTTGCTTCTGGAGGAGGTGGAGAAGGAGGGTCGAACACCTACAGCCAATTGTTGCCTATACCGTGGGCTAGGCAGCACTGTCCCACCACCGCTGTCCCCTGTGGAGCCTGTATCCACCACATTAACCCAGTGTGCAGTGATGGACACGTAACAGCCCTGGCCATGCCTACTGGCCCATGTATCTGTTGTGAAGTGCACCTTTCCACTCACTGATTGTTTGAGTGCATGGATAATGCGGTCTTTCACATGAAGGTGGAGGGCAGGATGGCTTTTCTAGAAAATAAGTGCCGACTGTGTAGGTCATAGCGTGGGACAGCATAGGCCATGAGCTCTCGGAACGCTGGGCTTTCAACCAAATGGAAGGGCATCATCTCCAATGAGATCATTTTGTCAATGTAGGCATTCAAAGCCAGTGTACGCGGATGAGAGGATGATTACTTTCTTGTCCTACTCAGAGTGTCTGCTAGGGTGAGCTGGACTTGAGAGCAGCATATGGGGGAACTAGCGGTGGAAATGGCGGACTGAGAGGGGGTTGGTGATGGTGATAGTGGTGGTGGTGGTGGTGGTGATGGCCTAGATTCAGTCTTTGGTTGCAAAAACATTGTGATTCCCTGACTTCTTTGGCCTTGCGACGACACCTCAACATTTCTTGCTGGTGGTGTGCTAACCGGTAGGCTTACAGTGGGGGAAGCGATGCAGCGTTGCTGTCTACCTTCAGTTGGAGCAGATGCACATGTGCTACCTGAGGTTTTGTAGTCCATCCTCGCTTGCAAGTGCATGGTGTTTAAATGTCTAAGCATGCAACTGGTATTCAAATTTCAGACATTTTTCCCTCTGCTAAAGGTACTTCCACACTTTATACAGATAACTTTTTCCTCATCAATAGGATTTTGGTCAAAAATGTGCCACAGTTCACTCTTCCTACTATGGTTAAACTTTTCAGGGCTTGCACGCTGTGCTAATTTGACCATCTGGCTAAGCTGTCCTGCTACCCTTTTTGTTGTTTTAACACGTTTTTGGACTGCTATGGGCCTGCCAGATAACCGCAGCTGCGATGTCGATGCCTGCTGCGGATCCTCCTCCTCTTCTGAGCTATTGCCAGCAGCACCCTCTTCCCCCAATGGATGCCAATCCGGGTCAACAACTGGGTCATCCATCACCTCCTCTTCAATTTCATCTGCACCTTCCTCTGTGTCACCATGTAAGGTGGTATAGTATGCGGGAAAGGGCACCTGTGTTTCAACAGGGTCAGATTCTGGCTCAGTAGACTGCGAGGGCAATGTAGTGCTCTGGGTGATTGTACCAGCAGAATTATATAGCAGTGGCTGTGCATCAGTGCACTCCATGTCATATTCATCTTGGACTGGGGAATTCAGGATTTCACTTGATAACCCAGGCATGGTATGTGAAAAGAGCTCCATGGAGTAATATGAAGTGTGGCCTGCCGCATCCTTCACTTTTGGTAGGGGTGAAGGACACAAGGAAAGGTGTTGTTCCTGACCAGGAGCCTGCACTGACGACTCAGTGCTTGCATTTTTTGAAACTTCAGAAGAGGAGGCGATAGAGCTGGTGGCTGTTTCGGCAATGTAAGCCAAAACCTGTTCCTGATGCTCCGGCTTTAAAAGCGGTTTACCTACTCCCAGAAAAGGGAGCCTTCCAGGCCTTCTGGAGCCAGACAATGACGCAGGCTCAACACCTCCTGCCTTAGCTGATATTGTGCTTTTGGCACTACCAGCAGATACACCACTACCACCATCAGTACCAGCTGGCCCCCCTGCTGGAGGGGGCTCCCCTTGCAACTGGATCCAGGAGAGCTAAAAAGTAGTCTAGAGGTCTCTATTTTCCCCCATAAGTATGTTAGGACTCCGGTGGCATGGCCTTCTTTTTCCATCAGGTATAGACTAAATGGCTTCTTGTAGTCAGGTAGGCCTAATGCTAGTGCTGAGAATAAGGAGTTTTTCAGTTTCCTGAACGAGTTGAAGGCTGCATCTGAGAGAAGGAACAGGGTTGCACTGATGCAATCGTACAGAGGCTGCATTAAGACCAATGCATCTGGGATCCAAGTTCTGCAATACAAAACTATACAAAGGAAGGCCTGTGGCGTCTTTGGAGTTGTTGGGGGAGCCATCTTCTCCACAGTGGTCTTCCCGTCATCTTTCAGGTGTTTCGTCTGGTGGGCAATACAGTGACCCAGGAACATAACTTGCTTCTGATGCCACTGGACTTTTAGTTTTCGAGACCTTGGATTACTGCTTCGACAGATAGAGTAGGAGAGACAAGGAATGGGCTGTGCAGGTATCAGTATCAGATGCACAAAGGAGAAAATCATCTACGTATTATAGAATAGTAACTTCTGCATGTTTGTTATCCAGTTGGTGTGGATGGAGGACATTGCTTTGGTGAACTGTGAAGGGCTGTTCTGGGCCTCCTGGGGCATCCAGCTTGGTTGGTCTCCAAAAGAAGCAATATCACCAACAGTCAGCGGACGCCTTAGGTGACCTGATAAAGGATGGTGGGAGTGGTCACCACCTTCCCCTAACAAGTCAGCAGCAATGTAATAACACCAGCGGCCACCGAGGGAAAAGACTGACATTAACCCCCTGGTTGTCTAAAAGGAAAAATTTTTCAATATGCAAACAGAGATCTGCCACAGATCCAAAAGTGGATCGTGACACTGGTAATATCTGACTTGGCCATCAATCCCCATGAAACCAGTGTCCACAAGAAAAGATCTTTTTTCACTAAAGGGAGGTCACACTCTTCTCCCGATATCATGACTGGCAATAGCTGTGCTGTACAGTCATGGCCAAAAGTTTTGAGAATGACACAAATATTATATTTTCACATGATCTGCTGCCCTCTGGTTTTTATGTGTGTTTGACAGATGTTTTTAACACAGACAGAAATATAATAATTGCAAACATATGAGTAACAAAAGCTTATATTGACAGTTAGAATGAGTTAATGCAGCAAGTCAATATTTGCAGTGCTGACCCTTCTTCTTCAGGACCTCTGCAATTCTCCCTGGCATGCTCTCAATCAACTTCTGGACCAAATCCTGACTGATAGCAGTCCATTCTTGCACAATCAATGCTTTCATTTTGTCAGAATTTTTAGGTTTTTGTTTGTCCACCCGTCTCTTGATGATTGACCACAAGTTCTCAATGGGATTAAGATCTGGGGAGTTCCAGGCCATGGACCCAAAATCTCTATGTTTTGTTCCCTGAGCCATTTAGTTATCACCTTTGCTTTATGGCAAGGTGCTCCATCATGCTGGAAAAGGCATTGTTGATCGCCAAACTGCTCTTGGAGGGTTGGGAGAAGTTGCTCTTGGAGGACATTCTGGTACCATTCTTTATTCATGGCTGTGTTTTTAGGCAAGACTGTGAGAGAGCCGATTCCCTTGGCTGAGAAGCAACCCCACACATGAATGGTTTCAGGATGAATAACAGTTGGCATGACACAAGACTGGTGGTAGCGCTCACCTTGTCTTCTCCAAATGAGGCGTTTTCCTGATGTCCCAAACAATCGAAAAGGGGATTCATCAGAGAAAATAACTTTACCCCAGTCCTCAGCAGTCCACTGCCTGTACCTTTTGCAGAATATCAGTCTGTCCATGATATTTTTTATGGAGAGAAGTGGCTTCTTTGCTGTCCTCCTTGAGACCAGGCCTTGCTCCAAGAGTCTCCGCCTCACAGTGCGTGCAGATGCACTCACACCTGCCTGCTGCCATTCCTGAGCAATCTCTGCACTGCTGGTAGCCCGATCCCGCAGCTGAAACACTTTTAAGAGACGGTCCTGGCGCTTGCTGGTCTGTCTTGGGCGCCCTGAAGCCTTTTTGGCAACAATGGAACCTCTCTCCTTGAAGTTCTTGATGATGCTATAGATTGTTGACTGAGGTGCAATCTTTCTAGCTGCGATACTCTTCCCTGTTAGGCCATTTTTGTGCATTGCAATGATGACTGCACGTGTTTCTTTAGAGATAACCATGGTTAACAGAAGAGAAACAATGATGCAAGCACCAGCCTCCTTTTAAAGTGTCCAGTGGTGTCATTCTTACTTAATCATGACAGATTGATCTCCAGCCATGTCCTCATCAACACCCACACCTGTGTTAATGGAGCAATCACTGAAAAGAGGTTAGCTGGTCCTTTTAAGGCAGGGCTGCAATGATGTTGAAATGTGTTTTGGGGGATAAAGTTCATTTTCTAGCCAAATATTGACTTTGCAAGTAATTGATGTTAAGCTGATCACTCTTTATAACATTCTGGAGTATATGCAAATTGCCATTAGAAAAAGTGAAGCAGTAGACTTTGTAAAAATTAATATTTGTGTCATTCTCAAAACTTTTGGCCATGACTGTACTTGGGACACAGAAAGTGCCTTGTGCTGTAAGCACTGGATACAGGGACACAGCCGGTAACAAAGGAGAAGGAGGAGGAGGAGAATGGAGGTGTGAAGAGGAAGAGAGGAGTGGCAGAGAAGAAGGAGGAGAGAGGTGTGAAGAAGGAGAGGAGTGGCAGAGAAGAAGGAGGAGGAGAGAGGAGTAAAGAAGAAAGAGAGGTGTGGCAGAGAAGGAGGGGGAGAGAGGTGTGAAGAAGGAGGAGAGGGGAGTGAGGGAGGAGGAGAAAGGAGTGACAGAGAAGGAGGATGAGGAGAGAGGTTTAAAGAAGGAGGAGTAGGGAGTGAGGAAGGGGAGAAAGGAGTGACAGAGAAGGAGAAGTACGAGCAGAGAATTCCTCCCCTTCTGTGCAGCTTGAGAGGGCATGGTTGGAGCAATAATGCCTTCTCCCTGTAGGGAGGGGCGGTGAGCACCACACACTGCACAAGTCTCCCTATACAATGGATTCTGTTGGGAGTAGATTGTACAAGTCCAATATCTCCAGTGCCCATATGGGGGACCCACTGATGGCGTAACACCTTTTCCCATCTTATACACATGAAAATCATTTCCTGGTTTGTTAACATATCTTTCTGTACCTCCTAAGTGATGTAAATCTACTGCTACTTTATACCATGCATTAACATCATTCAGCAACTTAGGGTCAACTAACTTCCCTTTTTTCCTCCTCAATACATCATACCATTCTGCACCCTGAAGTCTGCCTTCCTTGTGAATCCCACATACTTTCACGAGCCATCTAAAATTCTTAACATACTTAACACCTTCTTGTTCAGCTACTTTCTGGGGTGCAGTTTTTTCTTCAGGAAGTAAAAGACCCTCCTGTTTGTTCAACTTATTCCCCATTCCAAAATTTCAAAAAGTCGATACAGCTAAATTACACTTTGTCTGTGCTCAGACACACTCAGACACTCACTTCCCCTTTTTCTCTGCTCTGCTGGTGTATCTAATGTCACGTATCTAAAAACAGGTATCGCACAGCATGATCACAGATACAGCTCAGTTCCTCAAAGTTTCTAAGCTGTAGCTAAAACTTATCTCAGTATAAAAAAAACAGGAATTATAGCAAAAACAAATGTCACAGCATGATTTACAAGAGATATTTTCCTGCTAACAGCCAGGAGGAAAGTCTGCAAAAAATGCTTTCTGTTACATCTCTATATTTAAAGAGCCAGTATGTTACATTACAAACATGAAAAGACGTCCGGGAGAAATCTATGCCCTCTTTATTATTCTATGACACGTACAAGCTGTTCTGGTAACCAACAATTGCCAAATTGCAGAGGGCACTCACATGCTTGGGAATTATAACCCTCTGCCCTGGATGTCCTGCCTGGCTCACTGGCTATTTGAATCTGTGATATCCTCTAAGTAATCACATATGTGCCTGGATATCTGCGAGTGCCTCTCCCTCTGGTGCACAGGAATCTGTGATAACTTATCAAGTGATTTGGCTTCCTGTTGTCTGTTTACCAGCACCCACAAGCAAAATCAGTCACTTTTCCAACTATCTCCTGGATCTACACAAACATAAACACATAAAACGCAGCATGCAGCAGACACCTTGGCTTACATCCCAGGGTTTGGATAAGGGCGTGTACTTTTTACACTACCTGGAAATGCGTGGTGACCACACACCTGACCGGCAAGAGGTATAGACCCAGACTGGGAACAGGGGACATTTAGATTTTCTTACCTTACTATGGAGATGAAGTCTCCGTCTCGTGAGCCGAAGCCGCGGCTGACACCCCCGTCTCTCTGGTCAGCAGGGTCACTGTGTGTTTCTTACACTGCCCCACATTGGGTGGCAGATGTGAAGGAAATTTGGTTAGGATAAATCTATCCCTGTGTGTGCTGCGGCCGCTCCCAATTATGCTAAGTATTTTGAGCGCTCAAGAATGACACTGTACACCAAGGTGACAGAACAACATTCCATCAAATACTGAGTACTTTATTTTAGTACATACATGTTTTATAGTTGCGTATAAAAAGGGGTGGTTAGTTAATTACCATATTGTTGAGTTTCAATGTTATTGGTTATATAAATATAAATGGAATATTGTGATCAAGGCATATATATATATATATATATATATACATATACATACAGTCAGGGCCAGAAATATTTGGACAGTGACACAATTTTCGCGAGTTGGGCTCTGCATGCCACCACATTGGATTTGAAATGAAACCTCTACAACAGAATTCAAGTGCAGATTGTAACGTTTAATTTGAAGGGTTGAACAAAAATATGTGTTAGAAAATGTAGGAATTGTACACATTTCTTTACAAACACTCCACATTTTAGGAAGTCAAAAGTAATTGGACAAATAAACATAACCCAAACAAAATATTTTTATTTTCAATATTTTGTGGCGAATCCTTTGGAGGCAATCACTGCCTTAAGTCTGGAACCCATGGACATCACCAAACGCTGGGTTTCCTCCTTCTTAATGCTTTGCCAGGCCTTTACAGCCGCAGCCTTCAGGTCTTGCTTGTTTGTGGGTCTTTCCCTCTTAAGTCTGGATTTGAGCAAGTGAAATGCATGCTCAATTGGATTAAGATCTGGTGATTGACTTGGCCATTGAAGAATGTTCCACTTTTTTGCACTCATGAACTCCTGTGTAGCTTTGGCTGTATGCTTGGGGTCATTATCCATCTGTACTATGAAGCGCCGTCCAATCAAGTTTGCAGCATTTGACTGAATCTGGGCTGAAAGTATATCCCGGTACACTTCAGAATTCATCCGGCTACTCTTGTCTGCTGTTATGTCACCAATAAACACAAGTGACCCAGTGCCATTGAAAGCCATGCATGCCCATGCCATCACGTTGCCTCCACCATGTTTTACAGAGGATGTGGTGTGCCTTGGATCATGTGCCGTTCCCTTTCTTCTCCAAACTTTTGGCTTCCCATCATTCTGGTACAGGTTGATCTTTGTCTCATCTGTCCATAGAATACTTTTCCAGAACTGAGCTGGCTTCTGGAGGTGTTTTTCAGCAAATTTAACTCTGGCCTGTCTATTTTTGGAATTGATGAATGGTTTGCATCTAGATGTGAACCCTTTGTATTTACTTTCATGGAGTCTTCTCTTTACTGTTGACTTAGAGACAGATACACCTACTTCACTGAGAGTGTTCTGGACTTCAGTTGATGTTGTGAACGGGTTCTTCTTCACCAAAGAAAGTATGCGGCTATCATCCACCACTGTTGTCTTCCGTGGGCTCCCAGGTCTTTTTGCATTGATGAGTTCACCAGTGCTTTCTTTCTTTCTCAGGATGTACCAAATTGTAGATTTTGCCACTTCTAATGTTGTAGCAATTTCTTGGATGGGTTTTTTTCTGTTCTTGCAGCTTAAGGATGGCTTGTTTCACCTGCATGGAGAGCTCCTGTGACCGCATGTTTCCTTCACAGCAAAACCTTCCAAATGCAAACACCACACCTCAAATCAACTCCGGCCCTTTCATCTGCTTAATTGAGAATGACATAACAAAGGGATTGCCCACACCTGTCCATGAAATAGCCTTGGAGTCATTTGTCCAATTACTTTTGGTCCCTTTAAAAACAGGGTGGCACATGTTAAGGAGCTGAAACTCCTAAACCCTTCATCCAATTTTAATGTGGATACCCTCAAATGAAAGCTGAAAGTCTGGACTTCAACTGCATCTGAATTGTTTTGTTTAAAATTCATTGTGGTAATCTCTAGAACCAAAATTAGATAAATGTTTGTTAGGGTTCGAGTTCCCACTCCTGCACAAGGGGAGTCTCGAACCAGTGCCGCTGCGGTCTCCCATTCATCTCCGGCCGCAGTGGAGCCTGCTCAGCAGAGACGTCGTTCCAAGCGTCTTGCCCACTCCACTACTGGGCAGTGACTTGCTGCTGCCTTTCCTGGATCTGCTATTATAGCCAGTTCTGGAGCAGACGTCTTTGGATAAAGTCCTGCATTTTCCCTTCTGAGCGTGCCCAGAGTGAGATCTCTCATTGGAGATCAGGGGTCACATGCTCAGGTACTGCAGCAGCTCCTATTGGCCCGCCAGGAAGGCCCTGTTACTACTAGTCTTCTGAACAGGTTCTCATTGGTCCTTGTTCCTGGAAGGTCCTGTAGCTGTTGCTATAAAAGGGTAGCATGGCTGGGCCGCAATGCGCTAATATCAACCATTGTATGCTATGCGCCAGTGTGGTCATGCGTGTGTGTGGTTAGGGACCCGGCTGAAATAAGCCACTAGAATACCGACTTAATCGGTGAGGAGTTTAGTGTGCTAGCTGGTCAGGGTCGGTGTCCTAGATGCCCTAGATTACCGGCATAACCGGTGAGGAGTTTGATTGCCGTATTCAGGGTCTGGCGTTCAGACGCCATAGATTGCGGGTGACTCCCGCGAGGACATTAGCGCATGACCACGTATTATGCTCGCTTAGCAATTAACCGTGTGCCTGAGAGCCTGACAGGACACGGTGTTTGTTCTCAGCGGCTCTGTGACGTAACAGGGTTCGCTCTCGACGCTAGACAGCGCCCTAGCGTTTTACTTTGCGGCTCACTGAAGCTAAGTGAGTTCGCACATATCGCCATATAGCACTGTGGCATCCCGTTAGCGGCTCTGTGAATTAACAGAGTCTGCACTTACTGCCACAACGCGCTACGGCGTTTATTTTAGCGACTCTGCGGGATAACAGAGTTCGCTACTTTCGTCATCTTACTAGCAGCAGGCTTTGCTTGCACGGTGGACCCCGGGCTGCGAACGCACCTCTCCACTTTATATATTTGGTGCGTTCCGCAGACCCTAACATAATATTAGCGCCAGGGTCTGGCTAGTAAAATGGCGGACGAACAGCGTCTATTACAGTACATCCAGCAGCTGAAGGGTAGGTTGGAGGCTCTTGAGAGCACAACCTCAGCTGTGGATGTTACCGCAGTCGCTGTTCAGGCTGCTAGCGTGGCTGCAGCCAGTTTGTCCTCTGCCACCTCTGCCCCTACATTATCCCACCTCCCGCTTCCTGACAAGTTTGCCGGTGATAGCAAGCAATGTCGGGGATTCGTGAGTCAGTGCTCTATACATCTCGAGCTTCTGGCTGCACGTTTTCCCACGGATCGGGCACAAGTGGGTTTTGTACTTTCTCTACTCTCGGGCAGAGCGTTGGAGTGGGCAACGCCGCTGTGGGAGCGCGATGATCGTGTGGTGCAGAGTGCTCCTCGTTTCTTGGAGGCTCTTAAAAAGGTCTTTTTAGGACCCCAGGTCACCCACGATACGGCGCTACAACTGCTGGCATTAACACAGGGTTCGTCTTTGGTCAGTCAGTTTTCCGTCCAGTTTCGGACTCTGGCTGCTGAGCTAGATTGGTCTGATAAAGTTCTTATTCCTATCTACTGGCGGGGACTGGCTGACCATGTTAAAGACGCTTTGGCTACCAGGGAGATTCCCGCCACACTGGAGAAGCTTATCTCCATATCTACCCGCATTGACCTCCGTTTTCACGAGCGGAGGTTGGAGCGGGCCCAGTGTAGGCAGAGGTTTCGGTTGGCTCCTACCTTTGCCAAACCTCTCGAATTCCCCAATCTGGCGTCCGAACCTCAAAAGGCCACAGAAGTTCCTCATGCAGGACCTAAGTCTCGGTCCGTCCGAGTATCCGTGGTTTGTAACCATTGTCAGCAGACAGGACACTATGCCAACAGATGTCCACAGCGATCGGGGAAGCGATCGCGTCTAGTGGCCCTGGGAGGAGGTTCACTAGAGACAGCGGCATTTTCCTCCAAGATAACATTTAAAGGGACAATCACTGTTGGTACTTCCATTCTCACCGCCGACCTTTGCGTGGACTCAGGAGCAGAGGGGAATTTCATGTCCTCTAGCTTTGCTCCGTTTCCACTCCCCACATATAGAGTGGACTTCGGGTAGGATACTGGGTTGGAGTGATGCATGTACAGGCAGATGTGTCAGAAGTTGCGTTCAGGTTACCACTACTGAGTTACCCGCAGATCTTACTCCACTTCCCAAGCACTACTGGTCATATGCAGACGTGTTCTCCAAGAAGGCTGCGGAGACTCTTCCGCCTCATCGCCCCTATGACTGTCCTATCGACCTCTTGCCTGGCGCAGAACCTCCTCGGGGAAGGGTCTATCCCCTCTCTCTTCCTGAGACAGAGGCCATGTCGCAATATATTCAGGAGAACCTGGCAAGAGGGTTTATTAGGAAGTCGGTGTCACCGGCAGGGGCGGGATTTTTCTTCGTGCAGAAGAAAAACGGAGAATTGCGTCCGTGTATTGATTACAGGGGTCTTAACGCCATCACCGTTAAAAACAAGTACCCGTTGCCCCTGATCTCTGAGCTATTTGATAGGCTTCGGGGAGCAAGGGTATTCACTAAACTAGATCTGCGCGGTGCTTATAACCTGATTCGCATCCGTGAGGGGGACGAATGGAAGACGGCTTTTAATACCAGGGATGGGCATTACGAATATCTGGTGATGCCCTTTGGGCTCTGTAATGCTCCAGCCGTTTTCCAAGACTTTGTCAATGACATCTTCCGGGATATGCTCTCCACCTCGGTCGTAGTCTATCTGGATGATATACTCATCTTCTCTCCAGATATTGACTCCCACCGGAGGGATGTTGGCAGGGTCTTCGACCTCCTACGGGCAAATTCCCTTTACGCAAAGTTGGAGAAATGTGTGTTTGAGCAGGAGTCCTTACCTTTCCTGGGCTATATCATCTCCGCCCAGGGATTGGCTATGGATCCTGCCAAACTACAGGCGGTGATGGACTGGCAAGAACCCCACTCTCTAAAGGCGGTGCAGCGCTTTATGGGGTTCATTAATTACTACCGTCAGTTCATTCCCCACTTCTCAACTTTGGTAGCTCCCGTGGTTGCCCTTACCAAAAAGGGAGCTAATCCCAAATTGTGGTCTGAAGAGGTCTCCAAGGCCTTCACATCTATTAAGTCTCATTTCGCTAGAGCTCCCATCCTACATCGCCCCGATGTTGATAAGCCATTTATATTGGAGGTGGATGCCTCGTCCGTTGGTGCTGGAGCAGTCCTCTTCCAAAAGGATGCTCAAGGTCGGAAGCATCCATGCTTCTTTTTCTCCAAGACCTTCACACCAGCAGAGAGGAATTATTCCATCGGGGACAGGGAGTTGCTAGCAATGAAGTTGGCCTTCTCGGAGTGGAGACATCTGTTGGAGGGAGCTCGCTTTCCCTTCCAAGTCTTTACGGATCACAAAAACCTGGTATATCTTCAGACAGCCCAGCGGCTTAATTCTCGCCAAGCCAGATGGTCCTTGTTCTTCTCCCGGTTTCATTTCACGCTGCATTTCCTCTCGGGAGAGAAGAACATTCGTGCCAACGCTCTCTCTCGCTCTGTGGTGTCCTCGGAGGAGGAGGTGGAGGAGCCTCGGCTTATCGTCCCCACAGAGAGCCTGAGAACAGTGGCCCCGGTTTCGCTAGAGTCTGTGCCCCGGGCAAGACTTTTGTGCCTACTAATTTGCGACCGGAGGTACTCTCTTGGGCACATTCGTCCAGGGTGGGTGGACACTTTGGGGCAAAGAGGACATCTGAATTGCTGGCGAGGACATATTGGTGGCCTCATATGGTCCGTGATGTTGGGGACTATGTTCGGGCGTGTGTCTCCTGCGCCAAAAATAAGTCTCCACGACAACGGCCAGCTGGGTTACTTTACCCTTTGCCGGTGGCAGACAGGCCCTGGGAGATGGTTGGGATGGACTTTGTGGTGGGCTTGCCCAAGTCTCGGGGTTGCACCATCATTTGGGTAATCACCGACCATTTCTCTAAAATGGTGCATCTGGTGCCACTACCACGGTTACCTTCTGCACGGGCTCTGGCAGCGTTGTTTGTTAGGCACATCTTCCGTTTACACGGCATGCCGGACAAGATTGTCAGTGACCGAGGTCCCCAGTTTGCATCTCGGTTCTGGAGAGAGCTTTGTCGTCTACTCAGTATTGAGTTAAATCTCTCTTCAGCGTACCATCCTGAGACGAATGGGTTGGTAGAGAGGGCCAACCAGACCTTGGTCACCTATCTACGACATTTTGTCTCAGCCAGGCAGGATGACTGGGCATCCTTGCTACCATGGGCTGAGTTTGCATTAAACAATGCTGTGGCTGATTCCACCGGACAGACCCCATTCCTCCTGAACTACGGTCAGCATCCGCGGGTACCAGTGCCTATTCCCGTGTCTTCCGCCGATACCAGGGTGGCAGACTGGGCTGTGGAGGCACGGGACATTTGGGACTGCACGCAGGATGCCATTCAGGCCTCCAAAGAGAGGATGAGGTCTTCGGCCGATGCCCATCGGCGCCCCGCTCCTACATTTGCTCCTGGGGATTTGGTGTGGCTCTCCGCCCGTAACATCAGGCTGCGAGTTGAGTCCACTAAGTTGGCACCCCGTACCTGGGTCCTTTCAAGGTCCTCGAGCAGGTTAACCCTGTGGTATACCGTTTAGCTCTTCCACCACGCCTGGGTATCTCCGACACCTTTCACGTGTCCCTCCTGAAACCCGTGCTCATGTCCGGTTTTCTGAGTCATCTGCCGGGACATCGGGTTCATCTGCGGATGACCATGAGGTGAACGCCATCGTGGGGTGTAAGGTGGTACGGGGCAAAAAGTTTTATTTGGTGGACTGGAGGGGCTATGGGCCTGAGGATAGGTCTTGGGAGCCTGCCGAGCATGTTCACGCTCCGCAGCTCATCGCTGCCTTTGAACGCAGCGAGGCCCAGAGAAGGGGGGGCCCTAGGAGGGGGGGTTAATGTTAGGGTTCGAGTTCCCACTCCTGCACAAGGGGAGTCTCGAACCAGTGCCGCTGCGGTCTCCCATTCATCTCCGGCCGCAGTGGAGCCTGCTCAGCAGAGACGTCGTTCCAAGCGTCTTGCCCACTCCACTACTGGGCAGTGACTTGCTGCTGCCTTTCCTGGATCTGCTATTATAGCCAGTTCTGGAGCAGACGTCTTTGGGATAAAGTCCTGCATTTTCCCTTCTGAGCGTGCCCAGAGTGAGATCTCTCATTGGAGATCAGGGGTCACATGCTCAGGTACTGCAGCAGCTCCTATTGGCCCGCCAGGAAGGCCCTGTTACTACTAGTCTTCTGAACAGGTTCTCATTGGTCCTTGTTCCTGGAAGGTCCTGTAGCTGTTGCTATAAAAGGGTAGCATGGCTGGGCCGCAATGCGCTAATATCAACCATTGTATGCTATGCGCCAGTGTGGTCATGCGTGTGTGTGGTTAGGGACCCGGCTGAAATAAGCCACTAGAATACCGACTTAATCGGTGAGGAGTTTAGTGTGCTAGCTGGTCAGGGTCGGTGTCCTAGATGCCCTAGATTACCGGCATAACCGGTGAGGAGTTTGATTGCCGTATTCAGGGTCTGGCGTTCAGACGCCATAGATTGCGGGTGACTCCCGCGAGGACATTAGCGCATGACCACGTATTATGCTCGCTTAGCAATTAACCGTGTGCCTGAGAGCCTGACAGGACACGGTGTTTGTTCTCAGCGGCTCTGTGACGTAACAGGGTTCGCTCTCGACGCTAGACAGCGCCCTAGCGTTTTACTTTGCGGCTCACTGAAGCTAAGTGAGTTCGCACATATCGCCATATAGCACTGTGGCATCCCGTTAGCGGCTCTGTGAATTAACAGAGTCTGCACTTACTGCCACAACGCGCTACGGCGTTTATTTTAGCGACTCTGCGGGATAACAGAGTTCGCTACTTTCGTCATCTTACTAGCAGCAGGCTTTGCTTGCACGGTGGACCCCGGGCTGCGAACGCACCTCTCCACTTTATATATTTGGTGCGTTCCGCAGACCCTAACAATGTTGTCTCTGTCCAAATATATATGGACCTAACTGTATATAAATGCTGATAAGCAACTAAAGTGTAACTGATGCCTTTTTCTGCAACCAGGACAAAAATTGAGACATCTACTCAGCACTCAACACATCTGGTGTTGTTCCTCTTTTCATGTTGGAAAGTCCCAAAGAGCTGTCTGGTTTGTGGTGACCATTTTAAGCAATTGATTATAGTGCATACATTAGCTGTGAGTATATATGAGTATATATGCAAGTGAGATCTATATGAAATATATATATTTCCATCACATATATATGAGTGTGTATCACTGACATCTGTACAAATATCTATCTATCCATCTATCTATCTCAAGATAGATAGATGGATAGATAGATATTCTATGTGTATATATCTATTCTATTCTAACCTGTCACTCTATGATTTTACTAAATGCGGCATATGAATTGCCGGCTTTTATTTTATCTTTTACCGAATGTTACTGACTTTTTCCGATTTTAAGAAAAATGCTCGTGTTACCGATCACGTATCCGAATGTACCATATTCGTGCCGAATTTATGTTTGGCGATTGTTTTCTGAACTTATTTGCTCATCTCTAATGACTACCATGGATACGTTTTTAACAGATAATAGAAAGTGGTGTACAATCTCCTTTTCTAGAGTTGTCTACTTGGAATAAAAAACAAGTTTAGATTTATTACTAATATATATCACTAATTACTAATAAAGCTAAAAAATATTTAATATACATCTCCTTTTAGAAAATTAGAAAAACAAAAATGATTTAATAGCCTTTTGGGGCTCAGCAATGTTCTATTTCTAATGAGATCCTTTCTCATGCAGTGCACAGGTGAAATAGAAGCCTTCTTATAGGTACATCCATTATAAATTAACCCTTTTCTTACATTGGGTGTAATAATACATTCCTGTGCCCCGGGCCTTATTGACCAGGGTCGGATTATTACATCTAGGCAATAGCGTGCGCACACAGGCTCCCTAAATGCTGCAATAGAATGTGATTGCAGCATTCCCGGGAGCAGGCACAGGGATCACAGCCCATCTGCCCTTGGATCAGAGACCCCGTGGTGTGAAGAGGGGTCCCAATCGTTCCCATGGTGACCTGATGTTGTCAAGATGAAATCCAGGTCACCAAATCTAGGAAAGTTGTTTGATCATGCGTAGTGCATGATCAGCAACTTTATCTGTCAGTGCAGAGCTGACAGTTTGTACTGCATAGGAATACTGCTCCATCGCCATGCTATTCAAGCAATCAGCCTGCAAAAAAAGATAGTCCCATAGTGTGACAAAGAAAAGAGTAAAAAAAAAGTTAAATAACTGTAAAAAGCTTCAACTCAATCTACAAAAAAAAGCAAGTCCCACTCAGGTCTGCCATCTGTTAATGGAAATATAGGGGGCTTCCACGTTATGGGTAGTACAAAGGCTCTGTAAAAATGAAATGGCTCCTCATCCTCCAAAAGAAATTCAGCAAATTCTGCGCTCCCAAATACAAATGGCCCTCCCTTCTGAGCCCCACAGTGTACCTAAACCACAAATAGTGACCACATGTTTGGCATTTCTGAAGCGATGAGAGCCCACCTAACTTAAGGGTGCATGTCTGCAGAAGCACGGGCTGGGCATAACGTACTGGTGTCTGCAATGTACTGGTCACTACAGCGTACTGGTTACTACAACGGCAGTTTGCAATTTTCACTCGGCAACATTCATTGCTGCTTGTTTCTGGAAAATACCCATGGAGTCAAAATCGTCACTACACCTGTAGATAAGTTCCCAAGGAGTATAATTTCAAAAATGGGGTCACTTGAGGGGGGGATTCTTCTCTTCTAGTGATTAGGGGTTCTGTATATGGAGTCTGCAAATTTTTCTAGGAACATCTGTGCTCCAGGAGGCAAATAGCACTCGTCCCTCCTGAGTCTCCCTGTATGGCTAAGTAGGACTGTATAGCAACATATGGGGTATTGCCACATTCAGTAGAAGTTGTGGGACAAATGTTGGTGCTATTTTTACCCACTTCTTGTGTAAAAATGTAAAATCTGGGGCTAAAACTAAATTTTGGTGGTAAAAATGTAGTTATTTTTTCTTTTCTGCACAATGGTTTGGTGTCAATATGATCACTGCACCCCTACATGATTTCATTGAGAGGTGTAGTTTGTCATATCGGGTCACTTGTGGGGAGTTCTGCTGTTCTGGCACCTCATGGGCTCTCCCAGTGGGTCATGGCACCTTCAAACCATAACAGTAAAATCTTGCGCTCCTTGCATTCTCAGCATTGTACTGTGCTTGAAAATATTTACCGATTACATGTAGGACATTGGCGCACTCAGGAAAATATGGACCTCAGTTTGTTGTAAAAAAAAATTTCCTAATAGCCCTTAGAAAAATTAAAAACTTAGGGCTAAAACAACATTTTAGTGGTAAAAATCTAATTTATGTGATGTCAATATGATCACAGCATCTCTAGATTAATTCATTGGGGAGTGTAGTTTGTAAAATGCGTTCACATATAGGGAGTTTCTGTTGTTCTGGGTCCTCAGGGGCTCTGACAATGTGACATGGCACCCTCAAACTATTCCAGCAAAATCTGAACTCCAATATGGCATCTCTTCACTTGTGATCTTTACACTGTACCTCAAAAGTAGTATTTCCCACATATGGGGTATCGGCATACTGAGGAGAAATTGCACTACAAATTGTATGGTGCAAATTATCCTGTTATCCTTATAAAAAAGAAAAATTTTGTGCTAAAATAACATTTTTGTGAGGAAAATGTGATATTATTTTCTCGGCTCAACGTTATAAACTTCTGTGAAGCACCTCGGGGTTCAAGTTGCTCACCATACATATAATTACATTCCTTGAGGGGTGTAGTTTCCAAAATGGGGTCTCTTGTGGGGCTTTTTTTTACTATTTAGGCACATCAGGGGCTCTCCAAATGGAACATGATGCCCGCTTATGATTTCAGGAAATTTTGCACTCAAAAAGTCAAATGGCTCTCCTTCCCTTCCAAGCTCTGCTCTGGGCCCAAACAGTGGTTTTCTCCCTCATAGTGGGCATTGGCATGCTCAGTAGAAATTACACAACAAATTTTGGAGTCAATTTTTTCTTGTTACCCTTATCAAAATAAAAAAAAATTGGATCTGAAGTAAATTTTTGGTGAAAAAAGTTAAATGTTCATTATTTTTCCACATTCCAAAAATTCCTGTGAAGCCACTGAGGTGTTAATAAACTTCTTGAATGTGGTGTTGAGAACCTTGATGGGTGCAGTTTTTAGAATGGTGTCACTTTTGGGTATCTTCTATCATATAGACCCTTCAAAGTGACTTCAATTGTGATTTCTGGTCAAGTTCTAACCCTTATAACTTCCTAACAAAAAAATTTTTGCCTCCAAGATTATGCTGATATAAAGTGGACATGTGGGAATTGTTGCTTATTATCTATTTTGTGTGACATACAGTACAGACCAAAAGTTTGGACACACCTTCTCATTTAAAGATTTTTCTGTATTTTCATGACTATGAAAATTGTAAATTCACACTGAAGGCATCAATCCTATGAATTAACACATGTGGAATTATATACTTAACAAAAAAGTGTGTAACAACTGAAAATATGTCTTATATTCTAGGTTCTTCAAAGTAGCCACCTTTTGCTTTGATTACTGCTTTGCACACTCTTGGCATTCTCTTGATGAGCTTAAAGAGGTAGTCACCGGGAATGGTTTTCACTTCACAGGTGCGCCCTGTCAGGTTTAATAAGTGGGATTTCTGGCCTTATAAATGGGATTGGGACCATCAGTTGTGTTGTGCAGAAGTCTGGTGGATACACAGCTGATAGTCCTACTGTATGGACTGTTAGAATTTGTATTATGGCAAGAAAAAAGTAGCTAAGTAAAGAAAAACGAGTGGCCATCATTACTTTAAGAAATGAAGGTCAGTCAGTCCGAAAAATTGGGAAAACTTTGAAAGTGTCCCCAAGTGCAATTGCAAAAATCATCAAGTGCTACAAAGAAACTGGCTCACATGAGGACTGCCCGAAGAAATGAAGACCAAGAGTCACCTCTGCTTCTGAGGATAAGTT
>JARQOD010000005.1:244394442-244443649 GCA_033576555.1 Oophaga sylvatica
AACTAAGCTCAATCTCTACGATGTAACGGGGAACCTGATCCTGAAATCAGACCTGCTAAAGTCCTCAGCTAGTCTGAACGAAGACCTATAGATGCGAGGAAGGGATCCCTACAAGCACTAGGGACTGGAAGAAAAGATGGATACCTCCTAACAGAAGTTGTAGCAGTAAAAAGAAAAACAAACAACATAGAACATAGAGGTCCGAAGACCAAGCAAAACTATTTGAGTAAGGTAACAAAGCACCCGGCTAGCTTAAGAGTAGAAATTACAATGAAGTCCAGCAAAGCCAGAAGGGCGGAGCAGGATTAAGTAGGCAAAAAAGGTCATGTGACCAGCAAGATAGAAAAAACCGAACAGGAGAGTTCTAACAGTACCCCCCCTTCTAAGAGGATCCTTCGGATCCCCTAGGCCCAGGCTTACCGGAAACCTCTTGTGAAACGCTCTGACAAGTCTGGACGCAGAAACATCATCCGCCCTCACCCATGAATTATCCTCGGTTCCGAAACCCTTCCAAGCAACGAGATACTGCAATCTCCCTCTATAACGTCTAGAATTTAGGATGCTGGAAATTTCATATTCCCCGTCCTCCACCACCGGGGGAACAGAGGCAGAGGCGTCTCCATCCAACACATCAGCTCTTTTCAACAGAGAAACATGAAACACCGGATTAATCTTCCAGGAGGTAGGAACCTCCAACCTAACAGCAGATTGGTTAACAACCTGAAGCACCTTGAAGGGCCCTACAAACTTGGGACCCAATTTTTTAGAAGGAATCCTCAACCGCAAATTCTTAGAGGACAACCAAACCATGTCACCAATAGCAAACAAAACCTCTTGCCGTTTCCTATCAAAGTACCTTTTAGATTTTCTGTTAGCCTCCTGAAGATTACCACGCACATCTGTCCAAACTCTCTCCAAATCACCGGAAAAATTCTCCTCTTCAGGCACAGCCGATACCAATTTGGAGAATATATATCAAAAAACTGACTGGCACATCCAAACATAGATTCAGTGTGAACAGGTGCTAAACCTAGAGTCACCAACTCATATACATACAAGAGAAAAAGGTAGCACACTGTAGCCCTATAGCTTGCAAACACGAAATATGAAAAATATGAAAAATGAATTGCATCATTACCTTAGAAATATGAAAAATTGAGAAGTCTTAGCGCATAAGATGGCCAAATTATGTGAGCCTGATAGCCACGTCAAGACTCTTCTCGTATATCAGGTCCTAACTAATGCCTATCCTCGCTTAGAAAAGTCTGTCTGCATGGGAACGTATGAATCCTCTCTTCAGACTAAAATCTACATCTCTGTGGAGGGGTGATGAACCTGTTGTAATTAAAAAGCCTGTGACCACCAGGTGGAGTGCTCAGGTAGAAGGTAAATGAATACATATCAAAAAACTGACCGGCACATCCAAACATAGATTCAGTGTGAACAGGTGCTAAACCTAGAGTCACCAACTCATATACATACAAGAGAAAAAGGTAGCACACTGTAGCGCTATAGCTTGCAAACACGAAATATGGGTTCATCACCCCTCCACAGAGATGTAGATTTTAGTCTGAAGAGAGGATTCATACGTTCCCATGCAGACAGACTTTTCTAAGCGAGGATAGGCATTAGTTAGGACCTGATATACGAGAAGAGTCTTGACGTGGCTATCAGGCTCACATAATTTGGCCATCTTATGCGCTAAGACTTCTCAATTTTTCATATTTCTAAGGTAATGATGCAATTCATTTTTCATATTTTTCATATTTCGTGTTTGCAAGCTATAGCGCTACAGTGTGCTACCTTTTTCTCTTGTATGTATATGAGTTGGTGACTCTAGGTTTAGCACCTGTTCACACTGAATCTATGTTTGGATGTGCCGGTCAGTTTTTTGATATGTATTCATTTACCTTCTACCTGAGCACTCCACCTGGTGGTCACAGGCTTTTTAATTACAACAGGTTCATCACCCCTCCACAGAGATGTAGATTTTAGTCTGAAGAGAGGATTCATACGTTCCAATGCAGACAGACTTTTCTAAGCGAGGATAGGCATTAGTTAGGACCTGATATACGAGAAGAGCCTTGACGTGGCTATCAGGCTCACATAATTTGGCCATCTTATGCGCTAAGACTTCTCAATTTTTCATATTTCTATGGTAATGATGCAATTCATTTTTCATATTTTTCATATTTCGTGTTTGCAAGCTATAGCGCTACAGTGTGCTACCTTTTTCTCTTGTATGTATATGAGTTGGTGACTCTAGGTTTAGCACCTGTTCACACTGAATCTATGTTTGGATGTGCCGGTCAGTTTTTTGATATGTATTCATTTACCTTCTACCTGAGCACTCCACCTGGTGGTCACAGGCTTTTTAATTACAACAGGTTCATCACCCCTCCACAGAGATGTAGATTTTAGTTTGAAGAGAGGATTCATACGTTCCCATGCAGACAGACTTTTCTAAGCGAGGATAGGCATTAGTTAGGACCTGATATACGAGAAGAGCCTTGACGTGGCTATCAGGCTCACATAATTTGGCCATCTTATGCTCTAAGACTTCTCAATTTTTCATATTTCTAAGGTAATGATGCAATTCATTTTTCATATTTTTCATATTTCGTGTTTGCAAGCTATAGCGCTACAGTGTGCTACCTTTTTCTCTTGTATGTATATTAGTTGGTGACTCTAGGTTTAGCACCTGTTCACACTGAATCTATGTTTGGATGTGCCGGTCAGTTTTTTGATATGTATTCATTTACCTTCTACCTGAGCACTCCACCTGGTGGTCACAGGCTTTTTAATTACAACAGGTTCATCACCCCTCCACAGAGATGTAGATTTTAGTCTGAATAGAGGATTCATACGTTCCCATGCAGACAGACTTTTCTAAGCGAGGATAGGCATTAGTTAGGACCTGATATACGAGAAGAGCCTTGACGTGGCTATCAGGCTCACATAATTTGGCCATCTTATGCGCTAAGACTTCTCAATTTTTCATATTTCTAAGGTAATGATGCAATTCATTTTTCATATTTTTCATATTTCGTGTTTGCAAGCTATAGCGCTACAGTGTGCTACCTTTTTCTCTTGTATGCATATGAGTTGGTGACTCTAGGTTTAGCACCTGTTCACACTGAATCTATGTTTGGATGTGCCGGTCAGTTTTTTGATATGTATTCATTTACCTTCTACCTGAGCACTCCACCTGGTGGTCACAGGCTTTTTAATTACAACAGGTTCATCACCCCTCCACAGAGATGTAGATTTTAGTTTGAAGAGAGGATTCATACGTTCCCATGCAGACAGACTTTTCTAAGCGAGGATAGGCATTAGTTAGGACCTGATATACGAGAAGAGCCTTGACGTGGCTATCAGGCTCACATAATTTGGCCATCTTATGCGCTAAGACTTCTCAATTTTTCATATTTCTAAGGTAATGATGCAATTCATTTTTCATATTTTTCATATTTCGTGTTTGCAAGCTATAGCGCTACAGTGTGCTACCTTTTTCTCTTGTATGTATATGAGTTGGTGACTCTAGGTTTAGCACCTGTTCACACTGAATCTATGTTTGGATGTGCCGGTCAGTTTTTTGATATGTATTCATTTACCTTCTACCTGAGCACTCCACCTGGTGGTCACAGGCTTTTTAATTACAACAGGTTCATCACCCCTCCACAGAGATGTAGATTTTAGTCTGAAGAGAGGATTCATACGTTCCTATGCAGACTGTAAGGTTCTATGTATATATTCCTTAAACTCAGTTTGTTCGTCAGCCATTTTACTTTCTGTCTTGCTGCAGCTATCTTGCCCTCAGTCAAAATGGAGTTTCCAGCTTGCATGTTCCCGCCCTGATTCTTTCCTTTGCTTCTTAAGCAGCCACAGCTGAGCAATCAGTGCTTCAGAATCTAGCCTGCAGTGAACCTGTGACTTGACTCCTGTAAGCCTTGGACCTTGTACTCCAGCTATTCCTACTGAGGAACTCTGAAGCACTTGTGGACTCTGAACCCTGCTCTTTGAAAGACCCACGTTTGCATGGACTTACGGTAACAGAGAAGAAGATCCTGAATCTGTATTGGAGAGTGATTGCTGAGCTTGGATTACTCTGGCCTGCTGTGTCTCCTGTTTCTGTGTCTGCAAACTGTGTGACTATTTCTGCCAACTTGTATGAAGTAATACAGGACTTTTCTATATCAAACCTGTGACTCCTGTGTTTTCATCGCACCCAAGCACAAGACGCTATATGAACTGTACTACATACATTACAAGATTCTGAAGCCAAAACGTTAGTGTCTGCTGGGTCTGGAAGGCTGTGTCTGCTGTACTGTGGATATCAGACGTCCGGTTGAACTTTCTGTGATGATAGTGGTTGTGACTTCTCACAACCATTCCAGGTGAGCAGTTCCCTTAATTTTTTTTTCTCTCTGCAGTGTTGCCACAGGTGAACACTATTGTTTTTTTTTTTCTCTCCTCTTCTTCCAGTAATCCTGTCTTAAAAGATCTGGAAAATGGAGGCCCGCATAAAGGAACTTTGCGGAGTGACTGATAATATCCTTGCAGATTTGCAGAATATAAAGACCCGTTTTACAAATCTACAGGACCTCAATAATCACAATTTGCAAGTGGTTGGACAGACTACCCAGGATTTGCGAGCCAGGATTGAGGTTCTAGAGGGGCGAGTCCAGGCTCCTGCCGTAGCCCCGAGTGCTGGGATTCCCAAGTTGCCCCCTTTTCGTTTTGGCGGTGAACGTGAGAAATTCAGGGGATTTATTAATCAATGCAATCTTTTTTTTTCTGCACATGCTTCACAATTTCCCACTGAACGATCTAAGGTGCTTACTATAATTATGTTGCTTACCAACAAGGCTTTAATGTGGGCAAACCCTCTGATTGAGACTGAGGATGATTGTTTGAATCACCTTGATGATTTTATTTCAGCCATGGGGCAGGTGTTTGATGACCCCAATCGAGGTGCAACAGCTGAAGCAGCCATGTTAGCTTTGCGCCAAGGTAAGCACTCGGTAGCTGAATATGCCTTGGATTTCAGGAGATGGGCCCTTGATACCACCTGGGACAGTTCCGCCAAAAAATCTATTTTTCGAAAGGGGTTATCTCCACTGATTAAGGATGAACTTGCTCGTGCCGACCCTCCCACTGCGTTAGGTGACTTTATTAACTACTGCATCCGTATTGATACTCGTCTGACTGAACGCAGGCAAGAGAGATGGTTCGAAAGCAATCGTACTAACCTTTTCCTACCTTCCTCTCCAGCTAAGGAACCTTTGAGTAGGATTACACGGGAACCTGAACCTGAACCCATGCAGGTAGACTCTTTACAACGACGGGTTAGTGATGCACGCAAGGAACATCGTTTTAAGGAGAATCTATGTTTCTATTGTGGTAAGTCAGGGCACTTCATTATAAACTGCCCCAGCCATTCTCGTAAGACTACTGCAGCACTCATTCATTGTGAGTGTTGCGAGAGGGGATCTGTCAGGTCCGAGCCTCAGGCTCCAGAGAGATCTGCAGCAACAGATCTTGATTTCTCGGACTTAAACTCCGTTACCTCTGAGGACGTTGACTGTGTAAACGCTGCCATTTTTCAAGTTTCCTCAGCGGTGTCCCAGCTGAGTTGTAAGAAAAACAATTCTCATTGCTTTCTTTCCATCAAACTCTGGGTTGACTCAGCTTGGGTGTCTAGCTCTGCTATGATCGACTCAGGGGCAAGTGGAAATTTTATGGATGTCTCCTTTGCTCTGAAACAGGGAATACGTTCAGTGAAGAAGGCTACTCCAGTACAGATGGAAACTGTGGATGGCTCCCTGCTGACCTCTGGACCAGTGGATCAGGAAACAGAGCCTTTGAGGGTTCTTATGGGTAAAGATCATCAAGAGAAACTGTCCTTTATGCTTATCTCTTCTCCCCACTTTCCCATTATTCTAGGGCTACCATGGCTGCAGGCTCAGAATCCTACCATTAACTGGGAGACCAAGGAATTACACTTTCCAGAGAAACAGATGAGTCCAAAAATTTCAGCTTGCTCTGTTCCTAAAGGAATCATGTCAGTCCCTGAACTACCAGCTGTATACCAGGACTATGTGGATTTATGTGACAAGAAGAACGCTGACCAGCTTCCTCCTCACCGTCCATATGATTGTCCAATTGAATTATTGCCTGGAGCAGAGATACCTTTTGGTAAGATCTACCCCCTGGCGGGGCCCGAGCTAAAGGCTTTAAAGGATTACATAGATGAAAATCTAGCCAAGGGCTTCATACGCCCCTCTTCATCTCCTGCAGGTGCACCCATCTTCTTTGTAAAGAAGAAAGATGGATCTCTGAGACCATGCGTAGACTATAGGGAACTCAATAAGGTTACTATTAGAAACCGTTATCCATTGCCTTTAATCCCTGAGTTATTGGAGAGAGTGCGACATGCCAAAATTTTTTCTAAACTAGATCTTCGTGGGGCCTATAACTTAGTCCGTATTAGACCTGGGGATGAATGGAAGACTGCATTCAGGTCACGCTATGGACACTTTGAATATCTAGTTATGCCTTTTGGTCTGAGTACCGCCCCAGCCATTTTCCAACACTTGGTGAATGACATCTTCAGGGATCTCCTAGATACATTCGTGGTAATTTATTTGGATGATATTCTAATTTTTTCTAACTCCACAGAGGAACATCATGGACATGTGAGAATGGTCTTGGAACGTCTAAGACAAAATCATCTTTACATCAAACTTGAAAAGTGTGAATTCCATAGGACCGAAATTCAATTTCTGGGTATGTACTGTCTACACAAGGAATTAGTATGGATGGAAGCAAAACCCAAGCCATCAAGGATTGGCCAAGTCCTAGAAATGTGAAGGAGGTACAGCGCTTCATCGGGTTTGCCAACTTCTATAGACGTTTCATTAGAAATTTCTCTGAGGTAGTGTCACCTATCACTCAACTTACCCGGAAAGAGTCTAGGTTTTCCTGGACTCCCCAAGCCCAGGAAGCATTTTCCCGTCTAAAAGATAAATTTACCACTGCACCTATCCTAGTACATCCCAACCCCGAGCTTGCCTTCATAATAGAGGTGGATGCTTCAGACTGTGCCGTTGGAGCTATACTGTCACGCGGTCTTATGATATGTGTACGATGTCAGTAAACTATTCTTAAAAGAACAACACTCTATACAACATATAGATTAGCAACATCAGCATGTAAATATAGAATAGATTTACCTGACACGATATCCGTTGAACTCAGGGTTAATCTTGAGGACTTGATACACTGTCAAAGGAAAGAGGAGGACCGGGGGTCTAACCTGACCCTAAACTGGGTCCTAACTAATCCCTCACCTTGGAGGTACTGATAATGGTTCAGAGGTCCAAGTCTCCAGCCTAACCCTGTCTCCTATCAGTCCCTGAACCCTGTAATCAGTCCTAAGAAGGATTCTGATTACCACCAAAGGGATATGGGCTGATCTCTGCTAAATACACAGATTAGACATATAAGACAGACTGGAGAAAACACAGACTTGCATACACACTCAAACACAGAAGGAACATAAATGATCTGGGATATTAAACTCTAAGCAAGGTGAGCTTAAAACAACTAAGGAGCTCTTTAACTTAAGTCTATACAGATACAATCCTATCTGTGGT
This sequence comes from Oophaga sylvatica, assembly GCA_033576555.1. Classification (NCBI taxonomy): domain Eukaryota; kingdom Metazoa; phylum Chordata; class Amphibia; order Anura; family Dendrobatidae; genus Oophaga; species Oophaga sylvatica. The sequence continues at coordinate 244,402,101 of JARQOD010000005.1, forward strand.
CTGCATGAAGAATTTCACTGGCAACTCCCAACACAGACAACCAGAGATTTAAAGGAAACCAATCAACAAATAATTAATTGCAGCCGGGAGAAAACTGCACCAGTCCCAGAACTGAGCACAGACAGAATTAACTCCCTAACTGCCAAACACAAAGAAACAGCAACTCAGCTGTGAGAAGTCAGAATGTGCAACCGCGACGATCTTCGTGGCGATGCACACATGACATATACTCTCTCAGAGAACAGGTGAGAAGAATGTCTTGCATCCCTGTGCCTTCTTTTCCCAGCAGTTGTCTTCGGCTGAGAGGAACTACGATGTGGGCAATAGAGAGTTGTTGGCCATTATTGCCGCCTTCAAAGAATGGAGACACCTTCTTCAGGGAGCTGCACAGCAAATAGTCGTCCTGACAGACCATCGTAACCTTGAGTTTATCAGGTCGGCTAAGTGCCTGACTCCTCGCCAGGCTCGCTGGAATCTTTTCTTAAACCAATTTAATTTTATCATCTCTTATAGACCAGGATCGCGCAATGGAAAGGCTGATGCACTCTCTAGGATTTACTCAGCAGAGACACGTCCAATTACTCCTCCTAAGACTATTCTTCCTGACTCTAGATTCCTAGGAGTAATTCATAATCAAGACCTACTTAAGGACATCAAGGAAGCATACCATGCGGATTCCTTTTTGGCACAACCCCCAAGGGACGTAAGTCTTGTCTTTAAGAATGGTGTGTGATTCAGGGACAACGTCTGTATATTCCTGAAACAGTCAGATTAAGAGTATTGCAACTCATTCACGATTCCAAGATAGCTGGGCATAGAGGAATTCTAAAAACACAGGAATTTCTTTCTCATCTCTTTTGGTGGCCCACTTGCAGGAAGGATGTTTTGAATTATGTCACTTCATGTGAGGTTTGTGCAAGATGCAAAACACCTCGCTCCTCACCAACTGGTCTGTTACAGCCTCTTCCCACCCCGTCCCGCCCGTGGGGATCCATTTCTATGGACTTCATTGTGGAGTTACCAACCTCTCAGGTGAAGAACACCATTCTAGTGGTGGTTGACCGTCTAACAAAGGCAGCTCATTTTATCCCTTGTGTCGGCTTACCCACTGCAAAACAGACATCAGATTTGATGATTAAAGATGTGTTTCGCTTACATGGAGTACCGGATGAGGTTATTTCGGATCGAGGGGTGCAATTCACTTCTAGGTTTTGGCAAAATTTCTGTGCAGCATTGGACATTAAAGTAAACCTTTCTTCTGCTTTTCATCCCCAGACTAATGGACAGACCGAACGAACCAATCAAACCCTGGAGCAGTATCTCCGCTGCTTTATCTGCCACCTACAGGATGATTGGGTGGATCTACTTCCATTAGCTGAGTTCTCGTATAACAACTCTCAGAGTGCCTCCACTAAACAGTCTCCTTTTTACTCTAATCTAGGTTATCATCCTAACATTCTACCACGATTTCCCATAGAAACGCCTTTACCAGCAGTGGCTGAAAGAATCACGTCTTTACAGAAGAATATGGATCTTCTAAAGGAAAATCTGGAATCGGCTCAAGAAAGGTACAAGAAAGCAGCAGATAAATTTCGTAAACCTGCACCAGCTTTCAAGGTAGGAGACTTGGTCTGGCTGTCAACCAGAAATCTTAAGTTAAGGATTCCATCGTCTAAGTTGGGACATAAGTACATTGGACCCTATAAAATCAGTAAAATTATAAGTGCCGTTGCTTGTCGTCTTCAACTGCCCAGAACTATGAGAATCCACCCTGTCTTTCATGTATCCCTACTAAAGGCTGCGACACCCAATACGTTTCCTGGACGTTCCTCTCCTTGCCCTGACCCAGTGCTAGTCGATGGTCAGGAAGAATTTGTGGTGGAAAGGATTTTAGATTCCAGGTTGTATAGAAATCAGTTACAATATCTGATTAAATGGCAGGGCTACCCAGTGGAGGACAACTCATGGGAACCGGTCAATAACGTTAATGCTCCTCGCTTGCTCCGTCAGTTTCATCAGAGGTACCCACACAAGCCTGGTCTGAGGTCATCCGGAGGTTGTCCTTAAGGGGGGAGTAATGTAAGGTTCTATGTATATATTCCTGAAACTCAGTTTGTTCGTCAGCCATTTTACTTTCTGTCTTGCTGCAGCTATCTTGCCCTCAGTCAAAATGGAGTTTCCAGCTTGCATGTTCCCGCCCTGATTCTCTCCTTTGCTTCTTAAGCAGCCACAGCTGAGCAATCAGTGCTTCAGAATCTAGCCTGCAGTGAACCTGTGACTTGACTCCTGTAAGCCTTGGACCTTGCACTCCAGCTATTCCTACTGAGGAACTCTGAAGCACTTGTGGACTCTGAACCCTGCTCTTTGAAAGACCCACGTTTGCATGGACTTACGGTAACAGAGAAGAAGATCCTGAATCTGTATTGGAGAGTGATTGCTGAGCTTGGATTACTCTGGCCTGCTGTGTCTCCTGTTTCTGTGTCTGCAAACTGTGTGACTATTTCTGCCAACTTGTATGAAGTAATACAGGACTTTTCTATATCAAACCTGTGACTCCTGTGTTTTCATCGCACCCAAGCACAAGACGCTATATGAACTGTACTACATACATTACACAGACAGACTTTTCTAAGCGAGGATAGGCATTAGTTAGGACCTGATATACGAGAAGAGCCTTGACGAGGCTATCAGGCTCACATAATTTGGCCATCTTATGCGCTAAGACTTCTTAATTTTTCATATTTCTAAGGTAATGATGCAATTCATTTTTCATATTTTTCATATTTCGTGTTTGCAAGCTATAGCGCTACAGTGTGCTACCTTTTTCTCTTGTATGTATATGAGTTGGTGACTCTAGGTTTAGCACCTGTTCACACTGAATCTATGTTTGGATGTGCCGGTCAGTTTTTTGATATGTATTCATTTACCTTCTACCTGAGCACTCCACCTGGTGGTCACAGGCTTTTTAATTACAACAGGTTCATCACCCCTCCACAGAGATGTAGATTTTAGTCTGAAGAGAGGATTCATACGTTCCCATGCAGACAGACTTTTCTAAGCGAGGATAGGCATTAGTTAGGACCTGATATACGAGAAGAGCCTTGACGTGGCTATCAGGCTCACATAATTTGGCCATTTATGCGCTAAGACTTCTCAATTTTTCATATTTCTAAGGTAATGATGCAATTCATTTTTCATATTTTTCATATTTCGTGTTTGCAAGCTATAGCGCTACAGTGTGCTACCTTTTTCTCTTGTATGTATATGAGTTGGTGACTCTAGGTTTAGCACCTGTTCACACTGAATCTATGTTTGGATGTGCCGGTCAGTTTTTGATATGTATTCATTTACCTTCTACCTGAGCACTCCACCTGGTGGTCACAGGCTTTTTAAATACAACAGGTTCATCACCCCTCCACAGAGATGTAGATTTTAGTCTGAAGAGAGGATTCATACGTTCCCATGCAGACAGACTTTTCTAAGCGAGGATAGGCATTAGTTAGGACCTGATATACGAGAAGAGCCTTGACGTGGCTATCAGGCTCACATAATTTGGCCATCTTATGCGCTAAGACTTCTCAATTTTTCATATTTCTAAGGTAATGATGCAATTCAGTTTTCATATTTTTCATATTTCGTGTTTGCAAGCTATAGCGCTACAGTGTGCTACCTTTTTCTCTTGTACCAATTTGGAGAATGACCCAAACAACGGGTGTCTCCCGGTACAACAAAAAAAAGGCGAACAACCAGCAGAAGAGGATGTATGGTTGTTAAGAGCAAATTCAGCAAGTGGCAGAAACTCCGACCACCCATCTTGATTGTCTGCCACAAAACAACGCAAGAACTTGTCAATATCCTGGTTTTTCCTTTCTGTCTGGCCATTAGACTCAGGATGATATCCGGATGAAAACGACAAATGAACTACCAACCTGTCACAAAAGGCGAGCCAAAAACGAGCCACGAACTGAGGTCCCCTATCAGAAACAATGTCAGTAGGAACGCCATGTAGTCTGACAATTTCCTTGACAAAGGCCTTAGTGAGAGTCTTAGCGCAGGGCAGTTTGATGAAAGGAACCAAGTGACACATCTTGCTAAAACGGTCCACGACCACCCAGATGACAGTGAAACCCTCAGAGGGGGGAAGGTCAGTAATAAAGTCCATAGCCAAATGTGTCCAAGGTGCACTAGGGATCTCCAGAGGGCAAAGCAACCCCGCAGCAGGAGTATGTGAAGACTTAGATCTAGCAAACACAGTGCACTGATGCACCCACTTAATGACTTCCTTCTGCCATCCAGGTCACCAAAAACTGCGACCCAAAAGTCTCTTGATCTCAGAGATTCCAGGATGACCTGCCAACCGAGACTCATGACACTCAACAAACAAATATCTCCTAAAGGTCCCAGGCACAAACAACCTCCCATGGGGAGTGTTAGATGGGGCATTCTCCTGTGCTTTAAGAATCTCATCTTCCAACACAGAGTCCAAAGCAGCAATCACAACCCCTTCTTGTAAAATGTTCTCCTCCTCCTTAGCACCAACCATGGGAGAAAAGCTGCGAGACAAAGCATCGGCTTTAACATTCTTAGTACCTGGGATGTACGTAACGGAAAAATTAAACCGCGAGAAAAACAGTGCCCACCTAGCCTGACGGGCATTCAAGCATTTGGCAGCATCAAGATAGATCAGATTTTTATGATCAGTGAAAACCTGAACGGGAAATTCAGCACCTTCCTAGAGATGCCGCCATTGTTCAAATGCGAGTTTAATGGCCAACAATTCCCGATTACCAATACCATAATTCAGTTCAGTCTCAGAAAATTTTTTTGAAAAAAAGGCACAGGGATGTATTACATCTGTGTTTTCCTGAGACAACACTGCGCTGACCCCCACAGAAGAAGTATCAACCTCAACCAAAAATGATTTAGTCACATCAGGCTGCATAAGGATGGGAGCAGAGCTGAACCTCTCCTTTAAAAACACAAAAGCTTCAATGGCCTCAATAGTCCACTGAACCTTATTAGCACCTTTCCTGGTGAGATCGGTCAGTGGTTTGACAATAATAGAAAAATTTTTAATGAATTTTCTATAATAATTGGCGAAACCGAAAAACCTCTGTAACGATTTCAAACCAATAGGCCTAGGCCATTCCTGCACAGCTTGAACTTTCCCCGGATCCATCTCAAAACCTTCGCTGGAGATAATGTAGCCCAAAAATGTAATTCTCTGTACAGCGAACTCACATTTCTCCAGCTTAGCAAAAATCGAATTGTCACTTAATAACTGTAATACCTCACGAACGCTCCGCCAATGAGACTCCAAATCCGGCGAATAAATCAAAATGTCATCCAAATACACAACCACATTTTTGCCGATCAAAGGTCTAAGGATGTCATTAATAAGATTCTGAAAAATGCAGAAGCATTGGTAAGGCCAAAAGGCATAACCAGATTCTCAAAATGACCCACAGGAGTGTTATAAGCAGTCTTCCATTTGTCACCCTCCTTCATGCGCAACAAATTGTATGCCCCCCGAAGATCAATTTTAGAGAACCACTTGGCCCCTGCTAACTGGTTAAACAAATCAGGAATCAATGGCAGTGTTTAAGGATTGCATACAGTAATTTTATTAATCTCATGAAAGTCCAGACAAGGACGTAAACCGATTTCCTTTTTTTTAACAAAAAAAAAATCCAACAGCCACAGGAGACTTGGAAGGCCTAATGTGACCAGCGGCCAAGCTTGTCTGTATGTATTCCTCCAAAGCCTTTCTCTCAGGAATAGTAAGATTAAATAAACGACTTTTAGGAAGAGTCGCTCCAGGGACAAATTCAATAGTACAATCATAGTCTCTATGGGGAGGTAACAACTGCGATTCCTTCTCAGAAAAAACTTTCCAAAAATCCTGAATAGGTACAGGTAGTTTCCCTTTATCCACAGCAGCAATATGCCCGTTACAACACTTGCCATAACACTGAGGGCTCCAGGACCTAATTTCATTGGTAGACCAATCCAGAACAGGATTGTGCAATTTTAACCAGGGTAACCCCAAAATCACCGGAGAAGGCAAATTATTCAATACTACCAAATCCAAATTCTCTTGGCGAACACCATTAATAGTGAGGGGAAATTCACAGACATTGTGAGTAACATTCTTCAAGGGAGAGCCATCAACAGAAACCACGGCAATAGGGGATGACAAAGGTTTGGGTTTTAATTTAAGTTTTTCCAAGAATCCCCCATCAATCACATTCAGAGTAGAACCACAATTGACAAATACCCGAAATTCCATTAATTCTTCCTGAGCAGCAGTAGTGGCAGAAAGAAATAACCCTTAGTGTCTAAACAGGCTATACGGGCGACACTGACCTCTTTTTTTTTTTTCTTTATTCATACGCAGCACACAGTTCTTAATGAAATGGTCAGATTTGCCGCAATAAAAGCACAAACCTTCAGAAAACCTGCAGTCTTTTTCCTAAAGGGGTGCCATCACTCCAATCTCCATCGGCTCTCCAATGTCAGTATCGACCCTCTCAAGACTAGGAGCTGACATGGAAGAGGATTTACTCTCATTAACCCTTGCACGCAGTCTCCTATCCACCCATATAGCTAATTGCATAGCCTCCTGCAAGTTACCAGGTATGGGATAAGCAATCAGCAAATCTTTAACCCTTTCACCTAGCCCTGCAAGAAACAAACTTTTCAAAGCTGAATCGTTCCACTCCACCTGAGTAGACCATCGTTGGAAGTGAGTACAATATTTTTCCACATTACCAGATCCCTGCCTCAAAAGTCTCAATTCTGTCTCAGCTGATGAGATATGATCAGGATCATCATACAGCAACCCCAAAGCAGAAAAAAAACTATCCACTGATCTAAAGCATGGATCAGTAGGTTGCAGAGAAAAGGCCCATTCCTGAGGTTCTTTGCGCAAAAGTGACATTATGAACCCTATGCGCTGCAATTCATCACCAGAGGATCTAGGTCTCAAACGAAAATACAACAAGCAAGCATTTTTAAAAGAAAAAAAATCTTGTTGTTCACCAAAAAATAAATCAGGCAAACGTACCTTTGGCTCCACGAAATGTGCTCCAGAACAGCTACTCATGTGTTGCTGGAGCTCAGTCACCTCCAGAGAGAGTCCCTGCAGGCGTTGAGCCAATTCCTGAACCGACACCATAATGAAAACTGGTAATCTTTCCTTAGAGATATTTTTGGGCTGGACTTACTGTTATGTTCTGCTATAAGCACTAAGGAAAGAAAGGGATATCTGTCCCTACAATAGAACTAAGCTCAATCCCTACGATGTAACGGGGAACCTGATCCTGCGATCAGACCCGCTAAAGTCCTCATCTAGTCTGAACGAAGACCTATAGATGCGAGGAAGGGATCCCTACAAGCACTAGGGACTGGGAGAAAAGATGGACACCTCCTAACAGAAGTTGTAGCAGTAAAAAGAAAAACAAACAACATAGAACATAGAGGTCCGAAGACCAAGCAAAACTATTTGAGTAAGGTAACAAAGCACCCGGCTAGCTTAAGAGTAGAAATTTCAATGAAGTCCAGCAAAGACAGAAGGGCGGAGCAGGATTAAGTAGGCAAAAAACGTCATGTGACCAGCAAGATAGAAAAAACCTAACAGGAGAGTTCTAACAGTTCTAGCAGCAGACACATCTCTACAACAACTGTTAAGAGGAGACTTTGTGCAACAGGCATTCATAGTAAAATAGCTGCTAGGAAACTACTGCTAAGGACAGACAACAAGCAAAAGAGACTTGTTTGGGCTAAAGAACACAAGGAATTGACATTAGACCAGTGGAAATCTGTGCTGTGGTCTGATGAGTCCAAATTTGAGATCTTTTGGTTCCAACCACCGTGTCCTTGTGCGACGCAGAAAAGGTGAACGGATGGACTCTTACATGCCTGGTTCCCACCGTGAAGCATGGAGGAGGAGGTGTGATGGTATGAGGGTGCTTTGCTGGTGACACTGTTGAGGATTTATTCAAAATTGAAGGCATACTGAACCAGCATGGCTACTACAGCATCTTGCAGCGGCATGCTATTCCATCCGGTTTGCGTTTAGTTGGACCATCATTTATTTTTCAACAGGACAATAACCCCAAACATACTTCCAGGCTGTGTAAGGGCTATTTGACCAAGAGGGAGAGTGATGGGGTGCTACGCCAGATGATCTGGCCTCCACAGTCACCAGACCTGAACCCAATCGAGATGGTTTGGGGTGAGCTGGACCGCAGAGTGAAGGCAAAAGGGCCAACAAGTGCTAAGTGTCTCTGAGAACTTTTTCAAGATTGTACGAAGATCATTTCTGGTGACTACCTCTTGAAGCTCATCAAGAGAATGCCAAGAGTGTGCAAAGCAGTCATCAAAGCAAAAGGTGGCTACTTTGTAGAACCTAGAATATAAGACATAATTTCAGTTGTTACACACTTTTTTCATATAATTCCACATGTGTTAATTCATAGTTTTGATGCCTTCAGTGTGAATGTACAATTTTCATAGTCATTAAAATACAGAAAAATCTTTAACCCCTTACTGCCATCGGACGTACTATCCCGTCCATGGTACCTGGGCCCGTATGACCATGGACGGGATAGTACGTCTCGTGCGATTGGACGCGCTCTCCCGGGTGTCAGCTGATTATCACAGCTGACACCCATGACTGTGTGTCAGGAGCGGTCACGGACCGCTCCCGGCACATTAACCCCTTGCACACCGCGATCAAACATGATCGCGGTGTACTGGGGGCACAGGGGAGGATCGCGCAGGGTGGGGGCTCCCTGCGCGCCCCCCTGAGACCCTCAGAGCAGCGCGATGTGATCGCGCTGTTCTGAGGGCTTCCTCCCTCCCAGGACCCGGATCCAAGATGGCGCCGGGGTCCTGGAGGGAGGCGGCTACCTCAGTGCCTGCTGAGAGCAGGCACTGAGAAGCCTGATGCACTGCCTGAGCGATCGCTGGTGTGACAGAGTGCTGTGCACACTGTCACACCAGCGATCTGATAAAATACTGTGATGTCCCACCCTGGGACAAAGTAAAAAAGTTAAAAATATAAAAATAAACATGTTTTAAAAAAAAATCCAAAATAAATAAAAAAAATATATATATTCCCCAATAAATTCACTTCTTCCTGTAAATAAAAAAAACAAAGCAATAAAAGTACACATATTTGGTATCGCCGCGTCCGTAACGACCCCCCCTATAAAATTGTCCCACTAGTTAACCCCTTCAGTGAACCCCTTAAAAAAAAAAAAAAACGAAGCAAAAAATCAATGCTTTATCATCATACCGCCGAACAAAAAGTGGAATAACACGCGATCAAAAAGACCGATATAAAAAAACATGGTACTGCTGAAAACATCATCTTGTCCCGCAAAAAACGAGCCGTCATACAGCATCATCAGCGAAAAAATAAAAAAGTTATAGCTCACAGAATAAAGCGATGCAAAAATAATTATTTTTTATATAAAATTGTTTTTATTCTATAAAAGCGCCAAAACATGAAAAAATGATATAAATGAGGTATCGCCATAATCGTACTGACCCGAAGAATAAAACTGCTTTATCAATTTTACCACACGCGGGAACGGTATAAACGCTTCCCCCAAAAGAAATTCATGAATTGCTGATTTTTGTTCATTCTATCCTCCCAAAAATCGAAATAAAAAGCGATCAAAAAACGTCACGTGTTCAAAAATGGTACCAATAAAAATGTCAACTCGTCCCGCAAAAAATAAGATCTCACATGACTCTGTGGGCCAAAATATGAAAAAATTATAGCTCTCAAAATGTGATGATGCAAAAACTATTTTTGCAATAAAAAGCGTCTTTTAGCATGACAGCTGCCAATCATAAAAACCCACTATAAATAGTAAATCAAACCCCCCTTTATCACCTCCTTAGTAAGGGAAAAATAATAAAATTAAAAAAAAGTATTTATTTCCATTTTCCCATTAGGGTTAGGGTTAGGGTTGCGGATAAAGTTAGGGTTAGGGTTGGCGCTAAAGTTAGGATTAGGGTTAGGGTTGGGATTAGGGGTGTGTTAGGGTTAGGTTTGTGGTTAGGGTTGGGACTAGGGTTAGGGGTGTGTTGGGGTTAGGGTTGGAGTTAGAATTGGGGGGTTTCCGCTGTTTAGGCACATCAGGGGCTCTCCAAATGTGACATGGCGTCTGATCTCAATTCCAGCCAATTCTGCGTTGAAAAAGTCAAACGGTGCTCCTTCACTTCTCAGCTCTGCCATGCGTCCACACAGTAGTTTATCCCCACATATGGGGTATCAGCGTACTCTGGACCCCAAGATTTATTGTGCAATTTGTCCTATTTCTTCTGTTACCCTTGGGAAAATAAAAAACTGGGGGCGAAAATATCATTTTTGTACAAAAAAAATTATTTTTTTGTTTTTACGGCTGTACATTATAAACTTCTGTGAAGCACTTGGGGCTTCATAGCGCTCACCACACATCTAGATAAGTTCCTTGTGGGGTCTATTTTCCAAAATGGGGTCACTTGTTGGGGATTTCCACTGTTTAGGCGCATCAGGGGCTCTCCAAATGCGACATGACGCCCCCAGACCATTCCATCAAAGTCTGCAATCCAAAACGTCACTACTTCCTTCCGAGCCCCAACGTGTACCCATACAGTAGTTTTCTCCCACATATTGGGTATCAGCGTACTCAGGACAAATTGGCAACAACTTTTGGGGTCCAATTTCTCCTGTTACCCTTGTAAAAATAAAATATTGGGGCGAAAAAATCATTTTTGCAAAAAAAAAAGATTTTTTATTTTTACGGCTGTGCGTTATAAACTTCTGTGAAGCACTTCGGGGTTCAAAGTGCTCACCACACATCTAGATAAGTTCCTTGTGGGGTCTATTTTCCAAAATGGGGTCACTTGTGGGGGGTTTCCACTGTTTAGTGCATCAGGGGCTCTCCAAATGCGACATGACGCACCCAGACCATTCCATCAAAGTCTGCAATCCAACAAGTCACTACTTCCCTTCCGAGCCCTGACGTGCGCCCATACAGTAGTTTTCTCCCACATATTGGGTATCAGCGTACTCAGGACAAATTGGACAACAACTTTTGGGGTCCAATTTCTCCTGTTACCCTTGTGAAAATAAAATATTGGGGGCGAAAAAATCATTTTTGTAAAAAAAAAAGATTTTTATTTTTTACGGCTGTGCGTTATAAACTTCTGTGAAGCACTTCGGGGTTCAAAGTGCTCACCACACATCTAGATAAGTTCCTTGTGGGGTCTATTTCCAAAATGGGGTCACTTGTGGGGGGTTTCCACTGTTTAGTGCATCAGGGGCTCTCCAAATGGACATGACGCCCCAGACCATTCCATCAAAGTCTGCAATCCAAAGTCACTACTTCCTTCCGAGCCCGACGTGCCCATACAGTAGTTTTCTCCCACATATTGGGTATCAGCGTACTCAGGACAAATTGGACAACAACTTTTGGTCAATTTCTCCTGTTACCCTTGTGAAAATAAAATATTGGGGCGAAAAAATATTTTGTAAAAAAAAAAAAAGATTTTTTATTTTACGGCTGTACGTTATAAACTTTAGTGAAACACCTGGGGTTCAAAGTGCTCACCACACATCTAGACAAGTTCCTTGGGGGTCTATTTACCAAAATGGGTCATTTGGAGGGTTTCCACTGTTTAGGCATCAGGGGCTCTCCAATGACATGCGCCAGCCATTCCTAAAGTTCATACGTCCTTCCCTTCCACCCGCTGCCCAACAGTGTTTCCCAATATTGGGTATCATGTACTCAGGACAAATTGGACAACAACTTTTGGTTCATTTTGTTACCCTTGTGAAAATAAAATATTGGGGGCGAAAAAATCATTTTTGTAAAAAAAAAAAGATTTTTTATTTTACGGCTGTACGTTATAAACTTTAGTGAAACACCTGGGGGTTCAAAGTGCTCACACACATCTAGACTAAGTTCCTTGTGGGGTCTAGTTTCCAAAATGGGGTCATTTGTGGGGGGTTTCCACTGTTTAGGCGCATCAGGGCTCTCCAAATGCGACATGCGTCCAGACCATTCCAGCAAGTTGAAAGTCAAACGTCCTACTTCCCTTCCGAGCTCGACGTGGCCCAAAACAGTAGTTTTCCCCACATATGGGTATCAGCGTACTCAGGACAAATTGACAACAACTTTTGTGTTCCAATTTCTTCTGTTACCCTTGTGAAAATAAAAATTGGGGAAAAAATCATTTTTGTAAAAAAAAAAAAGATTTTTTATTTTACGGCTGTACGTTATAAACTTTGTGAAGCACTGGGGTTCAAAGTGCTCACCAAATCTAGATAAGTTCCTTGGGGGTCTAGTTTCCAAAATGGTCATTTTGGGGGTTTCCACTGTTTAGGCGATCAGGAGCTCTCCAAAACGAATGGCTCAGCCAATTTCTGCGTTGAAAAAGTCAAGGCGCTCCTTCCTTCCAAACTCTGCCATGACCCAAACAGTGGTTCCCCCACATATGGGGTATCAGCACTCAGGACAAATTGCACAAAACTTTTGGAGTCTTGTTACCTTGGAAAATAAAAATTGGGGTGAAAAGATCATTTTTGTGGAAAAAATATGATTTTTAAATTTTGTCTACCGTTATAAACTTGTGTGAAGCACTTGGGGTTCAAATTGCTCACAAAGATCTAGATAAGTTCCTTAGGGGGTCTAGTTTCCAAATGGGTCATTTGTGGGGGGTTTCCACTGTTTAGGCACATCAGGGGCTCTCCAAATGCACATGGCATCCAAACTCAATTCCAGCCAATTTTGGTTGGAAAAAGTCAAATGGTGCTCCTTCCATTCCGAGCTCTGCCGTGCGCCCAAACAGTGGTTCCCCCCACATATGGGGTATCAGCGTACTCAGGACAAATTGTACAACAACTTATGTGGTCCAATTTCTCCTGTTACCCTTGGGAAAATAAAAAATTAGTGACTAAAAGATAATTTTTGTGGGAAAAAAATAGGATTTTTTATTTTCATGCCCGGGCATTATAAACTTGTGTGAAGCACTTTGGGTTTAAAGTGCTCACCAAAGATCTAGATAAGTTCCTTAGGGGGTCTAGTTTCCAAAATGGGGTCACTTGTGGGGGGTTTCCACTGTTTAGGCTCATCTGGGGCACTGCAAACGGAACATGACCCCATTAACGTCTGCATTCCAAAACGTTACTACTTCCTTTCCAAGCCCTGCCGTGACCCAAACAGTTTTCCCCCCCCACATATGGGGTATCAGCATACTCAGGACAAATTGGACAACAACTTTTGGGTCCAATTTCCTTGGGAAAATTCAAAAATTTGGGACTAAAAAATCATTTTTGTGGAAAATTGATTTTTTTTTTTTTCACACCCAGGCTTTATAAACTTTTGTGAAACACTTGGGGTTCAAAGTGCTCACAACAGATCTAGATAAGTACTTAGGGGGTCTAGTTTCCAAAATGGTGTCACTTGTGGGGGGTTTCCACTGTTTAGGCGCATCAGGGGCTCTCCAAACGCGACATGGCATCCAATCTAAATTCCAGCCAATTTTAGTTTGAAAAAGTCAAACGTCGCTCCTTCCCTTACGAGCTCTGCCGTGTGCCAAACAGTGGTTTTCCCCCACATATGGGTATTGGCGTACTCAGGAGAAATTGCATAACAACCCTATCTGTCCATTTTCTCCTTTTACCCTTGTGAAAATAAAAAAAAAGTTTGTAAAAGATCATTTTTGTGGCTAAAAAGTAAAATATTCATTTTTTCCTTCCACGTTGCTTTAGTTACTGTGAAGCACCTGAAGGGTTAATAAACTTCTTGAATGTGGTTTTGAGTACCTTGAGGGGTGCAGTTTTTAGAATGGTGTCACTTTTGGGTATTTTCTGCCATATAGACCCCTCAAAGTGACTTCAAATGTGAGGTGGTCCCTAAAAAAAATGGCTTTGTAAATTTTGTTGTAAAAATGAGAAATCGCTGGTCAACTTTTAACCCTTATAACTTCCTAACAAAAAAAAATTTTGGTTCCAAAATTGTGCTGATGTAAAGTAGACATGTGGGAAATGTTATTTCTTAACTATTTTGTGTGATATATTTCTCTGTTTTAAGGGAATAAAAATTCAAAGTTTGAAAATTGCAAAATTTTAAAATTTTCGCCATATTTGCGTTTTTTTCAAAAATAAACGCAAGTTATATCGAAGAAATTTTACCACTAACATGAAGTACAATATGTCACGAGAAAACAAACTCAGAATCGCGAAGATCCGTTGAAGCGTTCCAGAGTTATAACCTCATAAAGAGACAGTGGTCAGAATTGTAAAAATTGGCCCGGTCATTAACGTGCTAACCACCCTTGGGGGTGAAGGGGTTAATGTGCAAACCACCTTCGTGGGTAAAGGGGTAATATTTTCCTTGAGTAAAACTCCACTGTAAATTGCCATTGCTTACTGACCAAAGTTTTAAGAATTCCCTAAGTTGCCAATAACGTTTAAGTACACTTGGATAAAAGTTTAAAGTTTTGTCTGCAGTTATCTACTATATTGGTCTAGCAAGAGACTAGATTTTTTTTGCTACAAGGTGATCCTACTGATCATACTGTCAAATGGAAATTACTGAGACTAAACAGAAACAATGGAGAGTTATAATATCACCCTACCAACATCATAAGCCATCAATGTCTCTAGATTGAATTTACCTCTGGGATTTTTAGCAGTTTTAGATCCAACAGTATAGTTTTTTTCATTGAGGTAAATGACCTGGATGCCTAAGCAATATTTTCTGTGCCATGTTAAGAGCCAAAGTCCTTGCCTGAGGGGCCCTCAATGTTCCTCCATTGTCATGAGAATTTCAATGTTTGTCATGCTGTACATTTTTTAAATGTAGTATATGCTTTCCATCTACTTTTTTCTATAGCATATTCTTTCCTAAGCAAATAAAAACATAGAAAAAAAATAGAAATGTATTTTCTTTTCTTTTGTTATATTTTTGAAAGTGATGTCTATAAAAGAATAATTTCTATGAAGTTTCTAAAAAACCTAAACAATTTTCTAAGGTTGAAGAATAATAAAAATCTCAAAGTCTGTCACTTTAACTATTTGACTAACATAAGTGAATAGAAATCAACAATGTAAAATAATTATAAAAATGTAACTGCCAACTTGACTCAACAAGAGAAAATAGCTCTTCAGTCCAAAAAGCAGTTTAATTAATCACTGCACTAGTCTGCAGCATCTATTTAACTTAATTGGAATAATTATCTTACAGTGTGCAGCTTAAAATGCATTCCACTCTATTACTATATCTTTGTTCCGCCATCAATAATAACTTGGTTTTGTAATATTCAAAACCTCTAGAAAGTTTTAATTACAAATACAGCAAGATTAAAGCTTATGTTGTAATAAAGGTTTTTCTGGGTTGTTTTTACCATGTCATCAATGTCGATAGATAGATAGATAGATAGATAGATAGATAGATAGATAGATAGATAGATAGATAGATAGATAGATAGATAGATAGATAGATAGATAGATAGATAGAAAAAGTAGAAGCCACACCAGCATAACACAGTGCAAAGCCTCTCACGTATGTACCAACCCTTTTACAGTTGTGTGAAAAAGTGTTTGCCCCCTTCCTGAATTCCTATTTTTTTGCATGTTTCTCACACTTAAATGTTTCAGATCACCAAACAAATTTAAATATTACCTAAGGGTAACACAAGTAAATACAAAATGCAGTTTTTAAATGAAGGTCTTTATTATTAAGGAAAAAAGAAATCCAAACCTTCAGGGTCTTGTGTGAAAAAGCAATTGCCCCTCCACCTTAAGACATGAATTAACCATGGTTTATCGCATCTTTGGGAATCTGAGTTGAAATTTCCTAGCCACACGCAGGCCTGATTACTTCAACAACAAAAGGTCATCAAAAGCTATGCCTCGATCTAAGAAATAAGAAACAAAGTCTATGATAACTATCAGTCTGGAAAAGATTTTAAAGCTGTTTCTCAAGCTTTAGGACTCCTGTGAACCACAGTGCGAGCCATTAACCACTAATGGCAAAAACATGGTGAACCTTCTCAGGAGTGGCAGGCCAACCAAAATTACCTAAAGAGCGCAGCGCCGACTCATCCAAAAAGTCAGAAAAGGCCCCACAACCACATCCAAAGAACTGCAGGCCTCACTTGCCCCAGTTAAGGTCAATGTTCATGACTCCACCATAAGAAAGAGATGGGCAAAAAGAACACCTGGAAGACTTTTTGTACTAAATAGATCCATGAATTCTGCTGTCTATCAAAATGTCTTGAAGGAGAATATCGGGTCACCTGTTCGTGACCTCAAGATGAAGGGCACTTGGGTTATACAGCAAGACTATGATCCAAAACACACCGGCATGTCAACCTCTGAAGGGCTTAAGAAAAACAAAATTAAGACTTTTGAATGGCCTAGTCAAAGTCCTCACTTTAGTCCTATTGAGATCTGTGGCATGACCTTAAAAAGGTGGTTTATGATCATAAACCCTCCAATGTGGCTGCATTACAACAATTTTGCAAAGAAGTGTGGGCCAAAATTCCTCCAAAGCATTCTAAAAGACTCATTGCCAGTTATCGCAAACTCTTGATTGCAGTTGTTGCAGCCCAATCAGTTATTCGGTTTAGCAGATAATCACTTTTTCACACAGGGCCCTGTAGGTTTGGATTTCTTTTTCCCTTTATAATAAAGACCTTTATTTAAAAACTTATTTTTAGTTTAATTTTGTTTATCTTTGTCTAATATTTAAAATTGTTTGATGATCTGAAACATTGGGGACTTTAATGACCCATTGTCATGTTTCAGTCTATGGTGTCTAGAATGAACAATTGGAATGGACCAGTAAAGCATTGCATTTGAACTGTTAGAGTACTTTTTTCTTTGGATAAATAGATATGGAAAGATACATGTAATAATCCCATGCATCAATAAAGTTAAAGGGAATCTGTCAGTAGTAACAACCCTCCTAAGTTGTCTATATGGGCATGAAGGTCATAGAAAGTTGAGTAAATTAATACCTTGATATTTGCCATCCAATATCTTATTCTAGATAAATCTACATTTTTCTTAACATGTAAATGATCTCTTAAGATCTATGGGTCCAATACAGATCTCCTTGAGAATCTGCCTCCAGAGATTATTAAAATATGCACTGGAGGCAGATTCTCACGGAGATCTGTGTCCTGGTCATAGAACATAACAGCTCATTTACATATTAAGAAAAATGTGGGATTCTCTAAAATAAGACATGAGATAATAGTTATCAAAGTATCATTTTATTCACCTTTTGATGACCTACATGTCCATATGGATGACTTTGAATGGGTGTGATCCTACTGACAAATTCCCTTTAAAGGGCACCTGTCTTTTCATGAGAAAATCAAATAGGCTTCATAGATTAAAGCTTAATTTTTCAGTAATGCTACGTGTTCTACTTTCCCACTGAGAGCACCATTCCTTACTTGTTGTTTACTACAGTCCATATGTCATTCAAAAGTTTACCAGCACTTGCTGAAATTTGTTGACCGCACTTTACTTATACCAGAACCCTGTATAATCTGCTGCATGCCCATATCAGAAAGCCCACCACACTGTTGAAATGGTCTTCACTTAGAGTGGTGTGATTGGGCTTTATCACAGTTCTGTTCTGCAAATTTATCTTAACGGCACACAGATTCGTCTATCAACCAGCACTGTATGGCAACTTAGGAAAAAATGAGACGCCTAGTGGCCTCTGACACTGCAGTGGATAAGATGTCATATTTTTTAAATAGTCATTAGCAATTTTACTGTTTAGGTCATTGCTATTAAAGGGTAACAAGTCTTATGAAAATACCGAAAATATCTAAATTTTGATTATCTGCACCAGTTCATATATATACATTACACTCAATAATAAAAAGTATGCTCTACTCTTCTAAGCCCTCCAAAGTAGTATTTTGGTTTAAGAAAATGACAAATTTGCATTAATAAAGCAGTTTAAAAGTATATTGAGAAATTACATATTATTTTGCAATATGCTAGAGTCAGTATACCTTTATCAAAGAGAAATATGCATTACATTGAAAAAGGGAGATGACATTGTTTTTCTTCATTTACTGTTAAATAAATATTCTTTGCTTTTTCTTTTACCCAAATTGTTGTGACAAATAAATATGGTTATTCATAAAAAACTATCAGCATTATATTTCTGTACAGATGGGTACTTAATGACTTTCCCAACATATTATCAAGTATTGGATATTGCTTTATGAAATGAAAATGACTGGTTTCTCAACAAGAGGATCCATTAGCTGACTTTTTATGTTAAACACTTACAAAGTTGTTGGTTGGAAAGCCTTGAATGTGTTCACTTTTCCGCATGTAATGACTTTAGTGTTGAAACTGTATTGCCCCAGGTCAGCTTTTATTATACATTAATGAATCAGACTTTAATCTGTCTACGTTGGTGCGTGGCCTGTCGACATGCCGAGTTCACTGTTGGAAACAGATTTCAAACTCCAGCAGCTAATCATTTATTTGCATGCTGCTTGACTGTGTCTAGTCCCCACATGCCAAATGTCTTTGTTCAAAAGTCCTAATGAGCATGACCAAAGCTTTGTAGGTATCTTTCTCATTTTTACTGTATACATGAAACAGTGTTAGCAATATTTAATGGGATTATTACTTTTTTTTAGGCCTCCTTTAAAATACACATCCTAAGTGGCTCTTATTATATGCATAGTCTTAGTTAGTCATACATTAACGATACATGACATAATAAGCTGTGACTTTGCAATATGGTTGCAATGAATTCCCCGTCATCCATAGCGCTCATCAGGATCCCGGAATCAATGCACTTGTCAATCGCTGTCGTGTCGTCTGTCTGGTGACTGATCAGGAGCTCAGGCAGCATACAGGCAGGACACTGGGGTACGTCCTGGTACTGCTGTATGTTGGATACCATCCGCTTGTCAAACCCGCTGGGTTGCATGCAGTTACTCGCAAACTGCAGGGCATGCGTGGGTCAATCGGCACAGGAAAGGCAGTTCGGTACGATGAGCACAGTCGTGAGGTGGCACGGTGGTAACAGAGAGCATGTCGTAGCATGACAGGCGATGCCTAGTCAGGATGAGCAGAGCGGAGGTCGTTGGGACAGTGTTTAATGGATACTGAGCGTTCAGGACAGGGTGGTTACTGGAGGCATTTTTTGCAATTGATACGGAGAGGTATCAGAGAGGCGGGGCGGCAGGAGAGAGTTGTAAATATAAGAAGATGAAAAAGGTTGAGCTCTATAATTCAAATTAAACAACTTTTTCTTGCTTTGTCTTTTTTTTACACATTTAATAACTTTGGGATTAATAATGGATCGGTGTCTTATTGACACCTCTCCATTATTAACCGGGCTTATTGTCACCGTGCAATCAACGGTGACAATAACCCCTTATTACCCCGCTTGCCACCGCTACAGGGCAAGTGGGAAGAGCCGGGTAAAGTGCCACAATTGGCACATCTTTTGATGCGCCAAATGTGGGGCTGCTGTAGCCTGGTATTATCAGGCTGTTGAGGGCCAAAATCCATGGGCCTTGACAGTCTTTTAATACCAGGCCGCAGCAGTCTGCATTTTACTTGGCTGGTTAACAAAAATAGGGGGATCCCCACGCCGTTTTTTTTTCGAGGGGATCCCCTATTTTTGTTAACCAGCCAAGCTAAGCAGACTGCTGTGGCCTGGTATTATCAGGCTTGCAAGGTCCATGGATCTTGGCTCCTTAACAGCCTGAAAATCCAGGCCTCAGCGGTCTGCTTCATCTGGCTGGTTAACAAAAATAGGGGGGACCCCACGCCAATTTTTTTCGAGGGGATCCCCTATTTTTGTTAATCAGCCAAGATATGCAGACTGCTGTGGCCTGGTATTATCAGGCTGGCAAGGTCCATGGATCTTGGCTCCTTAACAGCCTGAAAATCCAGGCCTCAGCGGTCTGCTTCATCTGGCTGGTTAACAAAAATAGGGGGGACCCACGCCATTTTTTTTTCGAAGGGAACCCTATTTTTGTTAATCAGTTCCCTCTGACGTCACTGATTGTGTCCCTGGCTGACCTGAAGTGAAAGTGGAAAGCAATCAATTAAGCTTTCCACTTAAGGGCCCGTCTCACATAGCGATATCGCTACCGAGATCGCTGCTGAGTCACTAGTTTTGTGACGCAGCAGCGAGCTCACCAGCGATATCGCGGTGTGTGACATTCAGCGACGATCAGCCCCCCTGCCGGGTATCGCTGATCGTCGCTGAAATGTCAGGACCTTTGATCGCTGGTTTCCCGCCTGTCACACGCAGCGATGCGTGCCTGTCAGAGGGAAACCAGCGATCAAAAAAAGGTCCTGACATTTCTGCGACGATCAGCGATACCGGCAGGGGGGCTGATCGTCGCTGAATGTCACACACAGCGATATCGCTGGTGAGCTCGCTGCTGCGTCACAAAACTAGTGACTCAGCAGCGATCTCGGTAGCGATATCGCTATGTGAGACGGGCCCTTAAGCGATGTTAACCGCAGTGTCGCTGTCCCAGATCGCTGCCTGAGCTGCCTGTTGGCAGCTCAGCAGCGATCATGTAGCGATACACCAGCGATCCTGACAAGTGCATATCGTTGTCGGGATCGCTGGTGTTATCGTTATGTGACACCCAGCCTTTACTCTCCTGTCAGGCAGGAGAGGAACTCATTCATTTGGGGTTTACTGTGAGGCTGCAGCATTAGCTGCGGTCCCTGCAGTAAACATTAACCCTTTCTGAAGGATTACACCGTGGGACCTGACTGTGCATGGGATAGGTAAGAATAATTTTGCTTTTTTATTTTATTTTTATTACAGGAAATGGTTTTTGCAGTAAAATAAAAGATGGTCAAAAACATGTGTCTTTATTTCATTAAAATGATTTTTAATTAAAGTGTGTGTGTTTTATTTTTATTTCATGCAATAGGATTAATAATTGATAGTTGTCTAATTGACAGCTCTCAATTATTAACCTGGCTTAAGGTCACCTTTCAATAGCAAGGTGGCTTTAACCCCATATTAACCCATTCGCCACCGCTACAGGGCAATGGGAATAGACGGGCAAAGTGCCAGAAAGGGCGAATCTAATTATAGATTTGTCTTTCCTGGGTGTCTGGGGGCAGATGTTAGTAGCCGGGGGGGGCAAAATAATGGTCCCTCTCTGGGCTATTATTATCTGCCCCCACTCACTGGCTTTGTCTGTCTGGTTGCGAAAATAGGGCGGGAGCCCACGCATTTTTTTTCAGCAATTTTACACCTCATATATATATATACATGTCATTGAATTTGTGACACATATATATATATATTTATATTTGTAGTTCATACACTTCTACATAGTATAATAGCCGCTAATTCAATTGCCGGCTTTTGTGAAATGCAGAACCCGACATGAAATGACACTTGGTGTACATAGGGTTAACCATATGTTTTCATGTCCTTTGCTATCTAATTTGCACAAACAATTAAATCAGACTATGTGTGCAAAATTTCACACCTCTAGGGGTTAATTAAAGGTGTAAATTCGTAGCAAAAAAGTCCGTTTTTTTTACAACGAATTTACACCTTTAATTAACCCTAGAGGTGTGAAATTTTGCACACATAGTCTGATTTAATTGTTTGTGCAAATTAGATAGCAAAGGACATGAAAAGAAATGTTTAACCCTATGTACACCAAGTGTCATTTCATGTCGGGTGACCCGACATGAAATGACACTTGGTGTAAATAGGGTTAACCATGTGTTTTCATGTCCTTTGCTATCTAATTTGCACAAACAATTACATCAGTCTATGTGTGCAAAATTTCACACCTCTAGGGGTTAATTAAAGGTGTAATTCGTAGCAAAAAAGTCCGTTTTTTTTACAACGAATTTACACCTTTAATTAACCCCTACAGGTGTGAAATTTTGCACACATAGTCTGATTTAATTGTTTGTGCAAATTAGATAGCAAAGGACATGAAAAGAAATGTTTAACCTATGTACACCAAGTGTCATTTCATGTCGGGTGCTTCTGTCTTTTCACTGAAGCCGGCTTTACCCGGCAATTGAATCAAAGGATATTTTACTATGTAGAAGTGTATAAACTATACATATATGTATATATATACATGTCACAATGACATGTATATATATATATATATATGTATTCTATGTGTGTATATTTAGTGTTTACAAGGAAAGAATGGGGTTTTTTTAGTTGCGATATTTTGTTCCCATAGACTTAAATGGGACTTCCGGTATCGGTATCGGGTATCGCCGATATTTTAGTGATATCGGCGATACCATTCCGATTCCGATACTTTAGCATATCGGAAAGTATCGCTCAACTCTAGTCTTAGTATATCATATCTATTAACTGACTAACACTAAATAATAAGCCTAAGTGACCTTTGCAAATATGGTTGCAGTAAGGGCCCCGTCACACATAGCGACACACCAGCGATCCCGACAATCATATGCACTTGTCAGGATCGCTGGTGTGTCGCTACATGATCGCTGGTGAGCTGCCAAGCAGGCAGCTCAGGCAGCGATCAGGACAGCGACACTGCGGGTAACGTCGCTTAGTTACCTGCAGTGTATGTTGGATACCAGTCCGCTTGTCAAGATCCCGTCTGGGTTGGAGCCGATGTTACTGCAAACACTAGGGGAAGCAGAGGCAGGTAGCGTAGTCAGGTGGCAGCCGGAGGTCGGTACACAGGAAAGGCAGTTCGGTAACAGAGGAGCAGGCAGATAACGTAGTCAGGTGGCAGCCGGAGGTCGGTACACAGGAGAGCAGTGTTTGTAGCAATGGATCAGGCGGAGAGCGTAGTCAGAAGGCAGGCCGAGGTCGGTTCACAGGAGAGCAGTGTTTGTAGCAATGGATCAGGCGGAGAGCGTAGTCAGAAGGCAGGTCGAGGTCGGTTCACAGGAGAGCAGTGTTTGTAGCAATGGATCAGGCGGAGAGCGTAGTCAGAAGGCAGGCCGAGGTCGGTTCACAGGAGAGCAGTGTTTGTAGCAATGGATCAGCAGGAAACGATTGACAAAAGGCTTGGAGCTCATATAATCTCGCAATGACACACCCACAGGGCCAGGTTTATATAGGGTGTGTAATTGGCAATCAGAGGCCCAATCAAGAGAGCACTAGGTGTAGCCAATCAGGAAAAATAGTCAATGGTATCTGGGTTCAGCAAGGAACTTTGCAGCCAGCAGAATAGCTCAGATGGTAGAGCTGCTGGCCAGTGGACAAGAGGTACTGGTTTCGACTCCTTCCAGGATGGCCTCTGGACATCTCAGGAGCTGGCTTATCCGGGTACCTCTGATGAAAGGCTCTTGTTAGTCTAGGAGCATGGACGTTGTCCCTTGGTTCCCATGAATTTTCCTCTGGTCCGTAACCCTTCCACTGCACCAGATACTGCTGTTTACCTCTGAATTTTCGGGAGTCCAGAATCTTATCCACAATGTATTCTTCTTCACCACAGATCCTTTCTGGTGGAGGAGGTGGCTGAATTCTTCTGGAAACGGGTTTTCACAGTAGGGTTTGAGCAAGGATATGTGAAACACTGGATGAATCTTTAGATTGTTGGGAAGTTTTAAACGAAAAGCAACCTGGTTAATTTTTGCAGAAATTTGAAAAGGTCCAATGAATTTCTGACCCAATTTGGAGGATGGCACATGTGTCTTAACGTTTTTAGTGGACAGCCAAACTTTGTCTCCAACCTGAAGAGCAGGGGCACTCTCCGATGTTTATCTGCTGCTTCCTTATATACTTCCTGGGTCTTGAGTAATATCTCTGATAATTCCTTCTGGGATTCCTGTAATTTTGCAAGCCTGTCATTTACAGCAGGAATGGGAGTGTTCACTGGCAGATTAGGAATAAATACTGGATGTACTCCATAATTAGCAAAAAATGGGGTTTGAGATGTAGCGCTATGTATGGAGTTGTTGTAGGCAAACTCTGCTGTTGGTAAATAGTCCACCCAGTCATCCTGAAGATAGGAAATGAAGCAACGGAGGTATTGCTCCAAAGTCTGGTTCGTTCTCTCCGTCTGGCCATTAGACTGAGGATGGAAAGCGGTAGAAAGATTCACCGTGACTCCCAAGGCTGTACAGAAACTCTTCCAAAATTTTGACATAAACTGAATGCCTCTGTCAGACACCACGCTGTCAGGAATTCCATGTAACCTGAATACCTCTTTGATTATCAGTTCTGCAGTTTTTTCAGCAGTAGGAATTCCTTCAGTTGGAATAAAGTGGGCCATTTTTGTGAGTCGGTCCACTATGACAAGGATGACGGTCATCTGTTTGGAAGGGGTAGTTCACAATAAAATCCATGGAAATAGATCCCCAAGGCCTGGATGGAACTGGAAGTGGTTGCAAGAGTCCTAGAGGAGACGATCGTGGGGTCTTGTTTCGTGCGCATGTTAAACAGGTTGAAACATATTTCCTCACGTCCTTCCTACAATTAGGCCACCAAAAGAAACGAAGTAGTAAGTCTTGTGTTTTTGCAACTCCAGGATGTCCTGCCAGTTTAGAATCATGGACACTTTTGAGGACTTCAAGGCGAGAAGATTCAGGTACATATATTTTGTGTTTCTGCATCCAAAACCCCTCTTTGAATGAAAGATCAACGTCTTCCGAAGGATGGTTAAGGAAAGAGTCCTCTTGATATCCATCTTTAATTCTATTACATAGTCCTCTAGAGTGCAATATTCCCAAAAAATTTTTAGGGCCTAGTATTGTATCGTCATTACTAGACCTCTCCGGAGGTTCCGAACACATCCTGGACAGGGCGTCAGCCTTGCCATTTCTTGAACCAGGCCGGTAAGAAATTATAAATTGAATCTTGAGAAAAATAAGGCCCATCGTGCTTGTCTTGCAGACAATCTTTTTGCTGTACGGAGGAATTCAAGATTCTTGTGGTCCGTGAGGACAGTCACAGGGTGATTGGCACCTTCCAAAAGATGTCTCCATTCGGAGAAGGCAACTTTAATGGCTAACAGTTCTTTATTACCGATATCGTAGTTCTTTTCTGCAGATGACATGGTGTGGGAAAGAAACGCACATGGGTGAAGTTGCATTTTGTCCCCAACTCGCTGAGACAGAATGGCTCCCACTGCAGAGTCCGAAGCGTCCACTTCGACAGTAAATGGCAATTCAGGATTTGGGTGTACTAACAATGGAGCAGACGTAAAAGAGTTTTCAATTTGTCAAAAGCCTCCTGTGCCTCCGGAGACCAGAAAAATGCTTTGGTCTTTTTTGTTAGTGTAGTAATTGGTAGTATGATCCGTGAAAAGTTCTTTATAAATTTTCGGTAAAAATTTGCAAATCCTATGAAACGCTGGACGTCTTTTAAATTTCTTGGAACAGGCCAGTCCACTACAGCATTGATTTTGCCGGGATCCATGCTCAGACCTTCTGGGGAGATGATATATCCCAGAAATTGGATACTGGTTTGTTCAAATTCACATTTTTCAAGTTTAATGTAGAGATGGTTCTCCTGTAGTCGTTCCAAGACTAACTGGACGTGCCTGCGATGCTCTTCCAAGGTGTCTGAAAATATAAGAATGTCATCGAGATAAGCCACAACGAATTGGTCCAAGAAATCTCGAAATACATCATTAATAAAATGTTGAAAGGTGGCTGGGGCATTGCTAAGACCAAAGGTCATAAACAGAGATTCAAAATGTCCATATCTCGTTCTGAAGGCGGTCTTCCACTCATCTCCTGGGCGAATCCGTATGAGGTTGTAAGCCCCTCTAAGATCCAGCTTCGTAAAGATTTTCGCAGAACGGAGTCTCTCAAATAGTTCAGGAATCAAGGGTAGCGGGTAGCGATTCTTGACAGTGATATTATTCATCTCTCTGTAGTCAATACATGGCCGCCCCAGCTGGAGAACAGTGGTGCCCCAGCTGGAGATGTGGAAGGTCGAATAAAGCCTTTCTCTAAATTTTCATCCAGGAACTTTCTTAATACCTTCAATTCAGGTTCGGAAAGATTGTAAATCCGTCCAAATGGAATGGTTGCTCCTGGCAGCAATTCAATGGGACAGTCGTAAGGACGGTGAGGAGGTAATTGATCTGCTTTCTTCTTACTGCAGACATCAGAGAACTGCTGATATTGAGGTGGTAGTTTCTCTTCCTTCTCATGCGAAATCTCAGAGATTTGGACTTGTTGGAGAACAGGGGGTTCCTTATGACAATTATTCTTACAGTAGTCAGATGGAAAGGTGATGGTCCTTGATGCCCAGTTGATAGAAGGGTTATGGACTGAAAACCAGGGGATCCCTAGAATAACCGGAAATTTCAGAGATGAAATAAGGTGGAAACTGACAGCTTCATGATGATCCGGTTCGATACAAATCTCCAGTTCGATTGTCTCATGCGTGACAGGTCCAGAAGACAAGGGTGATCCATCCACAGTTTCCATTTCAATTGGTGTGGATTTGGTCCTACTGGAAATATTATTATCACGTGTAAATTTTAAGTCCATAAAATTTCCTCCTGCTCCCGAATCCAACAGGGCAGAGCATTGTATTTTTTGGGTGCCCATTACAACCTGAATGGGGATTACAAAATGAGATGATGTATTATGTATTTTGTCTATTTCTGGCGTTACTGATGAGATAGTCTGCAAGATGGAATCCGACTGCTGAGAAAGGTCCATATTGCTGGCAGACCTGTTGTTGGTAAAGGCTATAGTCCTTTTGTTAGGACAGTTGATGGCATAGTGTCCAGGGTCCCCACAATAGAGGCAGAGATGTTCTGCACGTCGCCTCTCCTTCTCCTGTGCAGAGAGTGGTCTTCGGATGACGTCGATCTGCATCGGTTCAGACACGCCTTGCGTCTTTTCTTGGTGGTCCGATGCTGAAAATGAGAAGCCAGGGCTATTCCCAAGTGCTCGCAGTCTCTCCTTTCTCCTTTCAGTAAGTCTCTGGTCAATCCGGATACATAGTTGAATAAAGTCCTCCAACTGGTCAGGGGTCTCAACCCTGGCAAGCTCGTCTTTCACTGGTTCTGATAACCCTCGTCGAAATTGACTTCTCTGGGCCGCTGGATTCCAGGTGGTGTCGGCCACCAGCGACGGAACTCCAAAGTATATTCCGCAACAGAGCGACGTCCTTGGCGCAAATTATGTAATTTGGTTTCTGCTGTGGCACAGCGGTTTGGGTCATCAAAAACTTGATTCATAGCTGCGATGAAAGCTTCCAGGTCATTAAGGAGGGCATAGTCCTTTTCTACATAAGGTGAAGCCCAAGCAAGAGCTTCATCCGTCAGGAGATTTATCATGAAAAAAACTTTCTTCCTCTCACTGGTAAAGGGAGCAGGTTGCATCTGGAAGTATATGCGGCATTGATTGAGGAATCCTCGGTACTGCTTGCGATCCCCACTGAACTTTGCAGGCAGCGGCAGCCGCGCGTTTGATTCGGACCCTGAATTGCACACGTCCAGAAGTTGTTTTTGTAGCTCAATTACTTCCTGTTGTATCGCCGTGAAATCAGTTTGTAACTTGGCATATTTTCCTTGAGAGTCAGTACAAAAACTTTGAAGCTCCGTAACTTGCCGCCTCAGGGTGTTCACAGCGGACTCCATTTTGGCGCGAGATTATTCTGTCAAGATCCCGTCTGGGTTGGAGCCGATGTTACTGCAAACACTAGGGGAAGCAGAGGCAGGTAGCGTAGTCAGGTGGCAGCCGGAGGTCGGTACACAGGAAAGGCAGTTCGGTAACAGAGGAGCAGGCAGATAACGTAGTCAGGTGGCAGCCGGAGGTCGGTACACAGGAGAGCAGTGCTTGTAGCAATGGATCAGGCGGAGAGCGTAGTCAGAAGGCAGGCCGAGGTAGGTTCACAGGAGAGCAGTGTTTGTTGCAATGGATCAGGCGGAGAGCGTAGTCAGAAAGCAGGCCGAGGTCGGTTCACAGGAGAGCAGTGTTTGTAGCAATGGATCAGGCGGAGAGCGTAGTCAGAAGGCAGGCCGAGGTCGGTTCACAGGAGAGCAGTGTTTGTAGCAATGGATCAGCAGGAAACGCTTGACTAAAGGCTTGGAGCTCAATAATCTCGCAATGACACACCCACAGGGCCAGGTTTATATAGGGTGTGTAATTGGCAATCAGAGGCCCAATCAAGAGAGCACTAGGTGTAGCCAATCAGGAAAAATAGTCAATGGTATTTGGGTTCAGCAAGGAACTTTGCAGCCAGCAGAATAGCTCAGATGGTAGAGCTGCTGGCCAGTGGACAAGAGGTACTGGGTTCGACTCCTGACACCGCTAGTGCAGGGAGCTGGTAACCAAGGTACACATCGGGTTTCCAGGCACTGCGTGACGCCTGGAAACACAATGTGTACCTTGGTTTCCAGCTGATCGCTGGTCTCCTGCCTGCCACATGCAGCGATACATGCTGGCCAGCGGGAGACCAATGATCAAAAAAATGTCCAGGACATTCAGCGATACTCGGCAGGAGGACTGATCGTCGCTGAATGTCACACACAGCAATATCACTGGGGAGATCGCTGTTGCGTCACAAAACTAGTGACTCAGCAGCGATCTCGCTAGCGAGATCGCTGTGTGTGACGGGGGCTTAAGAACTCAAGTTTACTAATAGTGTCAAGTTTCCATTGAACCCTAATCCCACTTATGGGACTAAAGTATCAATTTCAACAAACAAATGTTTATTCTATTGGTGCTCTTGATGTTATGAATAGCACTATTACCCCCAATTTTGCCTAATCTGCTGTTCTCATTAGTGGTTGTACTGCATTGTGTTAGGAGACTACAGCCATATTTTCCAATTTTTCTTATTTTACTAGGCAAATAGGGTTAGGCTATTATAGTGGGTATATGCTTAATCAATTGCTGTCTGTTGAGAAATTCATTCTTCATCCTTCCTTTAACATGCTAATTAGGCTCAATATTTGAATGTATTCTCTTTGCTGTGTTTTCGGACCCTTTTTTTTTCTTTCAGATGGTAAAACTATGGCAGTATTCAGTACCCTAAAGGCAGAAATTCAGAAATTCAGTCTACAAAGCTGACTAGCTTTACAACCTGTACCAGGAATTAGCTATGCTTCTCTAGCGCTATGAGAATGTTTTAAAATATTCTGATGTTTTCACTAAAGCTGTGGCCAAAGCCCACCACTTGACCCATAATTAGGCTTCCATTGGATATTATTAACCTGCTGTTCTGTTCGGGTTTACTATACACTTGTTATGTTCGGGTCATTTTTGACCCGAACCTATTAAAATGTTGTTTTGAGCCACTGAAAAGTTCTTTTTGAATACCTGTTGCATTATTATACTGTGTGTGATCATAGTTGTTCATTATCAAAGAAAAATTGAATAAAAAAACTTAATTTTTTTAAATTTTGTGTTGATTAATGTAAAACAGCCTAATTGCATTTTACACCAAAGTAACAAACTTGTGCTTAAATAATCAACTATATCTTTTACAACAACATCAACAACAACTTTAGGTAACTATTAGTACAACTAACTTAAAACTAAAATACATTTTAACAGTATAAAAGCATTTTGAAAAAAAATTGTAAAAAATAATCAGAAAAAAATAAAAATTTCAGTTTTTTTCAAAAAAAGGTTTCTACTAATCTATTTTTTGCAATTTGCACAACAATAAACATGTCTGTTGCATATATATTTTTCACAATTAAAACAAATCATATTTGTTTTGCGGTCACTGGCAGGAGGACAAAAGCTGCATCTTTTTATTTTTTTGCTTGTAGGTGTGCTTGTGAAGGATGTTTCCATAGCAGAGCTGGTGGAGGGTGTGTTTTGAGCTTGGTTCTGGATTCTTTCAACAATTTTAATTGATCCTTCACTTCTTGGATGTATTTTTCTCTCTGTCACATAAGGCCTAATAAGGGATTGTCCTAATTCCTCCAGAAACAGTCGTCTTTTATGTAATTTATTTTTATTACCTAAAGGAACAGCAGGCCTTTAGATACAGCAATAAAAATTGTACTGAAAGACAATGCGTATGGTTTGTACTGAAATCATTTGTATACATGTATCCATCCATTTATGTCCATCTGTGCACCTAAAGCAACTAGATAACTTGATAAACAATAGTAGATGCAATAAGTAGTCTCAAAATAAACTAAAAATCCTTTGTTTTACTCAAAAAATGGCTGTAGATTAGTATAAAAGGCTAACGGGTCATTTTTGACCCGAGCATAACAAGTGTATAAAAAACTGTAGCGCAAAAGTAAAGCACCGAAAAAAAAAATAAAGTACCCTTAGTATGAACCCCGTAGATTAGGAAAATAGAAGGAACCACAAGTTTCAAAATCAAAAAATGAATGAATAAAATAATATCTAATTTCCAAAACGGGTCATTTTTGACCCGAACAGAACAGCAGGGTTAAAAGGGAAAGTGCTTTCAACGGTAAGTTTTTTAGACAGTTCACATGCATGTGTAATAATTTCTCATTCCTGCAGTCTGCTTCTCATGATGATATCATGAGGACAGCTAATCCATTCACATGGCAGAACCCTAGCTATCCTGTGGATAGGTGATAAGCTGTGAAAAAGATAACACCCCTAATGCAGCAAAGTAACAAGGGTAAGTGCTTTCTATCATTCTTCATAATGTTTCTATCCCTTCAATAGCCAATGTCCTAATTATAATATCTGTAATCGCTGAGCTTATAATGATAATATTTATAAATATTTGTACTATGGTAGAGTGGCTAACCCGGCTTGACACAGAGGTATAACTGGAAAACTGTCTTTTTAAAATGCTTAGTTTATTGTATAGAGCATAAACCAAGCTTTGGAAAGTAAACGCGGCCCTCTGGGCAAAACAGCAAAACAAAGAAACAAAAAAAAAACAGTCCTTTTCTTAGCGGGAATATGCCCGCTCACATTCAGAAATGCCAATGGTCAAGGTTTAGCACACATTTTCCTGGAGTGCTCTCTCTCCAGACTCACACTAAACACTGAAAGCTCTGGCAGTCATCCGTTTAAACCCAGACCTTGTGACTCGTACATCATGTGATTGATCACATGATCCTGACATCAAACAGGTCCTGTCAGGACACTGCATGTGGAGATATGGTGGACCCTCTCCCACCCGTTCTATAGAGGTCCACTAAAACCAGCCCATAACATAACTCTCAATAAACCATCCCAACATATAGTGTGCAGGAGGAAACTATTCTGGAGTTACATCACTGATGCTATTTTGCGCATTGACACGTACAGTGAAATAAATAATTATTTAATCCCTTGCTGATTTTGTAAGTTTGCACACCGACAAAGACATGAGCAGTCTATAATTTTAAGGGTAGATTAATTTTAACATTGAGAGATAGAATATGCAAAATAAAATCCAAAAAACCACATTGCTTAAATTAAATAAGTGTATTTGCATTTTGCAGTGAGAAATAAGTATTTAATCCCTCTGGCAAACAAGACTTAATACTTGGTCCCAAAACCCTTGTTGGCAAGCTCAGCAGTCAGACTTCTTTGTAGTTGATGATGAGGTTTGCGCACATGTCAGGAGGAATTTTGATCCACTCCTCTTTGCAGATCATCTCTAAATCATTAAGATTTTGAGGCTGGTCACTTGGCAACTCGGAGCTTCAACTCCCTCCATAAGTTTTCTATGGGATTAAGGTCTGGAGACTGGCTAGGCCACTCCATGACTTTAATGTGCTTCTTTTTGAGCCACTCCTTTGTTGCCTTGGCTGTATGTTTTGTGTCATTGTGTTGCTTGAAGACCCAGCCACGACCCATTTTTAATGCCCTGGCGGAGGGAAGGAAGTTGTCACTCAGGATTATACGGTACATGGCTCTATCCATTCTCCCATTGATGCAGTGAAGTAGTACTGTGCCCTTAGCAGAGAAACACCCAAAAACATGTTTCCACTTCCATGCTTGACAGTGCGGACAGTGTTCTTTGGGTAATAGGCAGCATTTCTCTTCCTCCAAACTCGTCGAGTTGTGTTAATGCCAAAGAGCTCATTTTTTTGTCTCATCTGACCACAGCAACTTCTCCCAATCACTCACAGAATCATCCAGGTGTTCATTGGCAAGCTTCAGATGGGCCTGCACATGTGCCTTCTTGAGCAGGGGGACATTGTGGGCACTGCAAGATTTTAAAACTTTATGGCATAATGTGTTACCAATGGTTTTCTTGGTGACTGTGGCCCATCTGCCTTGAGATCTTTAACAAGTTACCCTGTGTAGTTTTAGGCTGATCTCTCACCTTCCTCATGAGAAAGGATACCCCACGAGGTGAGATTTTGCATGGTGCCCCAGATCAATGACGATTGACAGTAATTTTTTATTTCTACCATTTTCATACTGTTGCACCAACAGTTGTCTCCTTCTCACCCATCGTCTTATGCTAGTTTCACACTAGCGTATGGCTGCGCTGCGGAGGGATGCGGACTACCTCCATGAAGCTCCGCCCACCGCCGAACCTCCTCCGGTCAGCTCTGCCTATGTCTACAAGCTGCCTGCATGCAGCCTGAGTACCTATATTTAACATTAGTACGCAGGCCGTGCAGATGTATACGGATGCAGCCGCATGCATCATATTGACAGTGCGGCGACCGCAACAAAATGCATCACTATTGGCTTACAGCTCTGAGGACTTCTGCGACACATACCGGTCATTCACAACAATAACGGGCACTGTTTTACCATCACAATTTCCCTTCCATGCATATCTTGAGGAGCACATACAGAACCCCCTAGCTGTAAGATGGGTCACTGCTTCACACCAGTTAAGGCTAGAGTGAGATTTCTGACAAAGAGAACTCTGCAGCTCGTCATGTTGTAGACAAACTATACCTTCCCCCTATTGCCTTGCCTCTGTTCCACCCCAGCTCTGCCCATTTTGGCGGAGATGGGGAAAAACTAATATGAAACCACCAAAAGTCACAAAATTTTGGTGCAACTAGAAATTGTGCCTACATTTTGTGACTTTCTAACGCTTTTACACCAGAATTCTCGCATGACAACTTTGATGACTCAAGCCCCATAACTTTATCACTCCTCTACCGAACTTACAGTAAGCACAATGCAGTCAATAACGTAGCGTATCACTCCTCTACTGAACTTACAGTAAGCACAATGTAGTCAATAACGTAGCGTTCACCTGACATCTCCTAAAATATCCATTGATGAAATGTGAGTTTCAGCACACGGTGAGCCTTCTCTCTGACTTTACTTGGTTTACTTATTTGTAGCTGAGTTGCTGTGGTTCCCACAATGGTGCCATCTTATTGCAAAACTACACTCAAATTCATCAATCTTTTCAAAATGACCCTTTAATTTACTGATGGAAGTAAAAGCAAACTTCAAAGAACAAGGTGTATCATGTGTCATGCAGCATGAAAAGTCAAAGAATATGAATCGTGAAGGTAGGCTCGCGTGGATTAAATTTCCAAGCTATCTTTTCACTAAATTTTTCATATATGAAATCATCTGCTTAAGACAGTACCAGAGCTCTGTGTAAGACTTTAAGAAATCTTATTCACATGCTAAGGAGAAGATCTGCAAATGTAATATCCGTAGCCAGCCAATTTATGCTGAGGAATTTTTCCTATAGATTTTACCCTTTGTAATGCAGTACTATCCCCACATGTCGAAAATCTTGCTCTCTGTCTAAGCAGTGCAGTCCAAAAAACTATATTTCTATCCATTCTGCCCGAACATCCAGTGAAGGACACTGAGCAACATTTAACTGTGCATGTTGCATGTCTGGGCCCTTACTCATGCTTCTCTTGCATAAATACATGCATACATGAAATATGCTCATAAACATGCATATAAAAATGTTTCAGTAATTTGCACATTACACACACATTGTACTCACATATACAAAAGCCATACTCCCTTCATCAAGTGATTGCACAACTTGCATTGAATGGTTTTGTGCCGCATCTATAGTCTGTATGCACTTAAGCACTAATGATATTATTTCACTTGGTACAATCTTGTCTTAAGATTGCAAACTACCGACTATGAAATGACTTTACCTTCTGGCGTTGGTACATGTATTTTAATTTTAGCTTTAATTTTTACTTACTAATTTTGATGTTTATATTATGTGTCTTTTATGAATTGTGTATTACACATTTTTTCACTATATTATATGCACATTGCTGTATTTATACTGCACTAACATTTCATTATATGCACTATTTTGGCATATTGAGGATTCTTTTTTAGAATTTTAACCATGGATAGTGTTTAGGTCAATAGAAAAATATTTAGAATTGAGAGTCCTCAGTGGTTGAAACCTTTTAATGGTAACAAATTGCAAGCTTTCGAGACTACTCAGGTCTCTTCATCAGGCAACACTAATACAAAATCTGAAGAATCACATATTTATACACAACACAGCACAGAAACAATGCAATAGATAAGACAAGTGACATGAAGCAGAACTGCCATTATGGGAGATAGAGATGAACATAAATATTGGAACAGTTCATAGATAAGGAGTGTGAAAGTTTTATTGCCCTCTGATTGGGGTCTGGTATTGTGATGCCCCCAGAAGGTCTGAAGAGCAAATTCCTTAATTCATGTAAAAAGACATAAATCCATGCGACACATTCATTCCTGCACTGAGTGTGTCAAAGGTTGTCATGAGTTTATATTCCCAGATCTTTCTGTCTCTCTGAGACTTAAAGCTAGCTTTTAATACAAGTAATTTCATGTCCATCATGCTATGACCGGGGATACAAAAGTGTTTGGCCACAGGTAGATCCATTCTTTTTTCTCTTATTCTGTGGCGATGAGAATTCATCCTTGTTCTCAGTTTTTGCCCGGTCTCCCCCACATACAGACCCCCAGTTAGACATTTAGTACAAATAATTAGGTACACAACATTAGATGTGATGCAGCTGAAAGTACCTGGGATCTTGTAGTCCTGATGTGAGTTGGAGATCTTTATCTTGTCCATGGTCACTATAAATGGACAGGTTTTACATTTTTTCTTGTTGCAAGGAAAGGTTCCTGCAGGTGATGGAGAGGACATCAGACATCACAAAATTCATCCTCACCCACAATTACTTTGAATTTGACAACAAGATCTATTTACAGGAGGCTGGCAGAGCTATGGGAAGTAAAATGGCTCCACAGTATGCAAATCGTTTCATGGACAAGCTTGAAAGCGACTTTTTGTCCTCATGCCCCATCAGGCCTCGGGCCTACTACCGCTACATTGATGATATTTTAATCATCTGGACGGACTCTGAGCCACAGCTAAAGACGTTCCACGAACAGTTTAATCAATTTCATCCCACCATCAACTTAACACTGAACTACTCCAGCACTGAAATTAACTTTTTAGACACCATCATTAAGCTACAGAACAATGAAATAGAGATATCCCTGTATCAGAAGCCAATCGATCGTCCAAAAGACCTTAATTGGGACAGTTTCCATCCAAAACATATAAAAAACTCTATTGTCTATAGACAAGCCATCAGATACAATCATATATGTTCCAACTCCATGGATAGAGATGAACACCTTGGTCGCCTCAGAAAGACCTTTTTGAATCAGGGCTACCATCCAAGAACAATTGGAAACCAAATTACAAGAGCCACCAGAATATCAAGGAATGACCTGCTACTGTTGTGAATGGGTTTGAGATGAGTTCTGAGCAGAGGCTCCCTCTGGTGGTTACAAGCGGTACTAGTGAGGATTGTGAGGACTGGGAATCAGGTGTTACTGATTGGTCTTATGTAAGGGAGTCATTTTCCCATCAGGGTTGCCGGTGATCAATTGTTCTGGTCTGAATCCTTCTTTCCAGTTTCCCTTGTAGCCTGCTGTGTCGTGTCTGCATCTCCTGCTATCAGATAAGACAATTTCTTATTTTGTGTTTTTGCTATATTTTTGCATTTTGTCCTGCACTTCTGTGGGGGCCTTCTGGGTCCCCTCCGGGGGCTTTTGCCCTCTCAGTTTAGTCCAGCCACTGTGTTTTGTACTTTTGCTTTTTCCAGTTTTTTTTCAGTGACTGCTGTTTTGATTTTTTTACACCAGAGAACTAATTTAGGTGGTAGAGGTCGTGTGATCTCAGGTGATTTTGAAATTAGTAGAGTTGGTGTTTTTTCAGGGTTTTCTGAGATTGCAGTAAGTGCCCTTCCTGTCCTTTTCTATTTAGATAGTTTGGGCCCCAGCGTTTGCTCATACTATTTTCTTTCTGTGTCAGTATTTCCTCTTGTCTAACCGCCATTACATGTTTGGGGGCTTTCTATTATCTTTGGGGTTCTGCTCCGGGGCAGATAGCTTTCCTATTTCTATCTTTAGGTGTAGTTAGTTTCTCAGGCTGTGACGAGGCGTCTAGGACCAACGTAGGAACGCTCCACTGCTGCCTCTAGTTGCGGTGGTTAGTCAGGGTACTGCAATCTCATAGATTCCAACTGCTCTGGTGTATTGCCTTTTTTACCTGCACTCCTCAGCTACCGTAACATACAGTATCACCGGCCATAAAAATTGTATGGTACTCACAGAAGGGAAAAAATATTTTGAAGGAAGAAAAGTTGTCAGAGATATTTTTCTGTTTGTTGCATTTTTTTTTTTTCCCTCTGTATCTCTGGGTGCTGGGGAGGATCTTTTCTCCCAATGGAGTTTGCACAGTTGTCTGGCCGTGTGGATCAGCTTGCCACTGAGGTTCGGAGTATTGCTATCTATCTTGCTGGGTTGCCTGTTGTGGAACCTAGGATCCCCATGCCAGATTTGTTTTTAGGGGATCGAGCTAAGTTTCAGAATTTCAAAAATAATTGTAAATTGTTTTTTGCCTTAAAATCTAAGTCCTCAGGAAACGCAGCGCAGCAGGTTCAAATTATCATCTCTCTCCTGCGCAGCGATCCTCAGGATTGGGCTTTTTCCCTGATACCTGGGGATCCTGTTTTGAGTGATGTTGATGCATTTTTTCAGGCTTTCGGGTTATTGTACGATGAGCCTAATGTCACTGATCAAGCTGAAAAAGCCTTGTTGGCATTAAATCAGGGGCTTGATGACGCTGAGTTATACTGTCAGAGATTCCGTAGGTGGGCAGTCCTGACCAAATGGAATGACGACGCTTTGGCGGCCCTTTTCCGGAAGGGTCTGTCGGATAATGTAAAGGATGTTATGGTGGGATTCCCTGTCCCCTCTGGTCTCAATGATTCTATGTCATTAGCGATTCAAATTGACAGACGTTTTTGTGAGCGGAGAAGTATGCGTGGAGTGGTGTTGCCTTGTGAGCCAGCTGCTGAGCCCATGCAGTGTGATGGAGTGGTGTCTGGGGCACGGCGTCATGATTTTCGAAGGCGCAATGGGTTATGTTTCTACTGTGGTGATGCCTCTCATGCTATTTCAGTCTGCCCTAAGCGGGGAAGACGTTTTGCACGCTCAGTTTTCTTGGGTAGTGTTCAGACTAAGTTTTTATTAACTGTCACTCTGATATGCTCTCTGTCCTCATTTTCTGCTCAGGCTTTCGTTGATTCTGGAGCAGCTATTAACCTGATGGATTATGATTTTGCTAAACGTTGTGGGTTTCCCTTGATACCCCTACAGAAGTCTATTCCCCTACTGGGGATCGATTCTACCCCTTTGGCTGAGAATAAACCCCAGTTTTCTACTCAGGTGATAATGAGGGTTGAACCTGATCACCAGGAGTGCTGCAAATTTTTGGTTCTATATAATCTGCATGACATTATCGTGCTGGGTTTCCCTTGGTTACAGTCTCATAATCCTGTTTTGGATTGGAAATCTGTGTCTGTAACCAGTTGGGGCTGTCAATGTGTTAATACCAACACTCCTGTTTTTTCTGCCTCCCCCCAGGCTGAGGATGTTCCTGACTTTTTGTTTGATTTTTCTGATGTGTTTAGCGAAAGTAAATCTGCATCATTGCCTCCCCATAGGAGCTATGACTGCGCTATTGAATTAGTGCCGGGTAGTAAATTCCCTAAAGGTCGCCTTTTTAACTTGTCTGTACCTGAACATGACGCTATGCGGTCTTATATCAAGGAATCATTGGAGAAGGGTCATATCAGACCATCCTCTTCACCCTTAGGTGCCGGTTTTTTCTTTGTGGCCAAAAAAGATGGTTCATTAAGGCCATGTATTGATTATCGTCTCTTGAACAATATTACTGTGAAATATCAATACCCGTTACCCTTGATTTCTGACCTGTTTTCCAGGGTAAAAAACGCTACTTGGTTTACCAAGCTTGACCTCAGAGGGGCGTATAACCTTATTCGCATTAAGCACGGGGATGAATGGAAGACGGCATTTAACACCCCTGAAGGGCATTTTGAGTACCTTGTGATGCCCTTTGGGCTCACTAATGCTCCTTCCATCTTCCAGTCCTTCATGAATGACATTTTCAGGGATTTTGTGGACAAGTTTCTGATTGTTTATTTGGATGATATCTTGATTTTTTCTAATGACTGGGACTCTCATGTGAAACATGTTCAAACTGTATTCCAGATTTTGAGAGAGAATGCTCTGTATGTGAAGGGATCAAAGTGTCTTTTTGGCGTACAGAAGATCTCATTTCTGGGATTCATTTTGTCCCCATCTGTTATTGAAATGGACCCGGTCAAGGTTCAGGCCATCTGTGATTGGGTCCAACCTACTTCATTAAAGGCTCTTCAGAGATTTTTGGGTTTTGCCAATTTTTATCGTAAATTTATTGGTAATTTCTCGGTTATTGTTAAACCATTAACTGATTTGACCAGAAAGGGTTCTGATGTGGTGAATTGGCCTCCTGAGGCAGTCTCTGCGTTTCAGGAACTTAAGCAGAGATTCACTTCTGCTCCTGTTCTACGGCAGCCTGATGTTTCTCTGCCATTTCAGGTGGAGGTTGATGCCTCTGAAATTGGGGCAGGTGCCATTTTGTCCCAAAAAGATCCAGAGACCTCTAAAAGTAACCCTTGTGCCTTTTTCTCTCGAAAATTTTCTCCTACTGAACGTAATTATGACGTGGGTAATCGGGAGTTATTGGCCATGAAGTGGGCTTTTGAAGAGTGGAGACATTGGCTGGAGGGAGCCAAACATCAGGTGGTGGTCCTTACGGACCATAAGAATCTGGTCTATCTGGAATCTGCCAAGCGACTCAATCCTAGACAGGCCAGGTGGGCCTTGTTTTTCACACGTTTTAATTTTGTGGTTTCCTTTCTTCCTGGCACTAAGAATGTTAAGGCGGATGCCCTCTCGAGGAGTTTCCTTGCGGACTCTCCTGAGCTATCTGATCCCTCTGTTATTTTGAAGGAGGGTGTAGTTCTTTCCGCCATCTCGCCCAATTTGAGACTTGCTCTGGAGGGGTGTCAGGAGGATAGGCCCGAGCGCTGCCCTGTTGGAAAATTGTTTGTCCCGGACAATGGAAAAAGAGTGTGATGTCTGAGATTCATTGTTCCGCATTGGCTGGGCATCCCGGAATTTTTGGTACCAGAGACTTGGTTAGTCGGTCCTTTTGGTGGTCTACCTTGTCTCGCGATGTCAGGGAATTTGTGCAGTCCTGCGGGACTTGCTCTCGCTCCAAGCTTTGCTCTTGCTCTAGTGGTTTGTTGATGCCATTGCTGTGCCCAAGAGACCATGGACCCATATCTCTATGGATTTCATTTCCGATCTTCCTGTTTCTCAAAGAATGACCACCATCTGGGTAATTTGTGATAGGTTTTTCCAAAATGATACATCTTGTGCCATTACCTAAGTTGCCTTCCTCCTCTGAATTGGTGCCGTTGTTCCTTCAGCACGTGGTTCGTTTACACGGCATTCCTGAGAACATTGTGTCTGACAGAGGAGTCCAGTTTGTTTCCAGATTTTGGAGGACTTTTGTTCTAAACTGGGTGTTCAATTGTCTTTCTCCTCGGCATTTCATCCTCAGACCAATGGTCAAACTGAGAGAACAAACCAGACATTGGAGACTTATCTAAGATGCTTTGTGTCTGCTGATCAGGATGATGGGTTCTTTTTTGCCTTTGGCTGAGTTTGCTCTTAATAATAGGGCTAGCTCTGCCACTTTGATGTCTCCGTTTTTCTGTAATTCTGGGTTTCACCCTCGATTTTCTTCAGGACAGACGGAGGCTTCTGTCTGTCCAGGTGTTGACTCTGTTGTTGAGCGTATGCAGCAGATTTGGGACCAGGTAGTGGAGAGGTTGTCCCTCTCTCAGGAGAAGGCCCAGCGGTTTGCTAACCGGCATAGGACTGATGGTCCTCGGTTTAAAGTGGGGGACTTGGTCTGGTTGTCCTCAAAGAATTTTCCTATGAGAGTAGCATCTCCTAAATTTAAGCCTAGGTTCATTGTAACCTTATAAGATCATGGAGATTATTAATCCTGTTTCTTTTTGTTTGCTTCTTCCAGGACATTTAAGATCCATAACGTGTTCCACAAGTCCTTGTTGAAGAGGTTTGTTGAGCCAGTGGTTCCTGCTGCTGTGCCTCCTGACCCTGTTTTGGTTGAGGGCAATCTGGAGTATGTGGTTGAGAAAATATTGGATTCTCGTTTTTCTAGACGAAGACTCCA
This sequence comes from Oophaga sylvatica, assembly GCA_033576555.1. Classification (NCBI taxonomy): domain Eukaryota; kingdom Metazoa; phylum Chordata; class Amphibia; order Anura; family Dendrobatidae; genus Oophaga; species Oophaga sylvatica. The sequence continues at coordinate 244,442,594 of JARQOD010000005.1, forward strand.
GTATTTGGTTAAATGGAGGGTTATGGTCAGGAAGACAATTCTTGGGTGTTTGCTTCGGACATCCATGCTAGGAGACTTATCCGTGCGTATCATAGAAACTCATCCTGACCGACCTGGTTGCTCAAAATGAGGGTTCGGTGACCCCTCCTCAAGGGGGGGGTACTGTTGTGAATGGGTTTGAGATGAGTTCTGAGCAGAGGCTCCCTCTGGTGGTTACAAGCGGTACTAGTGAGGATTGTGAGGACTGGGAATCAGGTGTTACTGATTTTGGGCTTATGCAAGGGAGTCATTTTCCCATCAGGGTTGCCGGTGATCAATTGTTCTGGTCTGAATCCTTCTTTCCAGTTTCCCTTGTAGCCTGCTGTGTCGTGTCTGCATCTCCTGCTATCAGATAAGACAATTTCTTATTTTGTGTTTTTGCTATATTTTTGCATTTTGTCCTGCACTTCTGTGGGGGCCTTCTGGGTCCCCTCCGGGGGCTTTTGCCTCTCAGTTTAGTCCAGCCACTGTGTTTTGTACTTTTGCTTTTTCCAGTTTTTTTTTCAGTGGCTGCTGTTTTGATTTTTTTACACCAGAGAACTAATTTAGGTGGTAGAGGTCGTGTGATCTCAGGTGATTTTGAAATTAGTAGAGTTGGTGTTTTTTCAGGGTTTTTCTGAGATTGCAGTAAGTGCCCTTCCTGTCCTTTTCTATTTAGATAGTTTGGGCCCCAGCGTTTGCTCATACTATTTTCTTTCTGTGTCAGTATTTCCTCTTGTCTAACCGCCATTACATGTTTGGGGGCTTTCTATTATCTTTGGGGTTCTGCTCCGGGGCAGATAGCTTTCCTATTTCTATCTTTAGGTGTAGTTAGTTTCTCAGGCTGTGACGAGGCGTCTAGGACCAACGTAGGAACGCTCCACTGCTGCCTCTAGTTGCGGTGGTTAGTCAGGGTACTGCAATCTATAGATTCCAACTGCTCTGGTGTATTTGCCTTTTTTACCTGCACTCCTCAGCTACCGTAACTAACATGCTACATTACAAAACTAAAGATGAAAATAATCTTGTGCCTTGTCA
>JARQOD010000005.1:244443749-244567478 GCA_033576555.1 Oophaga sylvatica
GATCCGCAGCGGATTTCCCCTCTGATCGCAGCGGATTTCGCTGCTGATCCGCAGCTGATTTCGCTGCTGATCCGCAGCGGATTTCGCTGCTGATCCGCAGCGGATTTCGCTGCTGATCCGCATCTGATTTCGCTGCTGATCCGCCGCTGATTTCGCTGCTGATCCGCAGCTTATTTCGCTGGGGATCCGCAGCGGATTTCGCTGCTGATCCGCAGCGGATTTCGCTGCTGATCCGCAGCGGATTTCGCTGCTGATCTGCAGCGGATTTCGCTGCTGATCCGCAGCTGATTTGCTGCTGATCCGCAGCGGATTTCTGCTGCTGATCCGCACTGATTTCGCTGCTGATTACCGCATCTGATTTCGCTGCTGATCCGCAGTGGATTTCGCTGCTGATCCTCAGCTGATTTCGCTGCTGATCCGCAGCTGATTTCGCTGGTGATCCGCAGCTGATTTCGCTGCTGATCCGCAGCAGATCCAGAAACCATGTAAAGTACAATGCAAATAAATGGTAAAAAAAAAAACTCTGTGCACATGCTGCGAATTTTTCAGCGCGGATTTGCTGCGGTTTTAAATCCGCAGCATGTCAATTCTTTGTGCAGATTCCGCAGCGGTTTTACACCTATTCCATTATAGTTGTAAAACCACAGGGAAAAACCGCAGCAAATCTGCGCTAAATTCGCAGGTAAAAGGCAGGTCATTTTACCTGCGGATTTTAGAAAAATCCGCAAGTGAATCCGCAACGTGTGCACGGGGCCTCAGGGTTAGGCTGGGTTCTTATTGCATTATGGCAGTCCGTTAGATGGACTGCGTTTCACTGCGGTATAACGCGGTGTAACGCAGTCCGTTAACGCTGCCATTCACCCCATTTGTGTGCACATCGCAACGCATGCCGTAAAGCGGCATGCGTTCGCGATGTGCTGTCATTCAGTGACAGAGCCTCGGACACGGGCTGCAGCATCTGGGCTCCATCACCGCTAGCACAGATGAATCATCTGATGATTCATCTGCGCTAGCGGGTATAGCATAACGCGATCGCGTTATGCTATACCATTACCAGCCGGTCAACGCTACGTGTTGAACGGGCTGGTAAATCGCAATATGAACCCAGCCTTAGGGTTAGGGTTAGAATTTGGGTTAGGGTTGGAATTTGGGTTAGGGTTGGAATTTGGGTTAGGGTTGGAATTAGGGTTAGGGTTGGGATTAGGGTTAGGTTTGTGGTTAGGGTTAGAGTTAGGATAAGTGTTAGGGGTGTTTTGGGGTTAGGGTTGGGATTAGGGTTAGGCTAGTGGTTAGGTTTATGGTTAGAGTTGGGATTAGGGTTAGGGGTGTGTTAGGGTTAGGGTTATGGTTAGGGTTTGTATTAGGGTTAGGGGTGTGTAGGGGTTAGGGGTGTGTTGGGGTTGGAGTTAGAATTGAGGGGTTTCCACTATTTAGGCACATCAGGGGGTCTCCATACGCGACATGGCGCCACCATTGATTCCTGCAAATTTTGCGTTCAAAAAGTCAAACAGTGCTCCCTTTATTCCAAGCCCCGACGTATGCCCAAACAGTGGTTTACCCCCACATATGGGGTATCAGCGTACTCTGGAAAAATTGCACAACAACTTTGGGGGTCTAATTTCTCCTGTTAACATTGGGAAAATAAAAGAATTGGGGACTAAAGATCATGTTTGTGGAAAAAATATGATTTTTTTATTTTCATGCCCGGGCGTTATAAACCTCTGTGTAGCCCTTGGAGGTTCAAAGTGCTCACTACACTTCTAGATAAGTTATTTGCGGGGACTAGTTTCCAAAATAGGGTCACTTGTGGGGAGTTTCTACAGTTTAGGCACATCAGGGGCTCTGCAAACGTAACATGACGCCCGCAGACCATTCCATCAAGTGGGCATTTCAAAACGTCACTACTTCCCTTCAGAGCCCCGACGTGCGCCCATACAGTAGTTTTCTCCCACTTATGGGGTATCAGCGTACTCAGGACAAATTGGACAACAACTTTTGGGGTCTAATTTCTCTTGTTACCCTTGGGAAAATAAAAAAATTAGGGACTAAAAATCCTGATTATGGAAGAAATATGATTTTTTTATTTTCATGCCCGGGCGTTATAAACTGCTGTGTAGCCCTTGGGGGTTCAAAGTGCTCACCACACATCTAGATAAGTTCTTTGCGGGGTCTAGTTTCCAAAATGGGGTCACTTGTGGGTAGTTTCTACTGTTTAGGCACATCAGGGGCTCTGCAAACCTAACATGACGCCCGCAGACCATTCCATCAAAGTCGGCATTTCAAAACGTTACTACTTCCCTTCCGAGCCCCAACGTGTGCCCGAACAGTGGTTCCCCCCCACATATGGGGTACCAGTGTACTCAGGACAAACTGTACAACAACTTTTGTGGTCCAATTTCTCCTGTTACCCTTGTGAAAATAAAAAATTGCGGGTTAAAAAAATCAGTTTTTGAGGATAAAAATGATTTTTTATTTTCACGGCTCTGCATTATAAACTTCTGTGAAGCACTTGGGGGTTCAAGGTGCTCACCACACATCTGGATAAGTTCCTTTGGGGGTCTAGTTTACAAAATGGGGTCACTTGTGGGGGGTTTCTACTGTTTAGGCACATCAGGGGCTCTGCAAACTTAACAAGATGCCCGCAGACCATTCCATCAAGTCGGCATTTCAAAGCGTCACTATATCCCTTCCGAGCCCTGATGTGTGCCCAAACAATGGTTCCCCCCCCACTATGGGGTACTAGCGTACTCAGGACAAACTGATCAACAACTTTTGGGGTCCAATTTCTCCTGTAACCATTGTGAAAATAAAAAATAGTGGGCTAAAATATCATTTTTTGAGAAAAAAAAGGATTTTTTATTTTCACGGCTCTGTGTTATAAACTTCTGTGAAGCACCTGGGGGTTCAAAGTGCTCACTTTGCATCTAGATAAGTTCCTTAGGGGGTCTAGTTTCCAAAATGGGGTCATTTGTGGGGGAGCTCTAAACTTTAGGCACACAGGGGCTCTCCAAACACGACATGGTGTCCGCTAACGATTGGGGCTAATTTTCCATTCAAAAAGTCAAATGGCGCTCCTTCCCTTCTGAGCCCTGCCGTGCGCCCAAACAGTGGTTTATGACCACATATGAGGTATCTGTGTACTCAGGAGAAATTGCCCAACAAATTTTAGGATCCAATTTATACTGTTGCCCATGTGAAAATGAAAATAACTGAGGCTAAAAGAAAATTTTTGTGAAAAAAAAGTACTTTCTTTTATTTACGGATCAATTTGTGAAGCACCTGGGGGTTCAAAGTGCTCACTATGCATCTAGATAAGTTCCTTAGGGGGTCTAGTTTCCAAAATGGGTCACTTGTGGGGGAGTCCAATGTTTAGGCACACAAGGACTCTCCAAATGCGACATAGCAACCGCTAAATTTCCAGCATATTTTCCATTCAAAAAGTCAAATGGCGCTCCTTCCCTTCTGAGCCCTGCCGTGCGTCCAAACAGTGGTTTATGACCACATATTAGGTATCTGTGTACTCAGGAGAAATTGCCCAACAAATTTTAGGATCCAATTTATACTGTTGCCCATGTGAAAATGAAAAAACTGAGGCTAAAAGAAAATTTTTGTGAAAAAAAAGTACTTTCTTTTTTTTACAGATCAATTTGTGAAGCACCTGGGGGTTCAAAGTGATCACTATGCATCTAGATAAGTTCCTTAGGGGGTCTAGTTTCCAAAATGGGGTCACTTGTGGGGAGCTCCAATGTTTAGGCACACAGGGACTCTCCAAATGTGACATGGCAACCGCTAAATATTCCAGCATATTTTCCATTCAAAAAGTCAAATGGCGCTCCTTCCCTTCTGAGCCCTGCCGTGCGCCCATACAGTGGTTTATGACCACATATGAGGTATCTGTGTACTCAGGAGAAATTGCCCAACAAATTTAGGATCCATTTTATCCTGATGCCCATGTAAAAATGAAAAAATTGATGCTAAAAGAAAATTTTTGTTGGAAAAATTAAAATGTCCATTTTTTCCTTCCACGTTGCTTTAGTTCCTGTGAAGCACCTGAAGGGTTAATAATCTTCTTGAATGTAGTTTTGAGTAGCTTGAGGGGTGCAGTTTTTATAAAGGTGTCACTTTTGGGTATTTTCTGCCATATAGACCCCTCAAAGTGACTTCAAATGTGAGGTGGTCCCTAAAAAAAATGGTTTTGTAAATTTTGCTGTAAAAATGAGAAATCGCTGGTCAACTTTTAACCCTTATAACTTCCTAACAAAAAAAAATGTTGTTCCCAAAATTGTGCTGATGTAAAGTAGACATGTGGGAAATGTTATTTATTAACTATTTTGTGGCACATATCTCTCTGGTTTAACAGAATAAAAATTTTAAATTTGAAAATTACAAAATTTTCAGAATTTTCGCCAAATTTCCATTTTTTTCACAAATAAACGCAAAAATTATCGACCTAAATTTACCACTAACATGAAGCCCAATATGTCACGAAAAAACAATCTCAGAATCGCTAGGATCCGTTGAAGCGTTCCTGAGTTATTACCTCATAAAGGGACACTGGTCAGAATTGCAAAAAATGGCAAGGTCTTTAAGGTCAAAATAGGCTGGGTCATGAAGGGGTTAAAAACTGTACCCCTCAACATATTCAAATCTGTTTCAGGTGGTTTATTCAGATGCTCTCAAGAATTTATGAAAAATGGCATGATGGCAAAGAACAATGTTATTTTTACTACTTAAATGTTGCTATCTTTTGAACTGGTCACTATAGCCAGCAGACTCTAAGCTGTGAATTGCCATGGACCACACAATAACGACCTCAGGGTGCCCATGGGCTTAAAGAGGGAGCTCCTACACTATGTTAACCATCTCGATGATGTAGTCACTAATGAAAGCAGTATCTAAGGGGTTAAACTGCCATGGTAAATGCCAACACTAAACGTGACTGGAGCATCAGGATGTCAGCTATAGTGCACAGCTGACGGTTGCTGCATTTTCTCCTATTGAGGGATGCTATTCCCTTATTTCTCAAGTCAGTTATAAGTCATATTGGTGGTCAATTAAGGGTTAATACATTTGTAAATTATACATTTGTTGGATTACAACATCATTTTTACATATTGTTGTACAAAATTAAATTACACATTCATTGTTTTGCACTATATTTCTTGAACTGATACATGACACATTAAATGCTGATATAATGATTGATCACTGTGCTGACCACTTTTTCCGATGTAATTACTGATTGCTTGCACCTGCATAAATACTGGTCACTACTACTTTACTATTATGCTTGAGAAAAGCTCATCGGCGCTGAAACATTGCATGGATCAGTAAAAGGTTAATTCCAATGGAATGCTGTCTCACTCTCCATGTTTGTTCACATACAGTATATTAGTAAGGTATAAGTAAAATCAGTTTTGGTGATATTTTTACATGCCTTTTTTTAAATTGGTGTTTTGTGTAACATGATGTTTTAATGTTATATGCATAAATTCATTAACACATTCTTTTATGCATCAATCTTTCTCTTTCCTAATAGAGTTTAAAAAAATGAATTATACTGAGAAGTGAACTAGCACAGCTGATTATTCATACCAGTGACTGTGCATTGATTGTAAATATATTTTTATATTTGTAAACTCTATGAGAGCTGACATACACTGCTCAAAAAAAAAAAGGAACAATTAAACAACAGAATATAACTTCAAGTAAATCACTTGAAAGAAAATTGTCCAATTAGGAAGCAACACTGATTGATAATCAATTTCACATGCTGTTGTGCAAATGGAATATACAACAAATGGAAATTATTGGCAATTATCAAGACACTCAATAAAGGAGTGGTTCTGCAGGTGGGGACCACAGACCACATCTCAGTACCAACGCTTTCTGGCTGATGTTTTGGTCACTTTTGAATGTTGCTTGTGTTTTCACACTCATGGTAGCAAGTGACGGACTCTACAACCCACACAAATGGCTCAGGTTGTGCAGCTTATCCAGGATGGCACATCAATGCGAGCTGTGGCAATAAGGTTTGCTGTGTCTGTCAGCGTAGTGTCCAGAGGCTGGAGGTGCTACCAGGAGACAGGCCAGTACACCAGGAGATGTGGAGGGGGCCGTAGGAGGACAACAACCCAGCAGCAGGACTGTTACCTCCGCCTTGGTGCAAGGAGGAACAGGAGGAGCACTGCCAGAGCCCTGCAAAATGACCTCCAGCAGGCCACAAATGTGCATGTGTCTGCACAAACGGTTAGAAACCGACTCCATGAGGAAGGTCTGAGGGCCTGACGTCCACAGATGGAAGTTGTACTCATAGCCCAACACCAAGCAGGACGCTTGACATTTGCCACAGAACACCAGGATTGGCAAATTCGCCACTGGCGCCCTGTGTTCTTCACAGATGAATGCAGGTTTACACTGAGCACATGTAACAGATGTGACAGAGTCTGGAGATGCCGTGGAAAGCGATCTGCTGCCTGCAACATCCTTCAGCATGACCGGTTTGGCAGTGGGTCAGTAATGGTGTGGGGTGGCATTTCTTTGGAGGGCCACACAGCCCTCCATGTACTTGCCAGAGGTATCCTGACTGCCATTAGGTACCGAGATGAGATCCTCAGACCCCTTGTGAGACCATATGCAGTTGGCCCTGGGTTCCTCCTAATGCAGGACAATGCCAGACCTCATGTGGCTGGAGTGTGTCAGCAGTTCCTGCAAGATGAAGGCATTGAAGCTATGGACTGGCCCACCCATTCCCAAGACCTGAATCCGATTGAGAACATCTGGGACATTATGTCTTGCTCCATCCACCAACGTCATGTTGAACCATAATGTCATGACACCTAAAGTGTCACTGGCGCTCCCAGGGGGCACTATCAGGGGGCACATGAATAAAGGTAGGGGTGCAGAAACAAGGCACGCCAAACTCATGGACCTTAAACTATTGCAGTGAATAGCACCTGGCATAGAGCAGTCACATGACCAGGAGGGGCGGAGCCACTGCACGTGAATGCAGAGAAAGTCAATGAATGCACAGCCTGTAGGGCAAAAACAGGAAATATAGTGAAGATAAGCCGAAGATCAAAAAAGCCAGGCAGGAGCGCAGTACCAAGGGACAAGACAGAGAGTAAACGGAGACAAGCCATGGGGTCAGAGAACCAGGAGGGACAAGGCAGTACAAAGCAGAATACAGGGGCAAAAGTCAGGAGTCAGAACCGAGTCATACACAAGAAAGTACACAAGCACAGAGGCACACCTAATGGACAAGTCACCTGGGTCAGCAACCACAAACTGAGTATACAGGAGTATCACCGACAAACAATCCAGGAACTGCCAACATTAAATAACCACCCCAGAACTGAAGACAGGCTGACTAAAATTAACCCTGACCTGACCAGGATGGAGGCAGCACCATCCTGTCCAGAGTCATGACACATAGACAGTCCAGGAGTTGGCAGATGCTTTAGTCCAGGTCTGGGAGGAAATCCCTCAGGAGACCATCCGCCGCCAGGCATTGTAGGGAGGTCATACAGGCACGTGTAGGCCACACAGAATACTGAGCCTCATTTTGACTTGTTTTAAGGACATTACATTCCACTTTAATTTTGTGTGTGACTCCAAATCCAGGTCTCCATTGGTTAATAAATTTGATTTCCATTGATGATTTTTGTGTGATTTTGTTGTCAGCACATTCAACTTTGTACAGAACAAAGTATTCAGTGAGAATATTTCATTCATTCAGATCTAGGATGTGTTATTTGAATGTTCCCTTTATTTTTTTGAGCAGTGTATAATCAGCAATCTGCAAAGTTTTAGGCAGTTGTGTAAAAAGTACTGTGAAGTAAGAATGCTTTCAAAAATAGCATTGTTAAAAAAAAAACATAATTTTGAAATATAAAGTAAAAACATGGCTGATTAACAGATCAACAGATTAAATTAATACCTTTGGTGAAAAAAATCTGCTTTGTGGTTCTCCTTTAAAGGGGTGCTGTCACCAGTTTTGTGACATATCAGCTAAAATATCACCTTGTTCAGCATCTGCGCTGCATTCCCTAAATCTTTTTATAACCCACTGACTCCCCTTGCATACCCCCGAAAACCTTTTTCAATTTCTCCCGCACTGTATGGTAATCTTCTCAGTCTGGTCCGATGGGCGCGTGGTTTCGGGCCTCTGCATCCCTCCCCCCGGCTTCTGCTCACCATCCTCCTGACATTGATAATGATCAACATTGCCATGCGACATCTCGTGCCTGCTTAGAAATATTGTGTTTTGCACCTGCGCAGTGCACTTTGCCCAACTGCGGGCAAAGACGAAAATCAGAAGTGCGCATGTGCTGGCAAACGTACTTCCGGTACATGAGCCAGAAGTACGTGTGTCGGCGAATGATACTTCTGTTTTTTGGCTTGCCCATAGTTTGGCATAGCATACTGCTCAGGCACAAAATGCAATATTTCTGAGCAGGCGTGAGATATCGCACGGCGCCAGAGGCATCATTCATGAAGTAGGATGGCAAGCAACAGCCAATGGGAGTGATGTAGAGGCCCGAAACCATGCCCATCGGACCAGACTGAGAAGATTACCATACAGTGCTGGAAAAATTAAAAAAAGTTTTCAGGAGTATGAAAGAGAAGTCAGGGGGTTATGTAAGTATTTAAGGAATGCAGTGCAGATGCTGAATAAGGGGATATTTTCAGCTGGTATGTCACAAAACTAGTGACAGGTTCCCTTTAATCACTATTTAAAGTTTTCTGCTTTTTACATTTTAGTGCACAGGGGCAGGACTGTGCACTGGGTCTGCTCCTCACTGTGTGTGATTCCCCAGCCTTTCTATCTGTCTCTAGTCTTTCAATGACATGTCTCCTCTGTTTGAGTTCACAGCAATAACCTGTCATTCAAAGACGAGAAGCAGTCGAAGAGGCAGAGGAATCACATGTAGGGCGGAGAAGATCTAATTAGTTGACTTCAAATGTTGCTTATAAAAGAATAACCAAGTGGATTTCTACACAAGGATATCAATATAATTAGTATTAAAGCACTATTAGAGCCATGTCTTTACATTACAAAATCTTAAAGTTCTCTTTAATAGTTTATAGCAAATGTAGAAAAACAGGGATCATCTCTGCTTCCGTACACATTATGTGTGTTGAACAGCAATGAAAAATTTGTCACGATACAGCTAATAAACCTTCTTGATGGTGCTCACAAGGAAAAAGTCAATTTCATATTGTAAAGAGAGAAATGGGGCACTTATCACTACGTGTTGAAATACCCTGTTTGGAACTACATATACTGTAAAGCTTTTTTTTAACACGCAGTGGTGAGTCCCCCATTTTTCTCCCTACAATAGTTTATTTATACCAATTAGCAAAATGAAAAGTGACCAAACAAAAGCGAAATCTAAATCAAATCAATATTTTGGGTGACCATCTTTTGCCTTCAAAAGAGCAGCAAAGCATCAATTCTTCAAGGTACACTTGCACAGTTTTTGAACAAAGTTGGCAGGTAAGTTATTCCAAACCTCTTATGAACAACAGATCTTCTGTGGATGTAGGCTAGCTGAAATCCTTATGTCTCTTCATGTAATTCCAAATAGACTCGATGATGTTGAGATCAGGCCATAACGTCACTCCCCGGACTCCTTGTTCTTCTTTACCTTGAAGATATTGGCTATATGTTTTGTTTCAGAGTCAATGTTCTGCCAGTTTCCCTGATGTTCTGTCGGTGTCCCTGATGTCCTGTTGTTCTCTGTCTGGAGCCATGTCTGTTTTCCTGAGTCCAGATGTCCTGTCTTCGTCCTAAATGTCCAGCCTGTGTTCAGATATCTGGTCTGTGGTCCTGCCTGTATTTGAGTCGGTCCCATTTGTGTTCCTGGATGTGCTCCTCCTCCTCCGTGTTCCTGGGGAATTTCCAACCTTGTTTCCCGGTGACGACTCTGCTTGTGTGTTCTGGATCTGACCTGCTGATGTCCTGAGCTGCTATATCGATGTTCATGGTCCTTAGCTGTCCGTGTTTTGCCTGTGTCCCCATGTCCGGCTTGTTCCCTGGGGTCCATCCTGTGATGACGTCTGTCCGAGGGTGGTGTCTGATGTTCACCTGCTGTGCCTGTGCTACGCCTGAGGCCTGAGATAGATGTTCTCCAGAAATGCCCGTGCCAGATGACCCTGGACTGCATCAACCCATGATTACCTCTTGCCATCATCTGCTGACCTGTGATGGTCACCCTTGCTTGATGTGCAGAATCGGGAGCCTAGCATTGTAATGTCTTGTTTCTGTGTGGTGACTTTGCTTAGTAAACTTTATGTTCTTCATACCTGAAGTTGTGCGGTGTGATCTTGTCCTACATGTTACCATCTTGTCCACATGCTCAGCTGCCACAGACCCTGGTTGCTGCCCTTTCCTAGTCCGGGTATTCAATGGGATTCAATGGACTCATTGCTGAGCACTTCAGAGTTTCATTTCATTCAAATGTCGACTGATGGTTTCCGCGCTGACACTGATGCACCCTGAGTCTGCAGGACAGCTTAAATTTCTTTGGAATATAATTGGGTTTCGTTGTCCACCATCCGGACTATCCTGTGTTGCAACCTTTCATCAATTTTTCTCTACCGTCCACGTCCAGGGAGATTAGCTACAGTGCCATCGGTTCTAAACTTCTTGATTTTGTTGCACACCTTGGACAAAGGAACATCATGATCTCTGGAGATGGACTTGTAACCTGGAGATTCTTGATATTTTTCAACAATTTTGGCTCTCAAGTCCTCAGACAGTTCTCTTCTCCCCTTTCTTTTCTCCATGCTTAGTGAGGCACACACAGACACATAATGCAAACATAGAGTCAGATTCTCCCCTTTTTTGTCTGATTTTAGGTGTGATTTTAATACTATCCACAACTGTTATTTGCCACAGGAGAGTTTGAACGAGCATCACATGCTTGAAACAAAGTTGCTTACTCACAATTTTGGAAATGTGCCAACAATTTTGTCAGGAACATTTTGGGGGTTTGAGGGTTTTGTGTGAAATTATGTACACGTTGCCTTTATTTCTCTGCTTTTTATGTTGTTAAAATACACAAAAAGGAAATAACCATTTATGTAAAAACACATGTGTAATTGCAATAATTTTCTGGGAAAAGTGCTTCATTTTCTTCATGAATTTCAAAGGTGCCAACACTTTTGGACATGACTGTATATTATTTTGTTTATATGCAGCTTTGGACGAATCGTACATAACAGAAAGTCAAAGTTGTGACTGCTCTCTCACTTCCTCTTGATGTCCAACTTGTCCGAAGGCAGTGACAGTGAAGGCGGTGTTGACTGGGCACAATACTTGTGTGAAGTAAAAACCTCACATGAGCCCTGGGAACACGAGTGCTGATACTGATAGAACGGCACCGCTACCGGATGCACAAGATCATTTTAGATGTTACGTCTTTACCCGCTCACCAGCTATCATATTGAATACCACCCTAAAGCAATGTGTATCGTATGCATTTTGCATAGCTTTGCCATTAAGTTGCAGTATTTTCTGGCCATTACATGGTGATATTATTTGGCCACTCTATGCAATGTTCATTGTGGGTTTATATAGCAGTAATATTTTGACAGTAATATATTTAGATACCGAATAACAACCTTAATTTACTAATATTTTTATCAGCTTTTGAACCCATGAGCAAGACTGGGTAGAGTGGTTAAGATGGTACATTTTGGTCTTGGGCCCATTTTCTCTAAAACCAGCTTTGTAAATGACAGATAATATAAAGAACATGAATCAATGATACTATACACACCTAGCACTAAGTCTACTCATAAGACACATAAAAAATAATGTCAAACAAAATCTATGTTCCTCGGGATACAACTCAACATTGACTGCTAAGATGTAATTGGCACCATAGTAAAGAACCACACATTGTGCTTTATTTATCTGTCACTATGTATTAAATAGAGGTCAAATAATTTTCATCACATTGCTTTATTTTCAGCTTCAAGGGTATAACAGAAGCCTGAAGACCTCTTAGTTATCTAAGATAGTATTCTCAACTAACTAATTACTTACATTCTATGGCAGCAACAACACATTGTAATTTTGCAGCTGTTCTTATTATGCATAAAGTACATACTTGTATGCATAGCTTGCGTCCAGACCAATAAAGCAGAGAAAATACACATGTGGCAGCCGTGCTCTCCACAGCCTTGTTTACGCTACAACTATTTTGGGCAGCCCCTAATTTATGTGTTAATAGATTGACAGTTCATGCATAGAAAAATGCATGACTCACATTTAGGTCACAGTGTCTTACATGATGTGCCAATCATGAAGGATTTCAGCTTATTCCGAAAGAACTTTAATAATGTTGTATACATCTTATATATTAACATCACATCTCTGGCATACAGTGGTATATGCATATAAAATATTAACAAAGTATTTGCAGTATTTTCAATTTAGACTAGAATTAACATTTATAATTTGAGATGTGTATTACTTATTGCATTTCTGCCTTATGTAAATGTACTAGCAATAATACAACTGTTCAATTTTGCATTATATCTAAGATGAAATCTAGTCAGCCAAGCTCTGCCATGTGTTTAGTAATAACAAAATTAAACGGTAATGTAGTTGTTACATTGTTAAGATTATCACGTCTGGATTCTGTTTCATGACATACGGCTAAAATCTTTCAAGATTGTAGCTGCAGGTTCCCCCTGTAATCTATATTAGAATCGTTGAGAGACGAAACCTCTAGATAAATTTATCTCAAGTTCTGTAATACAATCCAGTTCTACAAGTTCAAAGAGAAAATGCAGTCATGATTAAGACACGTGATTGTGTATGTCTGTGCATGCATGTGTACTGTATATAATTGAATGTCTTGCTTTTATCTTCACATACATATATATCTATATTCATACATATGTACATATATACAGTGGGGAAAATAAGTATGTAATACACTGCCAATTTTGCAAGTTGTCCCACCTACAAAGAATGGAGAGGTCTGTAATTTTTATCATAGGTACACTTCAGCTGTGAGACAGAATCTTAAAAAAATTCAGAAAATCACATTGTGATTTTTACATAATGAATTAGCATTTTATTGCATGAAAAAAGTATCTGATACAATAAAAAATAGAGCTTAATATTTGGTACAGAAACCTTTGGAATTACAGCAGTCAGATGTTTCCTGTAGTTTTTGACAAAGTTTGCACACACTACAGCAGTGATTTTGTCCCACTCCTCCATACAGATCATCTCCAGATCTTTCAGGTTTCGGGGCTGTCACCGTGTAACATTGAGTTTCAGCTCCCTCTGTTATGTTTTGGTAGCTGAGTAGGCAGGAGCAAAAAACCGCATAGGCAGCCAAACACCAGAGAGGTTGGAAACTAATAGGTTGCAGACCCCTAAACTAACTGCACAACTAGAAGCAGCCGTGGGACGTTCCTACGGTGCCCTAGACTCCTCATCACAGCCGGAGAGATAGCTATCCCTGAAGGTGGAAAGAGGAAAGCTAACTGCCCCGAAGTAGAGCCCCCAAAAGAATAGGAAGCCCCCAAACATATAATGGCGGTTAGACAAAATGAAAACACGAACACAGACAGAAAATAGATTGAGCAAACGCTGGGGCCCAAAACTGTCTAGATAGGACAGCATAGGAGAGAATACTGTCTGCAACCCAGAAAAACCCTAGGAAAAACTCCAACACTTCTGAATCCAAAAATACTGAGACCACACGGTCTCGACCACCTATATCAGATCTCTGGTGTGGACACGTAGCTACCCAGCAGAAAAATATCACAAGAACTGAGCAACTGAACAAATACAAAAAGAGAAAAGAGACCAGCCCAAGCCCCCAAAGGGGACCCGGCTGAACTCAAAAAGCAGCACAGCAAAAAACAAAGAAATTCAAACCACAGTAAAAAAAACTGAAAGAGACTTATTTGAATGCAAGCAGGAGACAGCAGAAAAGCAAGCTGAATTCTAACCTAGACCAGGATGTCATGGGTGCATCGCCACGAAGATTGTCGCGATTGCACATTCTGACTTCTCGCAGCTGAGTTGCTGTTTCTTTGTGTTTGGTAATGAGGGAGTTAATTTTACCTAGCTCTTTGCTAAGACTAGGTCCAGCCTCGCCCGGCTGCTTTTGATTATGTTCTAATTAGCTTCCTTTATATAGCTGCCAGTCTGCTGGTTAGATGCCGGTGAAAGCATTCATACAGACTGCAGATAGGATCGGTTCTGAGAAGACTTAAGCTAAGAGCTCTTTTGTTGTTTCTCCTCACCTTGCTTATAGTTTATCTCCTAGACCTTTGGTGTTCCCTCTGTGTTTTTATGTTGTATGCAAGACAGTATTTACTTTATCCCCTGTCTGTCTCGTTTGTCTATACTGTTTGTTAACCTTTACCTGTCCATTTCCTATGGTGGTAATCAGGGTCCTTCTAAGGACTAGATTACAGTGGTCAGGGATTTATAGGAGACAGGGTTTACGCTGGCGGCCTGGACCTCTGTACCATTAACAGTACCTCCAGGTAGAGGGACTAGTCAGGACCCCAGTTTAGGGTCAGCATAGACCCTGGTCCACCTCTAGCCAGAGACAGCGTGAAAAGGATTCAGTATTGACCCACAGGATATTATGTCAGGTAATACTATGCTATATATACATGTTAATGTTACCTATTTATATGTTATATAGAATGTTGTCCCACTTGATAGATTACTGACATTATTTATATATATATCTGCTAGACAGCGTGACATTTTCACCGGCCCAACTAAAGATTCTCCCCAGCTACCATGGATCCAGTAGCCCAGCTTGCCCTGCAGTTGCAGAGGTTGTCCATGGAGCTTACGGACATTAAGTCCAAGGTTTTGTCCCCCCCGGAGCAAACCAGATCTGAACCTAAGGTTGCTCTCCCGGACAGGTTCACTGGTGGGCGGGACAAATTTTTTACCTTCCGGGCTCCCCGGCCCTCCAGTCAGTAGATCGATTTTTTGCTGCCCTGGGTCTGGTGTATGATGACCCGGATCGGGTCTCCCTTGCTGAAACGAAGTTACGTAGGATACAGCAGGGAGATCGTCCGGCGGAGGAATTTTCTTCTGAGTTCCGTAGATGGGCCACAGATACTCAGTGGAATGACCCAGCTCTTAGGAGCCAGTTTTGTCAAGGGTTATCTGACACATTAAAAGATGTTTTGGCTCAGTATGATTCTCCTCCGTCACTGGAGGCTGCTATGGCCCTTGCTATTCGTATTGATAGACGGCTTCGGGGGAGGTGCGAGGTAACTCCGCCCCCTGTTATTACTCCACCCACTACTAAAGTCCCTTATATGGAGGTTCCCCTGGTCTGTTCTGAGGAACCTATGCAGTTGGGTGGGACATCATTTTGTAGGAGGGAATCGGCGGTGCGCCGCAAGACAAGAAGGTGTTTCTTCTGCGGGAGAGAGGGACATTTTGTTGGGGGGTGTCCCTCCCGTGCCTCATTGAGCAAAAAAGTCACCGAAAAACTGTTAATCCCAGGTTGTGTGGTGGACGACAACCTGGGAGTAGGTATTTCGTCCCCAGGTCCGTCTCAATTTCTCGTGCCTGCGGAGGTGGTGGTTGGTGCGAGAGTTGAGAGGATTTCTGTTCTTCTTGATAGTGGGTCTGGGGCTAATATGGTGGACGCTCGGTTTGCCCAGGTGCAAGGTATGCAACTGAGTGTATTGGCCAAACCGATCCCTATACTTTCTATTGACGCCAGACCTCTCGGTCAAGGTAGCTTTGTACAAGCTGTTCATAACATAGACCTTCGAGTAGGGGCAATACATAAAGAACAGTTGTCTTGTTATGTGTTGGAGGGTCTTCCTACTCCTATTGTGTTGGGACTTCCCTGGTTGGCTAAACATAACCCAGTGATTGATTGGCAATCCAGAAAGATAAGCCAGTGGGGTGAATTTTGCAAGAATAACTGCATGAACACGGTCATCGGTGCGGTCGTGCCTAGGACTTTGCCTCCTTTTCTGGAGGACTTTGGGAGATGTTCTCAGAGGAGGGGTGTCAAAAGTTACCTCCTCATCGCACGTATGACTGCTCAATAAAATTGCTTCCTGATGCCTTATCTCGTAGTTTCCCAGGGGCCGGAAAGACAGATGACCCGGTTCCTATCCTTCAGGAAAGAGTGGTGGTGTCGGCTGTGTGCTCTGAGCTTGAGGAGGAGGTGTTGGAGGCTCAGGGGGACGCCCCTGTAGGACCTCCAGGGAAACTGTTCCTAATCAGTTAAGACAAAAAGTTATCGAGGCACATCATAGTTCTGCTTTAGCAGGACATCCAGGGAGTAAAGCAACTGTGGATCTCCTTTCTCGCCGGTTTTGGTGGCCTAACTTAAATAAAGAGGTAATAACTTTTGTCGCGTCCTGTGGAGTTTGTGCTCGCTCTAAGACCCCACATACCCGTCCATCTGGGGTTCCTGAGGAGGAACGATTCTCATCGTCACTTGGTTCAGTTTGGAGAGGAGTGCTGAATGGTCTGAGTGCTATGGGGAACTGTTTCAAGCGGAGGTCTGATAGGAGGAGAGTGTCTGGTCCGGACCTAGGTGTGAACGATCTGGTGTGGTTGCCTACCAAGAATATAAAACGCAAAGTTCCCTCCTGGAAACTGGGTCCCAGGTTCATCGGTCCATACAGGATCAGTTCTATAATTAATCCTGTGGCATTTCGTCTGGACCTCCCTCCTACGTTTAAAATCCATAATGTATTCCACAAATCGTTGCTTAAGAGGTACGTGGCGCCAGTTATACCATCACTTCTACCTCCTCCCAGTGGTGGTCAATGGTAACTTAGAATTTCAAGTGTTGAAGATCATTGACTCACGTCTGAATCGCCGGTCCCTTCAGTATTTGGTTCATTGGAAGGGATATGTCCTGAGGAGAGGACGTGGGTCTCTGCGTCTGAGATTAATGCAGATCGATTGGTTTGGACCTTCCACACGACTTACCCGGACAGACCTGGCCCTGAGGGTCCGGAGGCCCCTCGTAGAAGGGGGGGTACTGTCATGGGTGCATCGCCACGAAGATTGTCGCGATTGCACATTCTGACTTCTCGCAGCTGAGTTGCTGTTTCTTTGTGTTTGGTAATGAGGGAGTTAATTTTACCTAGCTCTTTGCTAAGACTAGGTCCAGCCTCGCCCGGCTGCTTTTGATTATGTTCTAATTAGCTTCCTTTATATAGCTGCCAGTCTGCTGGTTAGATGCCGGTGAAAGCATTCATACAGACTGCAGATAGGATCGGTTCTGAGAAGACTTAAGCTAAGAGCTCTTTTGTTGTTTCTCCTCACCTTGCTTATAGTTTATCTCCTAGACCTTTGGTGTTCCCTCTGTGTTTTTATGTTGTATGCAAGACAGTATTTACTTTATCCCCTGTCTGTCTCGTTTGTCTGTACTGTTTGTTAACCTTTACCTGTCCATTCCCTATGGTGGTAATCAGGGTCCTTCTAAGGACTAGATTACAGTGGTCAGGGATTTATAGGAGACAGGGTTTACGCTGGCGGCCTGGACCTCTGTACCATTAACAGTACCTCCAGGTAGAGGGACTAGTCAGGACCCCAGTTTAGGGTCAGCATAGACCCTGGTCCACCTCTAGCCAGAGACAGCGTGAAAAGGATTCAGTATTGACCCACAGGATATTATGTCAGGTAATACTATGCTATATATACATGTTAATGTTACCTATTTATATGTTATATAGAATGTTGTCCCACTTGATAGATTACTGACATTATTTATATATATATCTGCTAGACAGCGTGACACAGGAAGAACAATTGATCACCGGCAAGAACCATGGGAGGTCAGCTCACTTATATCAGGCCAGTCCGTACCACCTGATAACCAATCGTCAGTTGCAGGTGGAGGCTTTTTGCTGTACAACATAGGTTCAATACCCTCAGCAACCACCAGAGGGAGCTTCAGCTCCGAAGTCGTCTCCAACACATTCACAACATCCCTCCAAAGATTTTCTATTGGGTTCAGGTCTGGAGGCTGGTAAGGCCACTCCAGGACCTTGAAATGTGTCTTACAGAGTCACTTCTTTTTTGCCGCTGCATGTTTTGGGTCATTGCCATGATGGAAGACCCAGCCATGACCCATCTTCAATGCTCTTACTGAAGAAAGGAGATTGTTGACTAAAATCTCACGATACACGATCCCATCCATTCTCTCTTCATTATGGTGCAGTGCATGTCCCATTTGCAGAAAATCACCCCAATGGATGATGTTTTCCCCACCATGCCTCACAGGAGGAACAGTGTTCTTGGGGTTGTACTGATCCATCTTCTTCCTCCAAACACGGCAAGTAGAGTTCATGCCAAAAAGTTCTATTTTGGTCTCATCTGACCACAGGACCTTTTTCTATGCCTCCTCTGGATCATTCAGATGGTCGTGGGTGAACTTCAAATAGGCCTGGACATGTGCTGGTTTGAGCATGGGGACCTTGAGTGCCCTGCAGGATTTTATCCATGACGGCATAGTGTATTACTAACGTTAATAAGGATAAAGAACTCCGGCACCAAAAACATTTTCTAGAATTTTTATTCTTTGGATGAGAAAGGCTCAGAAAATGCAAAATAAATTTCTCCTTAATATTAGATAGCAGCTGAAATTTTTTTTTCAAGAATGCAGACACAAATATTCATTCAACGTTTCGGCTAACAAGCCTTTTTCAAGAGATGTCTGTCTCTGTGAAATATAACAGAACTAATTACAAATAGTATCTGAAGATAAACAAAAATCGTCTAACATGTAAAAAAATGAATAGCATATGGAGTATATGTGCTTCAACATATTTATAGACCACTCAAAAACTTAATTAACAAAACACAAGGAAACACAAAAACAATGACTGCTACAAAAATCACCCTTAAAACTGAAGACAAGTCTGGGAAATAGCACTACAGCATAGATAAGAGCCAGAGAATTTCATCTGAAAATTTGGAAATTAGAATGAAATTTTTTTTTCTCTGATTGACATGATGATAAGAGGGAAACCAACTTAAAAGATAGCTAACTAAGGAAATGGTAACTGTATAGACATGAGTTGTGGTATGTATCCCATGTTCGGGACTTTCCTCTGTGAGGCATTAAATAGCTAAGCCTTTCAATTTGTTCAAGGTTCATTTTGAAATAGGGCAATTTTATTAGTTTTATGTTTTATTATAGTATTGATGTTCTCCATAGCTAACAAACAGCACTAGTATACGTACTTCTAGATACTGTTCGATGTTCGAAGTGAAGATTGTTCTTCACGGTATTTACTTGAAAATGTTATTAATGTTCTACCCCTTTTTTCTTCTTTGCTACGATTCTCCCCTCCTTTCCTGTTCTCTCCCCCTCCCCCACTTCCTGAACCCATATATTATTCTTATAGGCTCGAGGACTAAAGACCACTTCATCACGCAATACCATGGCGGACCCAAATAAGGTGCACACATTTATTTCATTTAATGCACATGGACTTAATTCTCCAAATACGAGACGCCATACATTACAGTTGTTTAAAAGACAACAGGCAGATATCCTACTTATCCAAGAGACACACTTCAAGCCAGATAAGATTCCTTCTTTTGAAAGATCGGATTACAATAAGTGGTTCCATGCAACCACTACACAGTCCGGTTCAAGGGGGGTGTCAGTGGCGATAGCAAGGGGAGTGTCCTTCCAGCAGAGAGAGATTATGTCGGATCCTCTGGGACGTTACATTTTTGTTAAGGGATTATTAGATGGTTGCCTAGTAACATTATGCAGTCTATACGCCCCGAATAAAAGATTGTTAAAATGGCTGATTGCAATCTTAAAAAAAATTGACAGCTTCAGAGAGGGTGTATTAGTGGTAGGCGGGGACCTCAATGTAGCTCTGGAACCTATGTTGGATACTACCAAACAAAAAAGCTTGATCTCCCCAAAAGATTTATGTAGAATTAAAGCTCAGTTGAACAAACTACAGTTGATTGATTCCTGGAGATACATGAATCCATCTGACCGGGACTATACTTTTTATTTCCACCCTCATAGATCTTATCATCGCTTAGATTATATATTTATACCCAGCAGACTACTTTCTAACACAAGACAGGCAAATATAATTCCGAATATTTACTCTGACCACTCGGCGGTACTATTAAAACTTCAAATTTCTAAAATGTGTCCCAAACACAGAATTTGGCGTCTGAATGAATCTGTACTTAGTAATACTGAAATACAGGGACGTATGTTTAGAAGACTTACACAATACTTTGAGCAGAATACCCAGGAAGAAATTTCCCCGCAGATCTTGTGGGAAGCGCACAAATCGGTAGCTAGAGGAGAACTTATATCTATCACCTCCTTTCTTAACAAACAGCGACAAAAAGAAATTAATGACTTATATGATAATATAACGCAGCTTGAACTTTGTCACAAAGGTAAGCCCGATCAACAAACTTTAGAAACGTTACAAAAAAAAAGACAGCAGCTCAGGGACATACTTAACTCAAGATCAGCCAAACTCTATACTTCGTGGAAACAAAGAATGTATGTACATGGTGACAAAGCCTCTAAATTACTATTGTCTCAATTAAGGAAGAGACAGGCTCGCACTTTGATCAATTCAATTAAAAATGATCAGGGGGTAAGCTCACAAAATCCGAAAATTTAGAGTTGGCTTTCCTTGACTATTATAAACAATTATATAATCTACGTTCAGAGGAAACTGCGGAGAACTCACTCAAAAAACATAGAGATATAAAATCTTTTTTAAACCAACTAAATCTACCAGTCCTAACAGACCTTCAAAAAAAGCAACTGACCAAGCCATTCACGATGGAGGAGCTCCGGTCTGCCCTGTTAAAGAGTCCTAGTGGGAAAGCGCCGGGCCCAGATGGGTTCCCAGTGCATTATTACAAAACCTTCTCGTCTCTGCTGCTTCCACACTTGCTAAATGTATGTAACGCTGCTCTAGATGGCTGCCCTTTGCCTAATCAAATGCTTGAAGCTAGGATATCTTTGATGTACAAAGATGGGAAAGATCCAGAACTGTGTAGTAGCTATAGACCGATATCCCTTCTTAATGTTGACTTAAAGATACTAGCTAGTTTGATGGCGAAACGATTGGCCAAACTTTTACCATACTTAATATCCCTAAACCAGACTGGCTTTGTGGAAGGGAGAGAGGGTAGGGATAATGTTCATAAGATATTGCATCTTCTTCAATATACAAAATACCAAAAACTTCCACTGGTGCTTCTAGGAACAGACGCTGAGAAGGCCTTTGACAGGGTAGATTGGGGCTATTTGAGAGAAGTAATGGCAAGTTTTGGTCTCCCAAACACTTTTATAGCAGCAATAATGGCAATGTATAACAACCCCTCTGCCCAAATCAGAATTAATGAATTTACAACAGAAGCGTTTGCCATTAAGAATGGAACAAGACAGGGATGCCCAATGTCCCCTTTACTTTTCGTCCTAGCGATGGAGCCCTTACTAATAGCTATACAACAGCATTCTGGAATAGAAGGAATCCAAATAAACAAGACTCACTATAAAACGGCGGCATTTGCGGATGATCTATTGATCCTGATGACTAAACCTCTAGTGGGAATACCGGCTCTAATGAATTTATTGGAGATATATGGCAGCTTCTCCAACTTTAAAGTGAACATGTCTAAGTCAGAAATATTAGATTTTCATATTCCGTTAAATACCAAGATTAAGCTTAAAAGTATGTACCCCTTCACATGGCCTAAACAGCATATTACGTATCTGGGTGTAAAGCTGGGAAGAACAAATGAAGATCTCTTTCGACTGAATATTCCTCCATTAATCTCTGCGGTTGAATCATCCATAAAAACATGGAAGGATTCATATATCTCATGGATGGGGAGGAAAAACTTATTGAAGAGTTTGATTCTTCCCAGATTTACCTACCTATTCCAAATGCTTCCTATAAATATCCCTAAACACTATCTTACCAAAATTAATATGCTGTTTCGAAAATACATATGGAAGGGACAAAAATCACGTCTAGCCTACAGAACCTTATCCTTACCCAAATATAGGGGTGGAATGGGAGCCCCAGATATATTGAAATACTGTCAAGCTGCGATGTTATCTAGAGTAGTTGATCTTATACGAAATCCTCATGATAAACAGTGGATTAAAGTGGAGGAAGCCACTGCCCCTCTACCCTTGAGAACGATTTTCTTGAAATGCGCTCATGAGAAATTAGTCATTCCATTGTATAATATACATACTAGAGCAACTTTGAAATTATGGAGAGAGGTAGTGGGAGACCTTGCCCCCCCACTTTCCCCTCTGCTTAAACTGGCAGATATAATTCCGCAATTGTTCCACCCTCGAAATGATAACTCAAAAAATTCTGGAGGGCTATCTAATGTATCACTGGATCGCCTTCTGAGAGATGGGACACTCCCTTCGTTATCAGATCTACAGGGGTTTCCGGGGCTTTCTGGCTTGACTTTTGTCCAATATGGTGCTATAAGAGACCTGATGAAACGATATTTATGTGTCTCAGATTTTTCACGCCCTTTAACTACATTTGAAACTCTTTGTGCAACGGTCCATAAACCAAAAAAACTAATATCAACCATATACCAATTGTTAATAAATTTAAACTGTTGCTTCAAGAGAGCCTTTATTGCACTTTGGGAAAAAGATCTGGGTTATAGATTTACTTCAGACCAAGTATCCAAAATATACAAACAGTCACACGGACCAACACAATGCGTCAGAGCACAGGAGAACTCCTTTAAAATAATAACCAGGTGGTACATTACGCCAAAACAGAGTGGTATTTGGAGGGCTGGAAAACCAGCAAAATGTTGGAGATGTGGTGATCTGGAAGGCACATATATCCATATGTTGTGGTTTTGCCCTCCACTTAAGCAATTCTGGCACCTTGTGGAAAAGTTTATACAAAGTGTATTAAATAAGCCATGTAGGCTGTCACCTGAAATAGTGTTACTAAACTTTCCGATGTGGCCTGGACAAAAGCATACCTCTATTCTAGTTCAGCATATTTTGACTGCGGCAAAACTGTTGGTCCCGACCTATTGGAAAACACCGATTGTTCCAACCACCTTGCAACTATGTGAGAAAATCGATCTGTTGTTCTCTGTAGCTAAACTTGTAGCACTAGTAAATTGTTCACAGCCTTCTTTTGAAAAAATATGGCGTCCATGGATTCGTTTTAGATCCTGACGTATGGGTCCTTGAATCTATGGTAATATTTATATTGTAATATTTATATGGTAATATTATAATGACATACAGTCAAGAGTTGTTAAATATCGGGTCTTGTCCTCTCCAAACCCCTCCCTCCCCCTGCATACTCACCCTCTCCTTCTTTCTCTTCACCCTTTTCCTTACTATACTTTATTTTTCTTCTTCTTTCTTTTATTTCTTGTAAGCAAGCTAATGCATAATATAGTGGTCTATAGATTTCCATGATTAAATAAAGATCAAACAATCAGGATATTAGACATATAAGCTTTTATTTGACTGGATAACTGTCAACATGTAGACACTTGTACAAGAATGCTACCCTATGATAGTACATGTTTACCAATGTATACAAATTTGATGCTTGCTATGATGTTTATTGTTATTGTTATCTAACTCTTTAATAAAAAGATCTTTGAAAAGAAAAAAAAAAAAAAGAATTTTTTTTTTCTCTTTCTACTTTACTAACATGAAGATTCCTTTTAAAGAAAAATGGTATAGGTCCCAATGAAATCAAAAAGAAAAAAGGCGTATAATGAAGACCAGGCTGACAAAGGGTTAAACAAGCTCTGTGTCTGCATCAGAGGATAACATGTATCAGACAAAGGTAAATACCTGCATGCAAAAGTGTGAAGAGGTAACGCTGGGTGTGCGCCCCCCAGGTGGGGGAGTCCAGATATGGGCGTCCGGTGAGAGAAGAAGAAAATCTGAGTGACACGAGTCAGAAAAGCCGGCCTTTTATGTGCCAAGTCTTTCGTGTTCAGGGAAAACTTCCGGGTTGCTGCGAGTGCAGGAAAGGCTAATGCACGCATGCGCAGGCCGAAAAACAGATAAGAGAGGCCGATTAGAGCCGAAAACAGTGAACTGGGCATGCGTGTGCGTCCTGCATGAGGACGGAAGAATACACATTACCTCGTATCTGCATTCTAGGAAAAAGAAAGAAGAAATTAGAGCACATGTTTAAATAATATATAGCATCTTCAGAGCGAGAAAAGTGGGAATCTAAAGGCAATATAATGCATAAATAGCAATGTACATAATGATATATACAAAAAAAGTCTGTGCATAAAGAAAAATATAATGTCAGCACACAAATCCCTATCATAACTAAATATGGATTCATTATAATTAACCAGATGAATTTGCATGAATACACACATAAGCTTAATGGGAGAAAATAATACATGAAGACCTATAGAGAGGGGTCACCCAGATAAAAGGATGTATTGAAAAAGAAGAGGAGGCTTAGAACACATTTTAGTAAGAGAGTTCATATTCCCTATTAAGACCTAACGGTGTGAGAGTCTGGAGCATGTGTATCCAAAATGCCTCACGCTCTTTCAATTTTTTAAATTTTTAACTAACATTAATGTTTGAGACTGTGGTCCCAGCTCTCTTCAGGTCATTGACCAGGTTCCCCGATGTAGTTCTGGGCTGATTCCTGACCTTTCTCAGAATCATCCTTGCCCCACAAGGCGAGATCTTGCGTGTAACCCTTAACCAATGAAGATTGACAGTCACCTTGAATTTCTTCCATTTTCTGATAATTGTGCCAACAATTGCCTTCTCACCAAGCTGCTTACTATATTGTCCTGTAGCCCATCCGAGCCGTGTGTAGGTCTACAATTTTGTCCCAATTGTCTTTAGGGAAGAAAGAAGTAGATCCAGCTTCTGATCCACAGTTCAAAGAGACGTGGTTTAAAATCATGAAGTCTTTATTTTCAGAAGAGTAAAAAATCAATAGAGAAATTCAAAAATACAAAATATAGGAAACAAAATCCTATTTGATGAAGGAGTGGTAGGGAGGACAAAAATAAATTGAGGCTATCAGACGCATTTCGAAATGTGAAATATGTGGATCAGAAACTGGATCAACTTTTTCCTTCCCTGTGTTTAACTAATGCTATGAGGTGGTGTAGATTGCGGGCTCCTGTGGAAATTGAGTTACACTGAAGGGTGAGCTGTTTTTTTCCTTTTTTCTTTTCACTCCAGTTGTCCTTAGACAACTCTTTGGTCCTGGCCATGGTGGAGAGGTTGCAGTGTGATGATTATTTGAGTGTGTGGACAGGTGTATTTAACACAGGTAACGAGTTCAAACAGGTGAAAATAATACAGGTAATGAGTGCAGGTCTGTGAGAACCAGAATTCTTACTAGTTGGTAAGTGATCAAATAGTTATTTCATGTAATAAAATGCAATTTATATATTTAAAAATCATACAATGTGATTTTCAGATTTTTTTAGAGTCTGTCTCTCACAGTTGAAGTGTACCTATGATAAAAGTTACAGACCTCTCCATTCTTTGTAGGTGAGAAAACTTGCGAAATTGGCAGTGTATAAAATACTTATTTTCCTCACTGTACATATGTATATATAAAGATATATATGTACAGTTAGGTCCATAAATATTTGGACAGAGACAACATTTATCTAATTTTGGTTCTAGACATTACCACAATGAATTTGAAACAAAACAAATCAGATGCAGTTGAAGTTCAGACTTTCAGCTTTCATTTGAGGGTATCCACATTAAAATTGGATGAAGGGTTTAGGAGTTTCAGCTGCTTAACATGTGCCACCCTGTTTTTAAAGGGACCAAAAGTAATTGGACAAATGACTCCAAGGCTATTTCATGGACAGGTGTGGGCAATCCCTTTGTTATGTCATTCTCAATTAAGCAGATGAAAGGGCCGGAGTTGATTTGAGGTGTGGTGTTTGCATTTGGAAGGTTTTGCTGTGAAGGAAACATGTGGTCACAGGAGCTCTCCATGCAGGTGAAACAAGCATCCTTAAGCTGCAAGAACAGAAAAAAACCCATCCAAGAAATTGCTACAACATTAGAAGTGGCAAAATCTACAATTTGGTACATCCTGAGAAAGAAAGAAAGCACTGGTGAACTCATCAATCCAAAAAGACCTGGGAGCCCACGGAAGACAACAGTGGTGGATGATCGCCGCATACTTTCTTTGGTGAAGAAGAACCCGTTCACAACATCAACTGAAGTCCAGAACACTCTCAGTGAAGTAGGTGTATCTGTCTCTAAGTCAACAGTAAAGAGAAGACTCCATGAAAGTAAATACAAAGGGTTCACATCTAGATGCAAACCATTCATCAATTCCAAAAATAGACAGGCCAGAGTTAAATTTGCTGAAAAACACCTCCAGAAGCCAGCTCAGTTCTGGAAAAGTATTCTATGGACAGATGAGACAAAGATCAACCTGTACCAGAATGATGGGAAGCCAAAAGTTTGGAGAAGAAAGGGAACGGCACATGATCCAAGGCACACCACATCCTCTGTAAAACATGGTGGAGGCAACGTGATGGCATGGCCATGCATGGCTTTCAATGGCACTGGGTCACTTGTGTTTATTGATGACATAACAGCAGACAAGAGTAGCCGGATGAATTCTGAAGTGTACCGGGATATACTTTCAGCCCAGATTCAGCCAAATGCTGCAAACTTGATTGGACGGCGCTTCATAGTACAGATGGATAATGACCCCAAGCATACAGCCAAAGCTACACAGGAGTTTATGAGTGCAAAAAAGTGGAACATTCTTCAATGGCCAAGTCAATCACCAGATCTTAACCCAATTGAGCATGCATTTCACTTGCTCAAATCCAGACTTAAGAGGGAAAGACCCACAAACAAGCAAGACCTGAAGGCTGCGGCTGTAAAGGCCTGGCAAAGCATTAAGAAGGAGGAAACCCAGCGTTTCGTGATGTCTATGGGTTCCAGACTTAAGGCAGTGATTGCCTCCAAAGGATTCGCCACAAAATTTTGAAAATAAAAATATTTTGTTTGGGTTATGTTTATTTGTCCAATTACTTTTGACCTCCTAAAATGTGGAGTGTTTGTAAAGAAATGTGTACAATTCCTACATTTTCTAACACATATTTTTGTTCAACCCTTCAAATTAAACGTTACAATCTGCACTTGAATTCTGTTGTAGAGGTTTCATTTCAAATCCAATGTGGTGGCATGCAGAGCCAACTCGCGAAAATTGTGTCACTGTCCAAATATTTCTGGCCCTGACTGTATATGAAGAAGAAAGTAAGACATACAATTGTATGCAACTGGATTGTAATACAGAATATAGATAAATTTATCTAGAGTAGTGTTGAGCATTCCGATACTGCAATATCGGGTATCGGCCGATATTCGCGGTATCGGAGTTCTGATACTGAGTTCCGATACTTTTAGGATATTGAATGCCGGAATCGGAAGTTCCCATAATGCAATGAGCCAGTTTGATTTTATTCAGCCAATGAGGAAACCTAAGAAGTGTGGGCACATCCTGTTATGCATGTTAGGCTGCGGGCATGTTAACTAATGGCATGGCTGTGATTGGCTGCTGAAATTATGTCATGATGCACTATAAAAGCCGCCGCCGCCATTTTCGGTTCACTCTGCTGTGAATTTACGTAGGGACAGGATGCATGCTGTTCTGACTCTGAGGGACAGTTTGAGCTAGCGATTTGCTTTATTGTGCTTTACCCAGGCTACTTTAGCAACCGCTGTGTGAGAAGCTTTCTTTTGCCTTGCAGCGCTGTTCACGGCTGTCTGCGAGGTCTCTGTGTGTGAGTGCAGCTCACGCTGTAGTGTGTTCTGCAGCCACCTCCGTTTGTAGTGCGCTCAGCATGCGTCACTGCCTCATACATTGTCCTTTTTTGCATTAGTGCAATGCTGCTCATCTTTCCACACTTCTCCTATTAGTGTGGTTCCATCTGTATCCAGCTAGATAGTTTGAAAACACTATATAGGAGAAGATAGAGGAGCTTTTCTGCAGCCATAATACTCATTTATGTATTGATTTATTGTACAGTCATTGTATTGTAGTTTCATTATTTGCAATTAATTTGTATGTTACCATTGTGCACAGATTCCTTTGTTATATTTTCCAGGCTATGTGCTTTGGCAAATTATACAGTTGTTACATGTTAGCAGGGTCCCGGCAGGGTCCACATTGTTTTTAATGTTTTTAAGTATGTGTTAATAAAGTTCTCCTTATGTTTGATTGATTATCTTGTTGTGGTGTGCATAATTGTCAGTGGTCTTCTTTTACTTCCCAATTACTTCATTTTTGGCCACTGTTTTTGCACCCCTTATTATTATTATGATTGATTGCTGTGCACCATCGTATTTACATTGGCACTGTTCATGGCTGTCTGCAAGGTCTCTGTGTGTGCGTGCAGCTCACGCTGTAGTGTGTTCTGCATACACCTCCAGTTGTAGTACGCTCAGCGTGCATCACTCACTGCCTCATACATTGTCCTTTTTTGCATTAGTGCACTGCTGCTCATTTTTCCACATTTCTCCTATTAGTGTGGTTCCATCCGTATCCAGCTAGATAGTTTGAAAACACTATATAGGAGTAGATAGAGGAGCTTTTCTGCAGCCTTGCAGCGCTGTTCACGGCTGTCTGCGAGGTCTCTGTGTGTGAGTGCAGCTCACGATGTAGTGTGTTCTGCATACACCTCCAGTTGTAGTACATTCTGCGTGCATCACTCACTGCCTCATACATTGTCCTTTTTTGCATTAGTGCACTGCTGCTCATTTTTCCACATTTCTCCTATTAGTGTGGTTCCTTCCGTATCCAACTAGATAGTTTGAAAACACTATATAGGAGTAGATAGAGGAGCTTTTCTGCAGCCTTGCAGCGCTGTTCATGGCTGTCTGCGAGGTCTCTGTGTGTGCATGCAGCATATGCTGTAGTGTATTCTGCAGCCACCTCCGTTTGTAGTACGCTCAGCGTGCGTCACTGCCTCATACATTGTCCTTTTTTGCACTGCTGCTCATTTTTCCACATTTCTCCTATTAGTGTGGTTCCATCCGTATCCAGCTAGATAGTTTGAAAACACTATATAGGAGTAGATAGAGGAGCTTTTCTGCAGCCTTGCAGCGCTGTTCACGGCTGTCTGCGAGGTCTCTGTGTGTGAGTGCAGCTCACGATGTAGTGTGTTCTGCATACACCTCCAGTTGTAGTACATTCTGCGTGCATCACTCACTGCCTCATACATTGTCCTTTTTTGCATTAGTGCACTGCTGCTCATTTTTCCACATTTCTCCTATTAGTGTGGTTCCTTCCGTATCTAACTAGATAGTTTGAAAACACTATATAGGAGTAGATAGAGGAGCTTTTCTGCAGCCTTGCAGCGCTGTTCACGGCTGTCTGCGAGGTCTCTGTGTGTGCATGCAGCATATGCTGTAGTGTATTCTGCAGCCACCTCCGTTTGTGCGTCACTGCCTCATACATTGTCCTTTTTTGCACTGCTGCTCATTTTTCCACATTTCTCCTATTAGTGTGGTTTTATTCGTATCCAGCTAGAATATTTGCAAACACAATACAGGAGTAGATAGTGGAAGAGGAGCCTTTCTGCTGGCTTGTGCCCTTCAGCCCCAGCCAGATTAGTATTAGCCTATTTTGGAGCCTCATCCATTGAATTGGAGGTTACCTTCCTGCATTGTAATAGCTACAAAAAGTTTGTGAAATTGTGATACTATCGGTTTTTACATCTTTGGGCACATTCAGTGTCTTTTGTGAAAAAAAAAGTTAATAAAGTTGAATCACCAAACACTCCATTTTTACAGTTGTGTAGGCCACATTAGCTCATATTAAAGTCTAGTCCACACGTTATAAAATTAGTGTTTCTTATACCTTTTACCAGCTGTTCAGGAATAAGCACACTAAGCCCTTAGTACTTTTCTGCCTATCTTTATCACTAGTCTAGCAAGATGAAGAAGGCAAGGAGTAAGGCACGTAATCGTGGGTGTGGAGTTTCTGCAGGGAGAGGACGTGGGGATTCTGTGCTTGCTGCGGCACCAGTGACTCAGCATCCCCCAGTTTTACCAGGGAACAGTATTTTATGCACAGCTTTGTAGGAGCTCGCCGTACCCCACTGCTGTGTGACGACCAAATTGAAGCTGTTGTCGGATGGATGGCAGCTAACGCATCGACTTCAATTAGTTCCAAATCCTCTCAGGTCCAGAGCAATGAAGAGCTCCCATCTGTCTCTTCATCACCACCTGCCAAATTGCCCAGGCAGTCAGAGAGCCCTGGACAGGAGCCATTTCTACTTCAGTTCTCTGAATCTGTTGGCTTGGAAAGAGGGGGTTAGACAAGCAGCATTAGAGAATTGGAAGAAGAGGTAGTATGCAGTGATGCACAATAGCTTTGTCTCTCTGAATCTGAAGAGGCGGGTGGGCCAGTGCCTATGGTCAGCACACCTCAGTATGCATCTGATGATGAGACTCAGGTGCCAATTTCTGGTGCGTACAGTGCTGTTGAGACTACCCAGGAGAAGCAGGCGTTTGAAGAGGGTAGTGTAGATGATGAGGTCCTTGACCCATCATGGCGTGAGGAAGAGGAAGAGATTCCCCGAACGGCCAAAAAAGGAGGGAGAGGGAGGGGCAGACTCGGTTGCCTGTAGCCTCCACTTCGGCACCCATTAAGAGCATGCCTCTTCCAAATCCCCAAACGGGCGCTCCCAAGACTTGCAGGGCCTGGTCCTTTTTTGACACAGTTGCAGATGACATTTGCTTTGTCAAATACAAGCTGTGTAATCAGAAAGTGAAAAGAGGGAAAAGTGTCAGCAACCTCAATACCACAAATAGGTGGAAACATGTGCGGACCAAGCACGTGGTGGAGTTACAAAGACACACTGAAGACATAGGCCAACCTACAGCGCCACCAACCACCTCTTCAGCTCGTGTTGTGGCCTCTTCCTCCAGCTCACACACAGCTGGTTCGGCTTCCTCACAGGATCACCATGGAAGAACCTCTGGCACTGTTGTACTGAGACACAGTGTCATTCCACCCACAGCACCATGTTCCCTGTCATCCTCACACTCCCAGGCCAGTCTACAGCCATCGGTAGCACAGGCATGGGAGAAAAGGCGCGCATACTCAGCAAACCACCCCCGAGCACAGACTCTGAATGCTGGCATTGCAAAACTACTGTTGCTTGAAATGCTCTCATTCAGGCTGGTGGAGACTGACACCTTCCGTAACTTCATGGCATTGGCAGTCCCACAATACAACGTGCCCAGCCGCTTTTATTTCAGCAGGCAAGCCGTCCCTGCCCTGAAAAAGCATGTGGAGGGAAAAATTAAACATGCGCTACTAAACGCCGTCAGTAGCAAGGTCCACCTGACCACTGATGCGTGGACCAGTAACCATGGACAGGGACGATATCTTTCCCTTATTGCCCATTGGGTAAATGTTGTGGAGCCGGGTACAGATCTTGAGAGTGGCGCTGTACGTGTTCTGCCAACTCCAAGGATTGCAGAAATCCAGTCTGTACACATTGACTCCTCCTCATACTCCAGTTCCTCTGAATCAGCGCTGCAGGAGCCGTCACAGTCTACCTCCACATGGACCCGTGAACCCTTACCTGTTATGACTGATATGAGCACAGCCGTGGCGAAACGTAAACAGGCCGTATTGAAATTAATTTCAATGGGAATCGAAGCCACACAACGCAGGAGCTCTGGAATGCCATCAAGCATGAGAGCAACGTGTGGTTTGTGCCAGCGAATCTCCAGCCAAGCAAGGTAGTGTGTGACAATGGCCAAAATCTCGTGGCATCTCTGGGCCTAGGCAACCTCACTCACATCCCATGTCTGGCACATGTGCTCAACTTGGTCGTGCAGTCTTTTTTGAGGGACTATCCGGATCTTGATGCACTGCTGCACAAGGTCCGCATAGAGTGCGCTCACTTGTGGAGTTCCAGCATAGTGTATTATAGGAACGCGTCTTTAGTGCCGCAGGTGGTGTACTAACAGACCGTCGCATGCCACTATCCTCCGATAACGTTGACCGGTTTATTTTTCTGAAAATGAACAAGGCCTGGATCTTGCAGGAATTTGCCAGTCCTCTTCCAGATTAAATAATTGTTTGGCAACAGTATCCAGGTCTCCTGTTGTGTTCATGTTTCTACCACCTGAACTGTAATTCCTAGGCTCCAACACCGCCAGTTGCTGCTCAGAAGTGCCGTCTGCACAGTCAACACTTGCTCCTTTGTTATTGTGGTTCTGTAACGTCAACTGATCCCCTGCTGTGTGTCCAACAATTTTGCCTGCTCTGTCCACATTCACACTGTCTACTACAGATATTAAACTTGCTCCAATTAGGCCTCTGGCTACACTCTGTTTCTACTGTAATCCCTGGGCTCCAACACCGCCAGTTGCTCTCTCAGAAGTGCCATCTGCACAGTCAACACTTGCTCCTGTGTTATTGAGGTTCTGTAACGTCAGCTGATCCCCTGCTGTGTGTCCGGCAATTTTGCCTGCTCTGTCCACATTCACACTGTCTACTACAGATATTAAACTTGCTCCAATTAGGCCTCTGACTACACTCTGTTTCTACTGTAATCCCTGGGCTCCAACACCGCCAGTTGCTGCTCACAAGTGTCTTTGGCACGGGTACTCCCTCCTGCCCAGCCTGGTTCCAGCATGCCAGCTGTTTCCGGGTAGTGTCAACATCACTTTGCCTCCAATACGTTGTCCTGTCGTGTTGCGGTCGGGTTAGCCGACTCTATGGTGCCTGCAGTTTAGGTGCTTCCTATGTGGGCTGCTGGATCTGGCAATGAAGGTTGGTTCCGTAGTGCCAATAATAGGACAAGCTCCCCCTGTAGGACTGTGGTTTTCCGTAACTCCGGGCGGCTCGCGGCCTTGCAACTTTTTTTTTCATGGGTACCTTCTGCTGCCTATCTGAGTTCCAGTACCAATAGCTGGTTCTTTGGAAGTCAATCTTGAATATGTCCCCCTGGGTTCCAGTAACATCAGCTGGTTCCAGGCAGAGCCTTTGGCTTAGGTGCCTCCTTCTCAGTATCCGAGTTCCACCAACGTCTGCTGGTCCTTGGTAGTCCTTGGTAATTCCTGCTATTCCATTTGATTGGGCTAAATCTCTATGCCTTTAATGTCTCCTCCACCTCCCTCAATACATTCTACTGTTATGATTTGGTAGCTGAGGAGAGCAGGCAAAAATGGCAATACACCAGAGAGGTTGGAATCTACTGGATTGCAGTACCCTGACTAACCAACTCAACTAAAGGCAGCCGTGGAGCGTTCCTACATTGGTCCTAGACGCCTCGTCACAGCCTGAGAGGTTAACTACACCTAAAGATAGAAAGAGGAAAGCTATCTGCCCCGGAGCAGATCCCCAAAGAACATAGGAAGCCCCCAAACATGTAATGGCGGTTAAACAAGAGGAAATACAGACACAGACAGAAAATAGTATGAGCAAACGTTGGGGCCCAAACTACCTGGACAGAAAAGGATAGGAAGGACACTTACTGCAATCCAAAAAACCCTAAAAAATACCAACTCTACTAATTGAAAAAACACCTGAGATCACACGACCTCTACCACCTAAATTAGTTCTCTGGTGTCACAAAACTAAGCCGCAGCCACTGAAAAAACTGGAAAAGGCAAATGAACAAATAACAGTGGCTCAGATAAACTGAGAGGAGCACAAGCCCCCGGAGGGACCTGGCTGACCTCCACAGAAGTGCAGGGAACAATGCAAAAAGCAAGCACAAAAATAAAAGCAGAAAATATCTTATCCGATAGCAGAAGATGCAGGCAAGACTCAGCAAGCTTCCAAGTGAACCAGGAACCACAGTTGAGACAAGAACAATTGATCACCGGCAACCATGATGGGAGGGAACCTCCCTTATATAAGACCAGTCTGTAACTCCTGATTGCCAACCCTCATTGAATGGTTCAGTACTGTTTGTAACCACCAGAGGGAGCTTCTGCTCAGAATTCATTTCTAACACATTCACAACATTCTACATTATTCTTAGTTGTTTTCCTTCATGTAGAATTAACCTACAAGGAAAGTAAGGGTTTATTTTCATACCGATATTTGTGTCCCATTGACTTGCATTGTTTTCCGGTATCGAAATT
Source organism: Oophaga sylvatica (assembly GCA_033576555.1). Classification (NCBI taxonomy): domain Eukaryota; kingdom Metazoa; phylum Chordata; class Amphibia; order Anura; family Dendrobatidae; genus Oophaga; species Oophaga sylvatica. The sequence continues at coordinate 244,477,904 of JARQOD010000005.1, forward strand.
GGCGATATCCGATCTTTTTGGGGTGTCGGTCCGATCCAATCAGATCCGATATTTCCCAATATCGGAAAGTATCGCTCAACACTAATCTAGAGGTTTCGTCTCTCAACAATTCTAATATAGATTACAGGGGGAACCTTTATATATCTATGAAAAGTAAAAAAATAGAGACGCAACAACTATATACAGTGGGGAAAAAAATATTTAGTCAGCCACCAATTGTGCAAGTTCTGCCACTTAAAAAGATGAGCGAGGTCTGTAATTGATATCATAGGTAGACCACAACTATGAGAGTCAAAATGAGAAAGCAAATCCAGAAAATCACCTTGTCTGATTTTGCAAGATTTATTTTGCAAATTACGGTGGAAAATAAGTATTTGGTCACCTAAAAACGTGCAAATTTCTGTCTCTCACAGAGCTACAGCTTCTTCTTTAAGAGGCTCCTCTGTCCTCCACCTATTACCTGTAGTAATGGCACCTGTTTGGACTTATTATCAGTATAAAAGACACCTGTCCACAACTGAAACAGTCACACTCCAAACTCCACTATGGTGAAGACCAAAGAGCTGTCAAAGGACACCAGAAACAAAATTGTAGCCCTGCACTGGGCTGGGAAGACTGAATCTGAAATAGGCAAGCAGCTTGTTGTGATGAAATCACTGATAATCTCCCTCGATCTGGGACTTCATGCAAGATCTCACACCGTGGGGTCAAAATGATCACAAGAACAGTGAGCAAAAATCCTAGAACCACACGGGCGGACCTATTGAATGATCTGCATAGAGCTCTGAACACTGTAACAAAGGCTACCATCAGTAACTGTCATGGGTGCATCGCCACGAAGATCGTCGCGATTGCACATTCTGACTTCTCACAGCTGAGCTGCTGTTTCTTTGTGTTTGGTAATGAGAGAGTTAATTTTACCTAGCTCTTTGCTAAGACTAGGTTCAGCCTCGCCCGGCTGCTTTGGATTATGTTCTAATTAGTTTCCTTTATATTCCTGCCAGTCTGGGTGTTGGATGCCGGTGAAAGCATTCATATAGTTTAGCAGACTGGATCGGTTCTGGGAATACTTAAGCTAAGAGCTCCTTAGTTGTTTTTACTCTTACAGCTTATAGTTTATCTCTGGGACCTTTGGTGTTCCTACTGTGTGTGAGTGTTGTATGTAAGACTTTATTTACTTTATTTCTTATCTTTCTTGTATGTCTTTCTGTTCATTAACCGTTACCTGGTCATTCCCTTTGGTGGTATTCAGGGTCCTTCTTAGGACTAGAATACAGTTGGCAGGGATTGATAGGAGACAGGGTTTACGCTGGTGGCCTGGACCTCTGTACCTTTAACAGTACCTCCAGGTTGAGGGATTAGTTAGGACCCCAGTTAGGGTCAGCTTAGACCCCGTCACCCTCTAGCCGGAGACAGCGTATAACGGATTCCGTTTTGACCCACTGGACTTTCTGTCAGGTAAATCCATGTTATAATATATCTATGCGCATGTTATATAGTATGTTGCCCTTTTGATATAGATTATTGTCATCACATATATATATCTGCTATACAGCGTGACATTTTCACCGGCCCATACTAAAGATTCTCCCCAGCTATCATGGATCCAGTAGCCCAGCTGGCCCGGCAGTTGCAGGGATTGTCCATGGAGTTGGCAGACATTAAGTCCAAGGTTTTGTCCCCCCCGGAGCAAACCAGATCTGAACCTAAGGTTGCTCTCCCGGACAGGTTCACTGGTGGGCGGGACAAATTTTTTACTTTCCGGGAGGCATGTAAATTGTACTTTCGGCTGCGGCCTCGGTCATCTGGGAGTGAAGAGCAGAGGGTGGGAATTGTTATCTCGCTCTTACAAGGGGATCCTCAATCTTGGGCGTTCTCTATTCCTCCAGGCTCCCCAGATCTCCAGTCAGTGGATCGATTTTTTACTGCCCTGGGTCTGGTATATGATGATCCGGATCGAGTCTCCCTTGCTGAAACAAGGTTACGTAAAATACGGCAAGGAAATCGTCCAGCGGAGGAATATTCTTCTGAGTTCCGTAGATGGGCAACAGATACTCAGTGGAATGACCCTGCTCTTAGGAGCCAGTTTTGTCAAGGGTTGTCTGACAAATTAAAAGATGTGTTGGCTCAGTATGATTCTCCTCCATCACTGGAGGCTGCTATGGCCCTCGCTATTCGCATTGATAGACGTCTTCGGGGAAGACGCGAGGTAACTCCGCCCCCCGTGATGACTCCACCTACTACTAAAGTCCCTTATACTGAGGTTCCTCTGGTCTGTTCTGAGGAACCCATGCAGTTGGGAGGGACATCATTTTGTAGGAGGGAATCAGCGGTGCGCCGCAAGACTAGAAGGTGTTTCTTTTGCGGGAGAGAGGGACATTTTGTTGGGGGGTGTCCATCCCGGACCTCTTTGAACCAAGGAGTTAACCTGGGAGTGTGTATTTCGTCCCCAAATCCCTCTCAGTTTCTCGTGCCTGCGGAGGTGGTGATTGGTACTAGAACTGAGAGGATTTCTGTTTTTCTTGATAGTGGGTCCGGGGCTAATCTGGTGGACACTCGGTTTGCCCAGGTGCATGGTATGCAACTGAGTGTATTGGCCAAACCGGTCCCTATACTCTCTATTGATTCTAGACCTCTTGGTCAAGGTAGCTTGGTACAAGCTGTTCATAACATAGATCTTCGAGTAGGGGCAATACATAAAGAGCAATTGTCTTGTTATGTGTTGGAGGGTCTGCCTGCTCCTATTGTGTTGGGACTTCCTTGGTTGGCTAAACATAACCCAGTGATTGATTGGCAATCCAGAAAGATAAGCCAGTGGGGTGAATTTTGCAAGAATAACTGCATGAGCACGGTCATCGGTGCGGTTGTGCCTAGGACTTTGCCTCCTTTTCTGGAGGACTTTTGGGAGAAGTTCTCAGAGGAGGGGTGTAAAGAGTTACCTCCTCATCGCACATATGACTGCTCAATAAAGTTGCTTCCTGATGCCTTATCTCGTACTTTCCCAGGGGTCGGGAAGACTGATGATCCGGTTCCTATTCCTCAGGAGGGAGTTGTAGTGTCAGCTGTATGCTCTGAGCTTGAGGGGGAGGTATTGGGGGCTCAGGGGGACGCCCCTGTGGGACTTCCAGGGAGACTGATAGTTCCAGATCGCTTAAGACTGAAGGTTACGGAGAACCCTTACAAACGGATGGCTGATAGGAGGAGAGTTTCTGGTCTAGATCTGAGGGTGAACGATCTGGTGTGGTTGTCTACCAGGAATATAAAACTTAAAGTTCCCTCCTGGAGGTTGGGTCCCAGATTCATCGGGCCATACAGGATCAGTTCCATAATTAATCCTGTGGCATTTCGTCTGGACCTCCCTCCTACGTTTAAAATTCATAATGTGTTTCACAAGTCATTACTTAAAAAGTATGTGGCACCAGTCATACCGTCACCTCTACCTCCTCCTTCAGTGGTAATCAATGATAACGTGGAAGTTCATTGGAGGGGGTATGGTCCTGAGGAGAGGACGTGGGTCCCTGCGTCTGATGATAACGCAGATCGATTGGTTCGGACCTTTCACACAACTTACCCGGACAGACCTGGTCATGAGGGTCCGGAGGCCCCTCGTAGAAGGGGGGTACTGTCATGGGTGCATCGCCACGAAGATCGTCGCGATTGCACATTCTGACTTCTCACAGCTGAGCTGCTGTTTCTTTGTGTTTGGTAATGAGAGAGTTAATTTTACCTAGCTCTTTGCTAAGACTAGGTTCAGCCTCGCCCGGCTGCTTTGGATTATGTTCTAATTAGTTTCCTTTATATTCCTGCCAGTCTGGGTGTTGGATGCCGGTGAAAGCATTCATATAGTTTAGCAGACTGGATCGGTTCTGGGAATACTTAAGCTAAGAGCTCCTTAGTTGTTTTTACTCTTACAGCTTATAGTTTATCTCTGGGACCTTTGGTGTTCCTACTGTGTGTGAGTGTTGTATGTAAGACTTTATTTACTTTATTTCTTATCTTTCTTGTATGTCTTTCTGTTCATTAACCGTTACCTGGTCATTCCCTTTGGTGGTATTCAGGGTCCTTCTTAGGACTAGAATACAGTTGGCAGGGATTGATAGGAGACAGGGTTTACGCTGGTGGCCTGGACCTCTGTACCTTTAACAGTACCTCCAGGTTGAGGGATTAGTTAGGACCCCAGTTAGGGTCAGCTTAGACCCCGGTCACCCTCTAGCCGGAGACAGCGTATAACGGATTCCGTTTTGACCCACTGGACTTTCTGTCAGGTAAATCCATGTTATAATATATCTATGCGCATGTTATATAGTATGTTGCCCTTTTGATATAGATTATTGTCATCACATATATATATCTGCTATACAGCGTGACAGTAACACACTACGCCGCCAGAGACTCAGATCCTGCAGTGCCAGACGTGTCCCCCTGCTTAAGCCAGTACATGCCAGGGCCCATCTGAAGTTTGCTAGAGAGCATTTGGATTATCCAGAAGAGTATTGGGAGAATATCATATGGTCTGATGAAACCAAAGTAGACCTGTTTGGTAGAAATAAAAATCGTCGTGTTTGGAGGAGACAGAATGCTGAGTTGCATCCAAAGAACACCATACCTACTGTGAAGCATGGGGGTGGCAACATCATGCTTTGGGGCTATTTCTCTGCAAAGGCACCAGTACGACTGATCAGTGTACATGAATGACTGAATGGGGCCATGTATCGTGAGATTTTGAGTGCAAACCTTTTACCATCAGCAAGGGCATTGAATATGAAACATGGATTGGTCTTTCAGCATGATAATGATCCCAAACACACCACCAGGGCAATGAAGAAGTGGATGCGTAAGAAGCATGTGAAGATCTCAACCCATGGAAAACCTTTGGAGAAAACCCCATTGTAGCCAAAGATCAGCTAAAGAGTGTAGCCCAGTGCATAGGTGGTCCTCCCTGTCTTGCGGTGGATACCAAGACATAGGATACTCGGCACATACCTAGTTTGGGTCACAGCATACCTGATTGCAGGTCACTGACCACCTATGCTCTGGGCTACACTCTTTAGCTGATCTTTGGTTACTATTTGAGTTCTACTCACACTAGCATCTAAATATTAACCTTAGTACACTGATGAAGGTCTATCACAACCGAAAAGTTTGTAACTAGTGGCTACTGTATGTATTAAATTTTGATTTTTGCACCAAAAATCCATGAGTGTGCCCGATATTTGATACTTGGCTATAAGGTTTGGGAACCTACTGTGTGGCACCTCCATATTTGGCTGTGCTAACATTTATTCCTATACTGTAATCATACTGACCCAACAAACGAATCAGTCTTATTACTTTTACTGCGTGGGGAACGACGCAAAAATAAAATAAAAACAATAATTGAACTGCTGGGTTTTGTTCATTCTGTGTTTGAAAAATCTAAACAAAAAGTGATCAAAAAATATTATGTGCCCAAAATGGTACCAAAAATAATCTGCAAAAATAAGCCCTCTTACAGCTCTGCTTGCCAAACAATAAAAAAAAGTTATAGCTCTCAGAATATGGCGACTAAAAAAAATACTTTTTTTTATAAAAAAGCATTTTAATATGTGATAGCAGCAAAACCAAAAATAAAAAATGATATAAATCTGGTATTGCTGTAATCACACAGACCTGAAGAATAAATCCACCCTATCAATTATACCGCATGGTAAACCGCGCAAAACTGAAAACAAGTACTATTCTCATATTGCTGTTTATTTGTTCATTCTATCTCCCAAAAATTGGAATAAGGCTCAGCTCACATTTATCTTGGGCTCTCTGCTGAGTGCTTACATTTGGTTTCAGTGTAAATTCCCCAAAAGCGATTCAGATACAACCCCAGATGGAACCACTCACTTACACACGGGGTCAAAATTATTGGTACCTCTCGTTTAATGACAGAAAAACCCACAATGGTCACAGAAATAACTTGAATCTGAAAAAAGTAATAATAAATCAAAAATCTATGAAAATGAACAAATGAAAGTCAGACATTGTTTTTCAACCATCCTTCCACAGAATTTAAAAAAAACAAAACTCATGGTGAGTGGCGATGATGCCATAGTCAGCGCAACAATCCCACTTCTGTGCCTACTTAAACAGTTATTCACAATTAAACATGAAGCCATGCATGTGGACCAGGTGGAGGAAGACATGAGACAGGAAGATACTACCCAGCCCTCATCTCATCTACTTAGCAAGGATTGTGTAACAATGAGGAGGTGGAGGCTGAGGAGGAAGAGGAAGAGAAGCTGTTGACTAGCGCAACAGAGGCTACTACGCACACAAGCTTCATCCCATCTCTCCTATGTGGATGGGCTGAGGAAGGGAATCAGGAGGAAGAGAAGTTGAAGGAGGAGAAGATGGAGAGTGGTGATCATGGTGGAGACAGGGAAGAGTTGGTAGCTTGGCCCATATGACCAACTTTATGTACTTTTGCCTTTCCTATGAACCTTGTGTTACATTCATCTTGGCCAAAAAAGAGTACCGCTTGTTCACCCTGCTAGACTCACACTACAAGGAGAACTTTGCATCTCTTCTTCCTGAAGCTGATTCAAATTCTCATCAGACAACACTAGCAGCAGGGAGCAAACTTCCTTGCCCAACCAAGTAGGAGATCCGAAGGATACACACTCCAGGTACAGCAGAGTCAAGGTTACACTGTCAAAGGTGTGGGACAATTTCATGACACCCTCCTAGTTTCCATGCCCTGATGATCAGGTATTTTTGACAAGAAAGGAAAAGGTTTTTAAAGATCGTCAAGCAATACCTGTGCCAGCAAAACCAAAATACTCCCTACTCCCTAATTCCGTTGCAACCTTCAGCTATCAACTACACTTTCTTAATATTTTAGTGAGACCCTTAAGTTGTTGCTTTCATTAGTCTATGGATAAGCCTGCTTATATTTTTTTTCCTCACTTTGAACTGTTTGCAAAGCCTTTATGAGTGTATGAGTACCACAAATATACTTTGTTCATAATATTTGATTGAGGCATTACAGATGGTGCCTTTAACCCCTTTCTGCCAGCTGACGGAATAGTACGTCAGCTGGCAGTATCCCCCGCTTTGAGGTGGTCTCCGGTGGTGAGCCCACCTCAAAGCCGCGACATGTCAGTGTCATGTATAGTGTACAGTTCCTATAGCGTCTTGTGCTTGGGTGCGAGGAAAACACAGGAGACACAGGTTGATATGAAATAACTTGTATTACTTCATACAAGCATGCTGAAAAGTTCACATAGTTTGCAGGAACAGCGACAGGAGACACAGCAGGCCAGAGTAACTTCAAGCACTACAATAAATCTCCAAAGCAGGTTCAGGATCTCTTCTCTGTACCGTAATTCCTCTGCAAACATGGATTCACCAAACAGCAGGTTTCCAGAGTCCAAAAGTGTTCCAAGGTTCCTCAGTAGGGAATAGCTGGAGAACAAGTCCAAGGTTTCCAGAAGTCAGGTCACAGACTGACTGAGGCTTGATTCAGGAGCACTGATTGTTCAGCTGAGGCTGCTTAAGAAGCAAGAGGGAAGAATCAGGGTGGGAACATGAAAACTGGAAACTCCATATTAAATGAGGGCAAGAGCTGCAGAAAGACAGAAAGCAAAATGGCCGACGGAAAACTGAGTTTCAAGGAACATGTCAACAGAGACAAAGAACCTTACATTACTCCCCCCTTAGGGACAACCTCCGGATGACCTCAGACTAGGCTTGTCAGGGTACCTCTGATGAAACTGGCGGAGCAGGCGAGGAGCATTTACATTATTGACTGGTTCCCATGAGTTGTCCTCCACTGGGTAGCCCTGCCATTTAATCAAATATTGCAACTGATTTCTGTACAACCTGGAATCTAGAATCCTTTCCACCATAAATTCTTCCTGACCATCGACCAGCACTGGGTCAGGGCAAGGAGAAGAACGTCCAGGAAACGTATTGGGTGTTGCAGCCTTTAGTAGGGATACATGAAAGACAGGGTGGATTCTCATAGTTCTGGGCAGTTGAAGACGACAAGCAACAGCACTTACAATCTTATTGATCTTATAAGGTCCAATGTACTTATGTCCCAATTTAGACGATGGAATCTTTAATTTAAGATTTCTGGTTGACAGCCAGACCAAATCTCCTACCTTGAAAGCTGGTGCAGGTTTACGAAATTTATATGCTGCTTTCTTGTACCTTTCCTGAGCCAATTCTAGATTTTCCTTTAGAAGATCCATATTCTTTTGTAAAGAAGTGATTCTTTCAGCCACTGCCGGCAAGGGCGTATCTATGGGAAATCGAGGAAGAATGTTAGGATGATAACCTACATTGGAGTAAAAAGGAGACTGCTTAGTGGAGGCGCTCTGAGAGTTGTTATAAGAGAACTCAGCCAGTGGAAGTAGATCCACCCAATCATCCTGTAGGTGGCAGATAAAACAGCGGAGATACTGCTCCAGGGTCTGATTGGTTCATTCTGTCTGTCCATTAGTCTGGGGATGAAAAGCAGAAGAAAGGTTTACTTTAATGTCCAATGCTGCACAGAAATTTTGCCAAAACCTAGAAGTGAATTGCACCCCTCGATCCGAAATGACCTCATCCGGTACTCCATGTAAGCGAAACACATTCTTAATCATCAAGTCTGATGTCTGTTTTGCAGTGGGTAAGCCGACACAAGGGATAAAATGAGCTGCCTTTGTTAGACGGTCAACCACCACTAGAATGGTGTTCTTCCCCTGAGAGGTTGGTAACTCCACAATGAAGTCCATAGAAATGGATCCCCACGGGCGGGACGGGGTGGGAAGAGGTTGCAACAGACCAGTTGGTGAGGAGCGAGGTGTTTTGCATCTTGCACAGACTTCACATGAAGTGACATAGTTTAAAACATCTTTCCTGTAAGTGGGCCACCAAAAGAAACGAGAAAGAAATTCTTGTGTCTTTAGAATTCCCCTATGCCCGGCTATCTTGGAATCGTGGATGAGTTGCAATACTCTCAATCTGACTGTTTCAGGTATATACAGACGTTGTCCCTGAATCCACACACCATTCTTAAAGACAAGACTTACGTCCCTTGGGGGTTGACCCAACAAAGAATCCGCATGGTATGCTTCCTTGATGTCCTTAAGTAGGTCTTGATTATGAATCACTCCCAGGAATCTAGAGTCAGGAAGAATAGTCTTAGGAGGAGTAAGTGGACGTGTCTCTGCTGAATGAATCCTAGAGAGTGCATCAGCCTTTCCATTGCGCGATCCTGGTCTATAAGAAATGACAAAATTAAATTGGTTTAGGAAAAGATTCCAGCGAGCCTGGCGAGGAGTCAGGCACTTAGCCGACCTGATAAATTCAAGGTTACGATGGTCTGTCAGGACGACTATTTGCTGTGCAGCACCCTGAAGAAGGTGTCTCCATTCCTTGAAGGCGGCAATAATGGCCAACAATTCTCTATTGCCCACATCGTAGTTCCTCTCAGCCGAAGACAACTGCTGGGAAAAGAAGGCACAGGGATGCAAGACATTCTTCTCACCTGTTCTCTGAGAGAGTATAGCTCCAACGGCACAGTCTGAAGCATCCACCTCTATTATGAAGGCAAGCTCGGGGTTGGGATGTACTAAGATAGGTGCGGTGGTAAATTTATCCTTTAAACAGGAAAATGCTTCCTGAGCTTGCGGGGTCCAGGAGAACCTAGACTGTTTCCGGGTAAGTTGGGTGATAGGTGACACTACCTCAGAAAAATTCTTAATGAAACGTCTATAGAAGTTGGCAAACCCGATGAAACGCTGCACCTCCTTCACATTTCTAGGAATTGGCCAATCCTTGATGGCTTGGGTCTTGCTTCCATCCATACTAATCCCTTGCGTAGATAGTACATACCCCAGAAATTGAATTTCGGTCCTATGGAATTCACATTTTTCAAGTTTGATGTAGAGATGGTTTTGTCTTAGGCGTTCTAAGACCATTCTCACATGTCCATGATGTTCCTCTGTGGAGTTAGAAAAAATTAGAATATCATCCAGATAAATCACCACAAATGTATCTAGGAGATCCCTGAAGATATCATTCACAAAGTGTTGGAAAGTGGCTGGGGCGGTACTCAGACCAAAAGGCATAACTAGATATTCAAAGTGTCCATAGCGTGACCTGAAAGCAGTCTTCCATTCATCCCCAGGTCTAATACGGACCAAGTTATAGGCCCCACGGAGATCCAGTTTAGAGAAAATTTTGGCATGCCGCACTCTCTCCAACAACTCAGGGATTAAAGGCAATGGATAACGGTTTCTAATAGTAACCTTATTGAGTTCCCTATAGTCTATGCAGAGTCTCAGAGATCCATCTTTCTTCTTCACAAAGAAGATGGGTGCACCTGCGGGAGATGAAGAGGGGCGTATGAAGCCCTTGGCTAAATTTTCGTCTATATAATCCTTCAAAGCTTTTAGCTCGGGCCCCACTAGGGGGTAGATCTTACCAAAAGGTATCTCGGCTCCAGGCAATAATTCAATTGGACAATCATATGGACGGTGAGGAGGAAGCTGATCAGCGTTCTTCTTGTCACATAAATCCACATAGTCCTGGTATACAGCTGGTAGTTCAGGGACTGACATGGTTCCTTTAGGAACAGAGCAAGCTGAAACTCCTTGACTCATCTGTTTCTCCGGAAAGTGTAATTCCTTGGTCTCCCAGTTAATCGTAGGATTCTGCGCCTGCAGCCATGGTAGCCCTAGAATAATGGGAAAGTGGGGAGAAGAGATAAGCAAAAGAGACATTTTCTCCTGATGATCTTTACCCATAAGGACCCTCAAAGGCTCTGTTTCTTGATCCACTGGTCCAGAAGTCAGTAGAGAGCCATCCACAGTCTCCATCTGTACTGGAGTAGCCTTCTTCACTGAACGTATCCCCTGTTTCAGAGCAAAGGAGATATCCATAAAATTTCCACTTGCTCCTGAGTCGATCATAGCAGAGCTAGACACCCAGACTGAGTCAACCCAGAGTTTGATGGAAAGGAAGCAATGAGAACTGTTTCTTTTACAACTCAGCTGGGACACCGCTGAGGAAACTTGAAAAATTGCAGCGTTTATACCGTCATCGTCCCCAGAACTAACAGAGTTTAAGTCCGAGAAATCAAGATCTCTTGCAGCAGATCTCTCTGGAGCCTGAGGCTCGGACATGACAGAGCTCCTCTCGCAACACTCACAGTGAATGACTGCTGCAGTAGTCTTACGAGAACGGCTGGGGAAGTTTATAATGAAGTGCCCTGACTTACCACAGTAGAAACATAGATTTTCCTTTATACGATGTTCTTTGCGTGCATCACTAACCTGTCTTTGTAAAGAGTCCACCTGCATGGGTTCAGGTTCTGGTTCCCTTGTGATCCTACTCAAAGGTTCCTTAGCTGAGGAGGGAGGTAGTAAAAGGTTACTGCGATTATTTTCGAACCATCTCTCTTGTCTGCGTTCAGTCAGACGAGCATCAATACGGATACAATAGTTAATAAAGTCACCTAACGCAATGGGAGGGTCGGCACGAGCAAGTTCATCCTTAATCAGTGGAGACAACCCTTTCCGAAAAATAGATTTTTTAGCGGAAGTGTCCCAAGTGGTATCAAGAGCCCATCTCCTGAAATCCAGGGCATATTCGGCTACTGAACGCTTACCTTGGCGCAAAGTTAACATGGCTGCTTCAGCTGTTGCACCTCGATTGGGGTCATCAAACACCTGCCCCATGGCTGAAATAAAGCATCAAGGTGATTCAAACAATCATCCTCAGTCTCAATCAGAGGGTTTGCCCACATCAAAGCCTTATTGGTAAGCAACATGATTATAGTAAGCACTTTGGATCGTTCAGTGGGAAATTGTGAAGCATGTGCAGAGAAAAATAAATTGCATTGATTAATAAATCCCCTGAATTTCTCACGTTCACCGCCAAAACGAAAAGGAGGTAATTTGGGGATCCCAGAACTCGGGGTTATGGCAGGAGCCTGGGCTCGTTCCTCTAGAGCCTCAATCCTGGCTCGCAATTCCTGGGTAGTCTGTCCAAACACTTGCAAATTATGATTAGTGAGGTCCTGTAGGCTTGCAAAACGGGTTTTTAAAGTCTGTACATCTGAAAGGATTGTATCAGTCACTCCGCAAAGTTCCTTTATGCGGGCCTCCATCTTCCAGATCTTTTAAGGCAGAAGTGCTGGAAGGAGAAGAGGAAAGGAAAAAAAAAAAAACAATAGTGTTTACCTGTGGTAACACTCCAGAGTAAAATTTTAAGGGAATGCGCTCACCTGGAATGGTTGTGAGAAGTCACAACCACTGTCATCACATAAGGTATTAAACGGACATCTGATATCCACAGTCACAGCAGACACGGCTTTCCCAGACCCAGCAGACACTAAACATTGGCTCCTGAATCTTGTCATGTATAGTGTACAGTTCCTATAGCGTCTTGTGCTTGGGTGCGAGGAAAACACAGGAGACACAGGTTGATATGAAATAACTTGTATTACTTCATACAAGCATGCTGAAAAGTTCACACAGTTTGCAGGAACAGCGACAGGAGACACAGCAGGCCAGAGTAACTTCAAGCACTACAATAAATCTCCAAAGCAGGTTCAGGATCTCTTCTCTGTACCGTAATTCCTCTGCAAACATGGATTCACCAAACAGCAGGTTTCCAGAGTCCAAAAGTGTTCCAAGGTTCCTCAGTAGGGAATAGCTGGAGTACAAGTCCAAGGTTTCCAGAAGTCAGGTCACAGACTGACTGAGGCTTGATTCATGAGCACTGATTGTTCAGCTGAGGCTGCTTAAGAAGCAAGAGGGAAGAATCAGGGCGGGAACATGAAAACTGGAAACTCCATATTAACTGAGGGCAAGAGCTGCAGAAAGACAGAAAGCAAAATGGCCGACGGAAAACTGAGTTTCAAGGAACATGTCAACAGAGACAAAGAATCTTACAGTCAGATGTTATAAACAGCTGACATGTGCCCGCAATAGGCGCGAGCGGAATCGCGATCCTATTAACTAGATAAATCCCGCTGTCAAAGCTGACAGCGGGCATTTAACTAGCGTTTCCGGCCGCCGGGCCAGAAATGATCAGGGTCGGCGACACGTTGCCAACCTCTATGGTTGTTGCCGGCACATTGCTATGAGCACTGCCCAGTGGTCGGCGCTCAAAGCAGTGCAGTAAATCTGCTACATATGGGCGATCTGCTCATCACCCATATGTAGCAGAGGCGATTGAGTTGTGCATGCCAAAAGTAAAAGAAAAGAGTTTAAAAATTTAAAAAAAAAAAACATAAAAGTTCAAATCACCCCCCTTTCGCTCCAATCAAAATAAAACAATTAAAAAAAAAATCACATATACACATATTAGGCATTGCCGCATTCAGAATCGCCAGATCTATCAATAAAAAAAGGATTCACCCGATCAATAAACAGCAAAGCGAGGAAAAAAATCAAAACGCCAGAATTACGTTTTTTTGGTCGCCATGTCATTGCATTAAAATGCAATAACGGGCGATCAAAAGAACAGATCTGCACATAAATGGTATCCTTAAAAACATCCACTCAGCACGCAAAAAATGAGCTCTCAACCGGCCCAAGATCACAAAAAATGGAGATGCTACGGGTCTCGGAAAATGGCGCAATTTTGTTTTATTATTTTTAGCAAAGTTTGGAATTTTTTTTCACCACTTAGATATAAGAGAACCTGTCAAGGTAAAATATAATTTTCTACTTTTATATTCTATATATATTTTATATGCTATTTTTATATCTTTATATTCATATGTTTTCTTATACTTCCATATGATTATGTACTTACTACAATTTAAAAAAACACAAAGTTTTCCTTGAATAAGTAGTATTCAGATTGAAATGTATTCTAAGAAGATGACGTCAGTACCAGTTGGTGTCTGTCTCCGAGAAATGCATTGGTGTCTGTCTCCACCTTGTGTCCTACCACTGTACTACACCAACTATTTAATAACTTGAACTGAGAAACCACGTGATGTGCAAGGAAACTAGAATCGATTCTTAGGAAATGAAACTTAAGGATGACACGATGAAAGGAGGACTTAGAAGAAGATCTAAGGACCAATTAGAGATGGCCAGATGCTGGATATGTACATATATGGACATCTATAGCTTACTTCCCTGCTCTCGTCCACCCTTTTACTCCACCCTGACATCCTGTGTATGTAATCTCATGTTCTCAGAAATAAAGCTCAGAACCTTGCTGAGATTGGTGCCTGCACACAGCCCTCTAAGCATGATCTGAAGTTTGAACCAGCCTATTGTCTGACTCATTCTTTAAACGGTTAACCCATGCTTATAATCTAATTTGGAGTGACTGAAGGACGAGTGTTTGTCGTTTCGACCCCCGACAAATTGGCGCATCCAACGTGGGGCAGTGGATTGTCGCCCGTCCGGACCCGTCCTGAGGACTTTGCGGTGGTGCCCGTGGTAACTGAGTGCGAGGACTGATCACCCTCCGTTGAACACGGTAAGTTGGGATCATATACTTTATATGCGTCCCACTTGCCTGTGTGTCAGTCATTGTTGGCTTAAGCTGTATTGTCTTTTTGGGTCTGGGTGGGTGACCGGTTGAGTGGTGAGACCGGAGGCAATCCCACGCCACGCTCCGAACCAGCAAGTGAGACCGAGTGACGTTGCATGTCTGCGTGTACTCGCGTCAGCATCACCTTCCTCCTCCTTCGGTCACTGTACCTTTATGTAGATAGCTACCTTCCTGTGACTGTTAGAATAAAGTTGGGACAAATTTTAGATTCTTGAAGTGTTGAGTGGGGTAGAAGACGCACATGATAGTCTAATTAGTGACAGATTGATTAGGATTCTCTGTCTTATCAGTGACGAATTGAGCCAGGGCTCTTCGTCTGAGAAGTGACAAATTGAGCAGGGGCTCTTTGTCTAACACGGGGAGCCTCATTAGGAGAAGCCCCAGTGTCAGTGCATGGAGCGGGGACTCTGTACTGTGTAGAGTGTCACGGCGAACTGTGCTGTAAAGTCACCATCCACAGTTAGGAGAGGGACAGATTGAGTAGGGCTCTTTGTCTTGTCAGTACATGTAGCG
The DNA here is from genome assembly GCA_033576555.1 of Oophaga sylvatica. Lineage (NCBI taxonomy): Eukaryota > Metazoa > Chordata > Amphibia > Anura > Dendrobatidae > Oophaga > Oophaga sylvatica. The sequence continues at coordinate 244,492,961 of JARQOD010000005.1, forward strand.
GGGACTCTGTATTGACGGGTGGTGACCTGCAAGTGGCGCCGGTGGTCTGAGTCGCGACAGATCATTGCACTCTGTTAAATCATGATGCGTATGTTTAGATCTGAGAGACCTCATAAGTTAGAGGGTGGTGCTGTGGGAGTCAGTGAGCTTGTTCAGTCACAGGAAGGCTGTTAAAAATGTGAGGAGTTTGTATAAGATGATGGGTTTGCCTATTACGGGCAGACTTCAGTCTTCAGTGTGGAAGGATTATGTAGGACAAAAAGCAGGGAGAGTTATGTGATGAGGGACTCCTGTATCAGGCTCAGGCACATCTCAGAGTAGCAAATGATTTGAAAGTTGAGGGCTGGAGGGAAGTAGATGATGTAGGAGGTTCAGGCCTTTTCAGAGCCTTTGTTCGGATATGTAAAATGTTCTGCATGTGATCTTGTTGATGTAACTAAAATGGCTGCCGTACCACTCATGCATGCCTGTGGTTCCAAGCCCCCAGCCACCACCCTATAATGGCACCGATCTAAGAACAAAGGGAGGTTGGACTTGTAGTGCATGTGGTGAACAGAATCCGCCCTGGGCGGAGACCTGCCGTGTCTGTGGGGCGGGCCGCCCCTGGTGTAATGCCCAGCCCAATGCCCCTCCCATTCCCAACAGTGGGAAGCCCCCAGACAACGCCCTTTCCACTTCCCCCAGCAGCCATCTTGGGACACCCAGCAGCCATCTTGGGACACCCGGAACCACCCAGTCAGGCCTGTATCCCCTCCTGACGCCTTCTGGTACCTACTACCAACCATCCGGACAGCCGGAAAAGGTTTTAGTCCCCGTTGTTGAGGCCCCTGTCCCAGGGCTCGGTCCTTCAGCCCCTGCTTTTGTTCCTAATCCGGAAGCTACTGCACTACCTCTGTTCCCAGTGGGTGCCCCTCCCAGGAGAGGAGAAATTAGGCACCAGGAGCTATCTGAAACCAATGATAAAGTAGTAAAATTTGTGATTGCTTTGTCTAAAGAGTTAACTAACACCCACTCTACAGTGTCTGCTTCTCTCCCAGAATTTACAGGTGACACGATGCACGACTTATCGCCTGGTGACCTTGTGTACGTGAAAAAGTTTTTGAGAAGAGACTGTCTCCAGCCCAGATTTGAGGGTCCCTACACTGTGGTCCTGACCACCCCTACTGCCCTGAAGCTCGAGGGCAAGAGCACCTGGATTCACGCCTCCCACTGCAAGAAGGACAAGATTAATCAGCAGTCATGAAGTTTCTGATATACATATCCTTTTGGGCTGCATCCTGATCTCCAGTAGTGCCAGCATGCCCACCTTTGGGGTTAACTTCTGGGTTAATACTACAGCCCCTGTGGTCACTTTTAAGTTCGACTTCTGTCAAATATTCAACTGTGATAGAAATGATTTCAAGGGATCAGCGCACCAGACTTGGGGGGGAAAGGGACATTTTATCTCTGTGTCACCCGCCCAGGAAATGAAAACTGTTATGATTGGTCAGATGTGGGATGGAACATAGAAGAAGGAAAATTGGCAGATGAAGCTAGATACGATAGACTGATAGATGGGATATACAAGTGTTATGTTGGTAGGAACGGATCTGTAATGCAGAAATCAATGACGCAGAAGTAAGAAGTATGTTTACAGAAATATTGAAAAAAAAAAAAGCATGTAAGGATAGACAGGCAGAGAAAGGAAATTATATTAATTCAGGGAAAGGAAGAAGAGCCAACAGATTATTTCTGGGCTCTAAGAAAAGAGAAATGGGTTTTGTCCCAGAAAACAAGACTAGTGAGAGAATTCTAGCAAGTGTATACATGAATAGAAAAGGAAATAACAAAGAAAAGTTGGAAGTAAAGTGGACCAGATTGGAGATCAGTAAAAGCAGAGGATCTGGCCAGAATAGTACAAGGGGCACAACATGATTTAGTGCAGGCAAAGAGAGGAGCAAGGATATATGTTGTGGGTGCTCGTCCTGCAAACAATAGGGAGGGGAGATGTGTGCCACGAGTGCAGGAGACCAGGACATTTCAGGAGAGATTGCAGAAACTGGTAACAAGGGGTGTTTTAGTTAAAACCTAGCCCCCACCTTCGGCATCTCTGCAGCTAAGGTTCCTTATCAGTAGCCAGTAAAAATTCCAACTTCAGCTTCTCCCTTCCGCTACCGGATTTAACCCTCTATGTATTGGCTGGTACAATATATATATATATACACTTTTGTTCCAGATATCTCAGGATGCTGCTTAGTTTACAGTTATTGATTTTGCCAATGTTATTTTTATAATATGTTGATGATTTACTGATTCGTGCCCCCTCCAGGAAACAGTGTCGTATTGCAACAATATTACTTATGTTGTTTCTGTACCAAGCTGGTTGTAAAGCGTCAAAGGATAAACTGCAGTTTTGTAAATCTTCAGTTATCTTTTTGGGACATTGCATTATACCGAGGGGCTTGACATCTGACCAGCGCTCGCAAAGAAGTTGTACAGAATTTTCCTATCCCTGTTAATGTTGCCGCTCTTAGGATATTTCTTAGACTGATTTCCTACTGCAGACAGTGGATACATGCTGTGTCAATCCTCATGCAGCCTCTCTATGACTGTATTACCATTGTGCTTTTTAAACTAACTCCTGAAGGTATAGATTGTTTTTATTCTCTCAAAAACAGGATTGTGGCAGCTCCAGCGCTAGGAACCCTCAAATATGAACTACCATTCACCCTGTATCTCCATGAACAGCAGGGACGCGCGGCAGGAGTATTGACTCAGTTACATGGTGACAATCAAAGGCCAGTGGCCTGTTTCAGTGGAAGACTAGATGCAGTGGCTAGGGGTGCCCCGTCCTGTGTACGGGCGGTACATGCTGTAGGACAATTGCTCCACAAATCATCAGATATCATGCTTGATCATCTACTGACAGTATTTACACCTCATGATGTATACACCATACTGAACCAGGTGCAACCGGCACACCTTTCAGCTGCACGTCACCTTCGGTTGCAATGTGCATTTTTAATGCCTCCAAATGTTTCTTTGCAGAGATGTACCACACTTAATCCTGCCACATTGTTACCTCTCTCGGATCTAGGGGGGAGGTCAGGTACGGTATTGTACAAAGAAGATCCAAGAGAGGAGATTCCTTATGATTGTGTTCAGCTTATGGCACAGGAAACAGCAGGCCTACCCACAGTGTTTGAAACTGAAAGACTTAATGTTGATTTTGAATCTTTTGTAGATGGATCTCGCCACCAAGATGACTCAGGTACCTTCCACACCAGGTATGCCATCGTCTCCCTGAATGCAGTAATCAAAGCAGAACCAATGCTCCCATATCAGTCGGCCCAGGAGGCTGAACTTAAGGCTCTGACCGAGGCCTGTAAGATAGCTGAAGGTAGAATTGTTAACATCTACACAGATTCTAGATACGCATTCGGTATAGCTTATGATTTTGGTTCAATTTGGAAGTCTAGAGGATTCCTGATGGCAGCAGGACATCCCATTAAAAATGCTGACGCAGTCCAGCAGTTAACTGATGCATTACAATTACCAAAAGAGGTAGCTGTCATAAAAGTTAAAGCACATACCAGATGCACTGATCAGGTGAGTAAAGGAAACGCAATGGCCGATGCAGCAGCAAAAACAGCAGCCAGTAGACCACTCCAAGGGGTAACGATGCACCAGGTAAGCGCTCCCAAAAATCCCTTTGTGTCGGAGGATGCCTTATCCCAGATGCAGGCTCAGGTGCGCCAGGAGGAAGTAGAGAAGTGGAAAAAAAAGAAGGTGCATGTCTGAATGCAGCAACTGGGGTATGGGGAAGAGGGATGCGTCGATGCCTTCCAAGGGCGTTGTACCCTGCGGTTGCCCAGATGTTACATGGGCCAACCCACCAGTCCAAAACTGCTGTAATGAGCGTGATGCAGAAGCATTGGGAGGCACCAGGCTTTCCCACCTGTATAGAAGGTTTGATCCAGGGATGCATGGTATGTGCTACACATAATCAGAGAAGGGTAGTCAAGACACCACCCAAACACGCCCCTCGGCCCTTCTATCCTTTCCAGAGACTGCAGATTGATTATATTCAGCTGCCAAAATCAGGGTCATGGGAGTACGTGTTGGTGTGTTTTGATTTATTCTCAGGTTGGCCGGAGGGCTTTCCCGATTGCCAAGGCTACGGCTGCGGCAACCGCAAAGAAGCTGCTTGCGGAGGTGGTGTGCAGGTATGGAGTACCAAAGGTAATCGAAAGTGACAGAGGTACACATTTCACAGGTGAAATAATGAATGAAGTCTTGACAGCGCTGGGAATTCAACAAGTTTTCCACACCCCATATCATCCACAAAGCAGTGGAAAAGTAGAAGGACTAAATGGGACATTGAAGTTAAAAATCTAAAAGGCCATGGCTGAAACAGGGAAATCTTGGCCTGAATGTTTACCATTAGCCCTATACTCAGTAAGGTATACTCCAAATAGAAAAACTGGACTTTCTCCGTATGAAGTACTATTTGGCAAAGTGCCTAGTTTAGGATGTTTCTTTCCCCAAGCATTGGAAATGAGTAACCATGTATTAAGCTCATATGTAAGGGATTTGCATAAAAGACTCAAGAAAGTACATGATAATGTCTTCAGTTCTCTTCCAGATCCGAACCAGGATCCTGGGAGTATGCAGCCTGGAGACTGGAGACTGGGTAGTCATTAAAAGACACGTGAGAAAGAGTCTGGATCCGAGAATATAGCTCTACTGATATCCAGAAAGAAAAGGAGACTGGGTCAGCTGCACACCGGTTATGCTGAGGATCCCAAAGTTTATATGGATCCCATCGGTGTTCCTAGGGGGGTCCCAGACGAATACAAAGCTCAGAATCAGATCCTGGCGGGTTTCCGTTCTCTCTTATCCCAACTGTGCAGATCAATTACAATGTAGATTGGATAAATTATATATACTACACTGAGCAAAGATTTATCAATTTTAGTCAAGATGCTTTCCAGGGTATAGTTGAGGAATTGGGCCCCAACACAAGAATGACTCTTCAAAATAGACTGGCCATTGACATGATTCTAGCTGAAAGAGGTGGAGTCTGTGGGATGATAGGGGAAGAATGCTGTACTTATATTCCTCAGAATTCTGGAGTCAATGGTAAAACTATAGTGGCCCTTACAAAGATTAAAAATCTGGCTCAGGAAGTAAAGGCCAATGCAGGAGTAGATACCTCTTTCTTCTCAGGGTGGCTTGGAGGACTCAAAGGATTTCTTCAACAAGCATGTCTAGTGGTAGCAGGGCTTTTGGTGCTAGGATTGATAATTCTATGTTGTGTGATACCCTTGTACAGGAAAGCTGTGACCAATGCAACCGCCTCCTCAGGTACTTTCCTTCATCAGGAAGTTGTGTCCCTGCTATATGATGACACTGATAAGGGTGATATGGAGAAATATACATCGCAGGATAAACCTGATAAAACCTCCTATGTAATGTGTGTAGTACAGTTCATATAGCGTCTTGTGCTTGGGTGCGATGAAAACACATGAGACACAGGCTTAATATAGAAAGTCTTGTATTACTTCATACAAGTTGGCAAAAATAGTCACACAGTTTGCAGACACAGAAGCAAGAGACACAGCAGGCCAGAGTAATCTAAGCTCAGCAATCACTCTCTACAACAGGTTCAGGATCTTCTTCTCTGTTACCGTAAGTCCATGCAAACGTGGGTCTTTCAAAGAGCAGGGTTCAGAGTCCACAAGTGCTTCAGAGTTCCTCAGTAGGAATAGCTGGAGTACAAGGTCCAAGGCTTCAGGAGTCAGGTCACAGGTTCACTGCAGGCTAGATTCTGAAGCACTGATTGCTCAGCTGTGGCTGCTTAAGAAGCAAAAGGAGAGAATCAGGGCGGGAACATGCAAGCTGGAAACTCCATATTGACTGAGGGCAAGATAGCTGCAGCAAGACAGAAAGTAAAATGGCTGACGAACAAACTGAGTTTCAGGAACATGTACACAGAACCTTACATTACTCCCCCCTTAGGGACAACCTCCGGATGACCTCAGACCAGGCTTGTGTGGGTACCTCTGATGAAATTGACGGAGCAAGCGAGGAGCATTAACGTTATTGACTGGTTCCCATGAGTTGTCCTCCACTGGGTAGCCCTGCCATTTAATCAGATATTGTAACTGATTTCTATACAACCTGGAATCTAAAATCCTTTCCACCACAAATTTTCCTGACCATCGACTAGCACTGGGTCAGGGCAAGGAGAAGAACGTCCAGGAAACGTATTGGGTGTCGCAGCCTTTAGTAGGGATACATGAAAGACAGGGTGGATTCTCATAGTTCTGGGCAGTTGAAGACGACAAGCAACGGCACTTATAATTTTACTGATTTTATAGGGTCCAATGTACTTATGTCCCAACTTAGATGATGGAATCCTTAACTTAAGATTTCTGGTTGACAGCCAGACCAAGTCTCCTACCTTGAAAGCTGGTGCAGGTTTACGAAATTTATCTGCTGCTTTCTTGTACCTTTCCTGAGCCGATTCCAGATTCTCCTTTAGAAGATCCATATTCTTCTGTAAAGACGTGATTCTTTCAGCCACTGCTGGTAAAGGCGTTTCTATGGGAAATCGTGGTAGAATGTTAGGATGATAACCTAGATTAGAGTAAAAAGGAGACTGCTTAGTGGAGGCACTCTGAGAGTTGTTATACAAGAACTCAGCTAATGGAAGTAGATCCACCCAATCATCCTGTAGGTGGCAGATAAAGCAGCGGAGATACTGCTCCAGGGTTTGATTGGTTCGTTCGGTCTGTCCATTAGTCTGGGGATGAAAAGCAGAAGAAAGGTTTACTTTAATGTCCAATGCTGCACAGAAATTTTGCCAAAACCTAGAAGTGAATTGCACCCCTCGATCCGAAATAACCTCATCCGGTACTCCATGTAAGTGAAACACATCTTTAATCATCAAATCTGATGTCTGTTTTGCAGTGGGTAAGCCGACACAAGGGATAAAATGAGCTGCCTTTGTTAGACGGTCAACCACCACTAGAATGGTTTCTTCCCTTGAGAGGTTGGTAACTCCACAATGAAGTCCATAGAAATGGATCCCCACGGGCGGGACGGGGTGGGAAGAGGCTGTAACAGACCAGTTGGTGAGGAGCGAGGTGTTTTGCATCTTGCTCAGACTTCACATGAAGTGACATAGTTTAAAACATCCTTCCTGCAAGTGGGCCACCAAAAGAAACGAGAAAGAAATTCCTGTGTCTTTAGAATTCCTCTATGCCCAGCTATCTTGGAATCGTGAATGAGTTGCAATACTCTCAATCTGACTGTTTCAGGAATATACAGGCGTTGTCCCTGAATCCACACACCATTCTTAAAGACAAGACTTACGTCCCTTGGGGGTTGTGCCAAAAAGGAATCCTCATGGTATGCTTCCTTGATGTCCTTAAGTAGGTCTTGATTATGAATTACTCCTAGGAATCTAGAGTCAGGAAGAATAGTCTTAGGAGGAGTAATTGGACGTGTCTCTGCTGAGTAAATCCTAGAGAGTGCATCAGCCTTTCCATTGCGCGATCCTGGTCTATAAGAAATGATAAAATTAAATTGGTTTAAGAAAAGATTCCAGCGAGCCTGGCGATGAGTCAGGCACTTAGCCGACCTGATAAATTCAAGGTTACGATGGTCTGTCAGGACGACTATTTGTTGTGCAGCACCCTGAAGAAGGTGTCTCCATTCTTTGAAGGCGGCAATAATGGCCAACAACTCTCTATTGCCCACATCGTAGTTCCTCTCAGCCGAAAACAACTGCTGGGAAAAGAAGGCACAGGGATGCAAGACATTCTTCTCACCTGTTCTCTGAGAGAGTATAGCTCCAACGGCACAGTCTGAAGCATCCACCTCTATTATGAAGGCAAGCTCGGGTTGGGATGTACTAGGATAGGTGCAGTGGTAAATTTATCTTTTAGACGGGAAAATGCTTCCTGGGCTTGGGGAGTCCAGGAGAACCTAGACTCTTTCCGGGTAAGTTGGGTGATAGGTGACACTACCTCAGAGAAATTTCTAATGAAACGTCTATAGAAGTTGGCAAACCCGATGAAGCGCTGTACCTCCTTCACATTTCTAGGACTTGGCCAATCCTTGATGGCTTGGGTTTTGCTTCCATCCATACTAATTCCTTGTGTAGACAGTACATACCCCAGAAATTGAATTTCGGTCCTATGGAATTCACACTTTTCAAGTTTGATGTAAAGATGATTTTGTCTTAGACGTTCCAAGACCATTCTCACATGTCCATGTTGTTCCTCTGTGGAGTTAGAAAAAATTAGAATATCATCCAAATAAATTACCATGAATGTATCTAGGAGATCCCGAAGATGTCATTCACCAAGTGTTGGAAAGTGGCTGGGGCGGTACTCAGACCAAAAGGCATAACTAGATATTCAAAGTGTCCATAGCGTGACCTGAATGCAGTCTTCCATTCATCCCCAGGTCTAATACGGACTAAGTTATAGGCCCCACGAAGATCTAGTTTAGAGAAAATTTTGGCATGTCGCACTCTCTCCAATAACTCAGGGATTAAAGGCAATGGATAACGGTTTCTAATAGTAACCTTATTGAGTTCCCTATAGTCTACGCAGGGTCTCAGAGATCCATCTTTCTTCTTTACAAAGAAGATGGGTGCACCTGCAGGAGATGAGGAGGGGCGTATGAAGCCCTTGGCTAGATTTTCGTCTATGTAATCCTTTAAAGCCTTTAGCTCGGGCCCCGCCAGGGGGTAGATCTTACCAAAAGGTATCTCTGCTCCAGGCAATAATTCAATTGGACAATCATATGGACGGTGAGGAGGAAGCTGGTCAGCGTTCTTCTTGTCACATAAATCCACATAGTCCTGGTATACAGCTGGTAGTTCAGGGACTGACATGGTTCCTTTAGGAACAGAGCAAGCTGAAACTTTTGGACTCATCTGTTTCTCTGGAAAGTGTAATTCCTTGGTCTCCCAGTTAATGGTAGGATTCTGAGCCTGCAGCCATGGTAGCCCTAGAATAATGGGAAAGTGGGGAGAAGAGATAAGCATAAAGGACAGTTTCTCTTGATGACCTTTACCCATAAGAACCCTCAAAGGCTCTGTTTCCTGATCCACTGGTCCAGAGGTCAGCAGGGAGCCATCCACAGTTTCCATCTGTACTGGAGTAGCCTTCTTCACTGAACGTATCCCCTGTTTCAGAGCAAAGGAGACATCCATAAAATTTCCACTTGCCCCTGAGTCGATCATAGCAAAGCTAGACACACAAGCTGAGTCAACCCAGAGTTTGACGGAAAGAAAGCATTGAGAATTGTTTTTCTTACAACTCAGCTGGGACACCGCTGAGGAAACTTGAAAAATGGCAGCGTTTACACAGTCAACGTCCTCAGAGGTAACGGAGTTTAAGTCCGAGAAATCAAGATCTGTTGCTGCAGATCTCTCTGGAGCCTGAGGCTCGGACCTGACAGATCCCCTCTCGCAACACTCACAGTGAATGAGTGCTGCAGTAGTCTTACGAGAACGGCTGGGGCAGTTTATAATGAAGTGCCCTGACTTACCACAATAGAAACATAGATTCTCCTTAAAACGATGTTCCTTGCGTGCATCACTAACCCGTCGTTGTAAAGAGTCTACCTGCATGGGTTCAGGTTCAGGTTCCCGTGTAATCCTACTCAAAGATTCCTTAGCTGGAGAGGAAGGTAGGAAAAGGTTACTGCGATTGCTTTCGAACCATCTCTCTTGCCTGCGTTCAGTCAGACGAGTATCAATACGGATGCAGTAGTTAATAAAGTCACCTAACGCAGTGGGAGGGTCGGCACGAGCAAGTTCATCCTTAACCAGTGGAGATAACCCCTTTCGAAAAATAGATTTTTTGGCGGAACTGTCCCAGGTGGTATCAAGGGCCCATCTCCTGAAATCCAAGGCATATTCAGCTACTGAGTGCTTACCTTGGCGCAAAGCTAACATGGCTGCTTCAGCTGTTGCACCTCGATTGGGGTCATCAAACACCTGCCCCATGGCTGAAATAAAAGCATCAAGGTGATTCAAACAATCATCCTCAGTCTCAATCAGAGGGTTTGCCCACATCAAAGCCTTGTTGGTAAGCAACATAATTATAGTAAGCACCTTAGATCGTTCAGTGGGAAATTGTGAAGCATGTGCAGAAAAAAAAAGATTGCATTGATTAATAAATCCCCTGAATTTCTCACGTTCACCGCCAAAACGAAAAGGGGGCAACTTGGGAATCCCAGAACTCGGGGCTACGGCAGGAGCCTGGACTCGCTCCTCTAGAACCTCAATCCTGGCTCGCAAATCCTGGGCAGTCTGTCCAAACACTTGCAAATTGTGATTAGTGAGGTCCTGTAGGCTTGCAAAATGGGTCTTTATATTCTGCAAATCTGCAAGGATATTATCAGTCACTCCGCAAAGTTCCTTTATGCGGGCCTCCATTTTCCAGATCTTTTAAGACAGGAGTACTGGAAGAAGAGGAGAGGAAAAAAAAAAAAAACAATAGTGTTTACCTGTGGTAACACTGCAGAGAGAAAAAAAAATTAAGGGAACTGCTCACCTGGAATGGTTGTGAGAAGTCACAACCACTATCATCACAGAAAGTTCACCCGACATCTGATATCCACAGTTACAGCAGACACAGCCTTTCCAGACCCAGCAGACACTAACGTTTGGCTTCAGAATCTTGTAATGTGTGTAGTACAGTTCATATAGCGTCTTGTGCTTGGGTGCGATGAAAACACATGAGACACAGGCTTGATATAGAAAGTCTTGTATTACTTCATACAAGTTGGCAAAAATAGTCACACAGTTTGCAGACACAGAAGCAGGAGACACAGCAGGCCAGAGTAATCTAAGCTCAGCAATCACTCTCCACAACAGGTTCAGGATCTTCTTCTCTGTTACCGTAAGTCCATGCAAACGTGGGTCTTTCAACGAGCAGGGTTCAGAGTCCACAAGTGCTTCAGAGTTCCTCAGTAGGAATAGCTGGAGTACAAGGTCCAAGGCTTCAGGAGTCAGGTCACAGGTTCACTGCAGGCTAGATTCTGAAGCACTGATTGCTCAGCTGTGGCTGCTTAAGAAGCAAAAGGAGAGAATCAGGGCGGGAACATGCAAGCTGGAAACTCCATATTGACTGAGGGCAAGATAGCTGCAGCAAGACAGAAAGTAAAATGGCTGACGAACAAACTGAGTTTCAGGAACATGTACACAGAACCTTACACCCTATGACAAAATACAGATGGAAATGAGAGATTTAGTTTAGGGATTGTGGGAGAACTTCATGTGCAGATTCGGTAGGGACTTGGTTGTTTGGGGCGGTCCATAAGGGGCCAGCTTCTAAAATGACCAAGCGAAGAAATCCACTACCCCTGTCCCCACACATGGACAGTCTCAAAGACCACATATATTAAGGGAAAACTTAGTGTTTAGGGGGGATTGTCAAGGTAAAATATAATTTTCTACTTTTATATTCTATATATATTTTATATGCTATTTTTATATCTTTATATTCATATGTTTTCTTATACTTCCATATGCTTATGTACTTACTACAATTTAAAAAAACACAAAGTTTTCCTTGAATGAGTAGTATTCAGATTGAAATGTATTCTAAGAAGATGACGTCAGTACCAGTTGGTGTCTGTCTCCGAGAAATGCATTGGTGTCTGTCTCCACCTTGTGTCCTACCACTGTACTACACCAACTATTTAATAACTTGAACTGAGAAACCACGTGATGTGCAAGGAAACTAGAGTCGATTCTTAGGAAATGAAACTTAAGGATTACACGATGAAAGGAAGACTTAGAAGAAGATCTAAGGACCAATTAGAGATGGCCAGATGCTGGATATGTACATATATGGACATCTATAGCTTACTTCCCTGCTCTCGTCCACCCTTTTACTCCACCCTGACATCCTGTGTATGTAATCTCATGTTCTCAGAAATAAAGCTCAGAACCTTGCTGAAATTGGTGCCTGCACACAGCCCTCTAAGCATGATCTGAAGTTTGAACCAGCCTATTGTCTGACTCATTCTTTAAACGGTTAACCCATGCTTATAATCTAATTTGGAGTGACTGAAGGACGAGTGTTTGTCGTTTCGACCCCCGACAAACCTAGACATGTTTGGTGTATATGAACTCGTAATAACCTGGAGAATCATAACGGCTGGTAAGTTTTAGCATTTAGTGAACCTAGCAAGAAAGCAAAACAAAAAACAAGTGTGAGATTGCACTTTTTTTGCAATTTCAACGCACTTGGAATTTTTTTCCCGTTTTCGAGTACACTACATGGTAAAACCAATGGTGTTGTTCAAAAGTACAACTCGTCCTGCAAAAAATAAGCCCTCACATGGCCATATTGATGGAAAAATAAAAAAGTTATGGCTCTGGAAAGAAGGGAAGCGAAAAACGAAAACGCAAAACCAAAAAAGGCTCCGGGGGTTAAGGGGTTAAGGGTGTATGTATGACTCTGCTTGTAATTTTTGGCCGGCTTTACATGGCCTTTATGACTCTAAGGCCAGGGTCACACTAGTGATGAATACGGACGAGTGCTATGCTCATCTATGGAGCAGCTCCCATCGGTGTTTTTTTTCTCGGCCATTTTCAAAATGCGAGTGAAGTTACTGCATGCTGCAATTGTCACCGACACTCGGCCGAGTCTCAGCTCATTCGCACCCATATAAGCCTATGGTTGCTAGTGAGACAGCGCACCTCACTCGGATATCATGCGAGTGCTGTGCGATATACGCTGACCCGGCAATGGAGGAGATGGAGAAATTCATTTCGCAGCTGTGCAAGAGCCTCGGAGCGCAGTCGCATGACACTCGGCTCCCACCAGCAGCAGAGCAGGAGCCGAGGGTCATTAGCATATTGCATCCGATGCTTTCGCATCAGATGCCATACGCTAGTCTGACCCCAGACTAAGTATACCACTACATGACAATTTGAACAGAAAGTGTATGAAGCCCTCTTTTAAGTCTAATACAGGGAATATCTTTTGGTAGTTCTTGCTTAATTCATACATTACACTGAAACTTCCAAATTTTTAATAAAAATGTAAATTTTGGTTTACTTAAATAATTTTTTTTTTAAATTTTGTCTGATATACAAGTGATTATACAGGAAAGAATGTTTCTTAACATTTGTTTTCCTGTGAACTCCAATTTCTCCTCAGTTTTGAATATTATATTGTCAGTCCTTTAAGTGAAGTAAAAGTGTGACACCATTATTCTCAGCAGCGATCTGGGAGCCAGAGATGCTTCCAGGGTTCTTCACCATGCTGTTCTCCTTCAATTAATAAGTTTTTCTGTCCATTTCAATGGATTCTCGGATTTCTAATTGACTCCCAATATACTCGTTACTCTAAACAAGCATGCGAGCATTAGGAATTGCTCGGTTTGTGTATTAAGCATCCGAGCATTTTAGTGCTCGCTCATCTCTACTTCAAAGCATTTCAGAACTTTTTTGGACATGTAGTACATTAGAACTTATCCATAGCATTGGTAATTTTAGTAAATCAATCTTCATAGTTTAAACCAGAGGTCTCAAACTCAGCTAAGTATTTGGGCGACACCAAAAATGTGAATTTTAAGGGCTGCATTCTTTTGCAGGATTAGATGACATTTTTAGCGATACCATTTTTTTTGAACATTTTTGGCTTGTTTGTTATTTTATTCTTTAAATATAATTCATTGTATGTGTTATGGTACAGTTTTTATAGCTTGAGTTATTACGGGTGCAGCGATAACAAAGGTGCACCTTTTTGGTTACTTTAGTTTATACAGGACCAAAGCATGTTCATTTCTGGGACACAGAATCTTTCTCCTTCCTGAGCGGCATTATTGCTGCACATTGCTATCTTGTTTGAACAGATGAACGAGGCACCTTCAGGTATCTTGAAATTGTACCCAAGGTTGAGCCAGACTTGTGCAAGTCCACAATTCTCTTCCTGATATTTTGGCTGATTTCTTTAGACTTTCCCATGATGCAACACAAAGAAGCAGTGTGTTTGAGGTGTGCATCAAAATACATCCACAGGTGTGTCTCTAATTAACTTAGATGTTGCCAAAAAACAGATTCAGAAAATAAGAAATCAGAAGCTTCTGAACACATGACATCATTATACGAGCTGTCCAGAATTGTCTAAAGGCAAAGTAATCAGTATACAGTCATGGCCAAAAGTTTTGAGAACGACACAAATATTATCTTTTCACATGATCTGCTGCCCTCTGGTTTTTATGTGTGTTTGACAGATGTTTTTATCACAGACAGAAATATAATTGCAAACATATGAGTAACAAAAGCTTATATTGACAGTTAGAATGAGTTAATGCAGCAAGTCAATATTTGCAGTGTTGACCCTTCTTCTTCAGGACCTCTGCAATTCTCCCTGGCATGCTCTCAATCAACTTCTGGACCAAATCCTGACTGATAGCAGTCTATTCTTGCACAATCAATGCTTTCATTTTGTCAGAATTTTTAGGTTTTTGTTTGTCCACCCGTCTCTTGATGATTGACCACAAGTTCTCAATGGGATTAAGATCTGGGGAGTTTCCAGGCCATGGACCCAAAATCTCTATGTTTTGTTCCCTGAGCCATTTAGTTATCACCTTTGCTTTATGGCAAGGTGCTCCATCATGCTGGAAAAGGCATTGTTGATCGCCAAACTGCTCTTGGAGGGTTGGGAGAAGTTGCTCTTGGAGGACATTCTGGTACCATTCTTTTTTCATGGCTGTGTTTTTAGGCAAGACTGTGAGAGAGCCGATTCCCTTGGCTTAGAAGCAACCCCACACATGAATGGTTTCAGGATGCTTAACAGTTGGCATGAGACAAGACTGGTGGTAGCGCTCACCTTGTCTTCTCCGAATGAGGCGTTTTCCTGATGTCCCAAACAATCGAAAAGGGGATTCATCAGAGAAAATAACTTTACCCCAGTCCTCAGCAGTCCACTGCCTGTACATTTTGCAGAATATCAGTCTGTCCATGATGTTTTTTCTGGAGAGAAGTGGCTTCTTTGCTGCCCTCCTTGAGACCAGGCCTTGCTCCAAGTGTCTCCGCCTCACAGTGCGTGCAGATGCACTCACACCTGCCTGCTGCCATTCCTGAGCAAGCTCTGCACTGCTGGTAGCCCGATCCCGCAGCTGAAACACTTTTAAGAGACGGTCCTGGCGCTTGCTGGTCTTTCTTGGGCGCCCTGGAGCCTTTTTGGCAACAATGGAACCTCTCTCCTTGAAGTTCTTGATGATGCGATAGATTGTTGACTGAGGTGCAATCTTTCTAGCTGCGATACTCTTCCCTGTTAGGCCATTTTTGTGCATTGCAATGATGACTGCACGTGTTTCTTTAGAGATAACCATGGTTAACAGAAGAGAAACAATGATGCCAAGCACCAGCCTCCTTTTAAAGTGTCCAGTGGTGTCATTCTTACTTAATCATGACAGATTGATCTCCAGCCATGTCCTCATCAACACCCACACCTGTGTTAATGGAGCAATCACTGAAAAGAGGTTAGCTGGTCCTTTTAAGGCAGGGCTGCAATGATGTTGAAATGTGTTTTGGTGGATAAAGTTCATTTTCTAGCCAAATATTGACTTTGCAAGTAATTGCTGTTAAGCTGATCACTCTTTATAACATTCTGGAGTATATGCAAATTGCCATTAGAAAAAGTGAAGCAGTAGACTTTGTAAAAATTAATATTTATGTCATTCTCAAAACTTTTGGCCATGACTGTATATAAATTTTTGACTTTGCAGTAAGTAATAAAAATGCCTTAAAACATTCTCTCTTTCTCTCTCTCTCTCTCATTATTCTGGTATTTGGAAAATATTAATAATTATGGTAATCTTAATTGACCTAAAACAGGAAAGGTTATTATTCTGATTTCATGTCAGATATTGTGAAAACATGTGCATGTATCTTTTTATACAGTGTATGCAAACTTCTAGTTTCAAATGTACATAAAATGTTCATACTTTATTTTGAATTTTTTGTTTACATTTCTACAGTTTTTATTTTTATTTATTTTTTTTATTTTATATGGCCACATATAAACATTTTGTCTTACAATTAAGATCATATACTAATTTTGACCAACATCTTATAGCAATGACTCCATCTTGTCGAAGTTTTACCATCTTGCAGTAATATCCCATCCTGGTCTACCTTTTGCAATAATGTTCCCATTTATAGTAATATGCTCATTTTGGTGCTCATCTTGTAGTAATGTTCTGATCCTGGTCAGCATCTTGTAGTAATTAATGATGAGCGAATTTGTTCAGAAAACGATCGTCAAACATAAATTCAGCACGAATATGGCACATTCGGATTCATACTCCCATACTATTTGCCTATGCATTAAATGCAAGGCCTGCCCTGCACCAAATTTAGACACACCCCAATAGCCCTTTGAAGAGATGTACAGGAGGGCCACCTGAAAGCAATGTTCCCATTATTAGGAAGTTGGTACTCCCATACTGTTTGTCTATGCAGTGAATGCAACACCTGACCCAAATTTGAATGCACTGTTTGACTTTTTCAATGCAGAATTGGCTGGAATTGAGATCAGACGCCATGTCACGATTGGAGAGCCCCTGATGTGCCTAAACAGTGGAAACCCCCCAATTCTAACTCCAACCCTAACCCCAACACACCCCTAACCCTAATCCCAACCCTGACCCTAACCATAACTCTAACCACAAGCCTAACCCTAACACACCCCTAACCCTAATTTTTGCATCACCACATTTTGAGAGCTATAATTTTACCATATTTTGGACCACAGTGTCATGTGGGGTCTTATTTTTTGCAGGATGAGTTGATGTTTCTATTGGTACCGTTTTTTGGGACAAGACATTTTGATCGCATTTTATTCCGATTTTTGGGAGGCAGAATGAACAAAAAACAGCAATTTCTTTTGGGGGGGCGTTTATACTGTTCCGCTTGTGGTAAAATCGATAAAGCATTTTTATTCTTCGGGTTAGTACAATTACAGCGATATCTCATTTATACTGTATCATTTTCTTATGTTATGGCGCTTTTATACAATAAAAACAATTTTATATAAAAAATAATTATTTTTGCATGGCTTTATTCTGCGAGCTATAACTTTTTTATTTTTTCGCTGATGATGCTGTATTGTGGCTCGTTTTATGCGGGACAAGATGAAGTTTTCAGCGGTACCATGTTTATTTATATCCGTCTTTTTGATAGCATGTTATTCTACTTTTTGTTCGATGGTATGATGATAAAAAAAATGTTACCTTGTTTTTTTAAGGGGTTCACTAAAGGGGGTTAACTATTGGGACAGTTTTATAGGGCAGGTCGTTACAGACGTGACGATACTAAATATGTGCACATTTATTTTTTTTGTTTACATAAAAATAATGTTTTTATTGGGGAAATATTTTTTTTTTATTATTATTATTTAGGGATTTTTAAAAATATTTTTAAACCTGTTTATTTATTTTTTTCTTTTACATTTTTACATTGTTCCAGTATAGGACATCACGATATAGCTTCCCCCGTGAGCGCAGCTGATTGTGTATGACGTACAATTCCATCCATGGGAATTAAGTCCCAAGTCATATGGATGGAATAGTATGTCAGATGTTAGAAAGGGGTTAAAAAAATTATGTGGGTGTTGCATCACGGACCATGGTCACTCTGGTGATATAGTGGTGGTGGATGATGAGGATGAGGAGAAGAAGGAGGACATCAGCAAATAGCCAAAATCAGAAAGCGTACACCCATATGTGGGTGTGAAGAGGTGCATAGGAATAGAGCTTCCAAAAAAAGACACTGGATTTGAGTTTATGCTGCGCTGCTATCATACGGTGGTGTACATAAGACTGGCCCAATCCAGCCCTTGTTCATTTTTATAAGAGTCTTTCTGTCAGCATTTTCAGTTGACAGGCGGATGCGCTTATCAGTTATAATTCCACCAGCTCTGACAAAACGCTAGCAGCAGGGCAGGCCAGGACCTCCAAGGCATAGAGAGCCAGTTCATGCCATGTGTCCAGAGGATGTTGGTACGGTCAGCAAGGTACTCCCTAACATCTTCCCAAACTTTGCACTCTTTGTGAGAATACCCCTCACCTCAGGGTCAGTGCGATGGTAGGGTCTGAGAAAACTTTCCTAGAACTTTGACAGTGTTCCACTGCCTTTTCTGGATTGAAGTTGTGCTTCTCTGGCCTGTACTTCTTGGTTGTCCAAAGAACTGTGACCACTGCCGCCAGCGTTTTCAGATGGGAATTTTTTTAATAATTCCGCAACAAGAACCTTCTGGTACTGCCCCATTTTAGTAGACCTGTCCATCTCAGGAATAAGCAACAGAAAGTTCTTCTTGTAGCATGGGTCTAGAAGTGTCACTAACCAGTAATGACTGTCACCCAAAATTTTGAGAACGCGAGGATCAAGGTCAAAGCAGCATAACTTAAACTCAGCCATGCGTACCAGACTGCTAACAGGCAAGACTTCTGTGTCCTCACCAAGAGGGCGACTGACCATGCTCTCCTCCTCATCCCTGTCCTCAGGTTATCCATGCTGAACAGACGGTATGACAGATGTGCTGAGGGTAACATCCATAGCCCATCAGACTAGCTCCTGTTCTTTCTCCTCCTCCTCCTCATTGTCACCCAATCCATGTTGGGTTGATTTGAGGCTGGGCTGTGTGTAATCACCTTTTATGGTTCCTTGCTCCATCTCATTGCGCTTCGCCTGCAATGCATCCTCTTTGATTTTGAGCAGAGAGCGTTTCAGAAGACAGAGAAGTGGGATGGTGATGCTAATAATGGCGTCATCGCCGCTCACCATCTTGCTGGAATCTTCAAAGTTTTGGAAGATAGTACATATGTCTGACATCCATGTCCGCTCCTGAGGTCTTATGTGTGAAGTCTGAACTGAATACCGACGGCCTTTGTTGATGCTGGTAGTGAACAACTGCCCTCTTTTGCTCACAAATCCTTCCCAACATCTGCAGTGTAGTGTTCCAACATGTGGGAACATCACACACCAGTCGGTGAGCCGAAAACTGCAAACACTGCAGAAGCACGACAAGGGCAGCGGAAGCTGTAGCTGACTTCTAAAATGGGCACACAGGCAGCGTACTTTGACAAGCAGATCCAGCAGTTCCGGGTAGGTTTTGAGAAATCGCTGAACCACGAAGTTAAGCACATGGGCCAGGCATGGTACGTGTGTGAGCTCGCCTTGCCTCAGAGCAGCCACCTGGTACCAGCCATTGTCGCATACAACCATGCCTGGCTGTAGGTTTAGCGGTGTCAGCCACAGATCTGCCTGCTCTTTCAGAGCTGTCCACAACTCTTCAGCACTGTGCGGTTTGTCACCTAAGCATATTAGCTTCAGCACAGCCTGTTGCCGCTTGGCTGAGGCATTGGATGGTGTCTGAAGAGTAGGAGGATGAGATGCAGGAGCTGTAGACTGTGTCAGCAACCCTGATTGACCTAGGGCCCGCAACCCTCAGCATCGGGAGGACGTGTTCCATCCCAAGGTCTGACGGGGTCCCTGCTTCCACTATGTTAACCCAGTGTGCGGTCAGTAAAATGTACCATCCCTGCCCTCAAACACTTGTCCACATGTCCATGGTTAGGTGGACCTTCCCAGTAACTGCATTGTTGCGGGCACGGCTAATGTTGTGCGACATGTGCTTATGTAATGCAGGGATGGCACAACGGGAGAAATAGTGGTGGCTGGAGACCGAGTACCGAGGGAAGGCCGCCACCATCAGATTGCAGAAAGCTTCCGTCTCCACAAGACGAAAAGTCAACATTTCGAGCGCAAGCAGTAGCTAAATGTGTGAATTTAGTAGCGTGGCCTGTGGGACATTGGCTGCGTATTTGCACTTGCGTTCCAAGGACTGGGGTATGGACAACTGAACGCTGCACTGGGACAAGGACATGGACGTGCTTGATGATGGTGCTAGTTGAGTGTGTGCAGCGACAGGTGCAGGGCAGGAGGTATCTTCGCATGCACCATGGACAGGGTATTGGCTTGCATGCACAATAGCGGAAGAAGCCGTGGTGTCACCTGCAGACACTGTCCCTGAACCCTGGTTTTCGGCCTACAAAGTCGGATGCTTTGTTGACATGTGCCTGATCATGCTGGTGGTGGTCACGCTGATAGTTTAGTTAACCCTGCTGATGCTGGCCTGGCATGTGGTGCAAAGGGCCTTTTTGGGGTTATTGGCAGAGTCTTTATAAAACAGCCAGACTTGGGAAGACTTAACACTTGTACTGGCAACTTCCATCGTTTTGGTGTTATGAGGAGCGGTTACCTGCCTTCTATCAGTGGCCACCACACTGCTTCTTCCTGCCTGTTGGGGTGCTACGCCTCCCTCCCCTTGTGTGCTGCTGTCCTTGCTCTGCATGTCCTCTTGACAGGTTGGGTCAGTTACTATATCATTCACCACCTCGCCTTCCACTTCCACACCCTGGTCCTACTCATGACTTTCTGGCAAATGTGTCTCATCATCGTCCACCTCTTGTGACATGGTACCACCATTGCCTTCGTGTGATCGTGGCTGCTCAAATATTTGGGCATCGCTACACGCGATCTCCTCTTGCCCTGCTTCAATTGGACCAGGCGAGAGGCCCAAATCTATAAATGGTAAAGTGAACAGCTCTTTGGAGTTTCCAAGTATGTGATCAGTTGTCTCCGGGCACTCGGCATGGTGGGAGGAAGGAGGATCAGGGTGAGTAATATGCAGTACAGACTCACAGCTACTGAGACTTGACCGTGTGGAAAACAAGGTGGTGGTGGTGGTGGTGGCAAACTGACTGGGAGCATTATCTGCTATCCAACCAGCAACCTTTTGACACTGCTCTGGGATCAATAGTGGTGTGCTGCTACGGTCCCCTAGTAATTGGTACAGGAAGGTCGGGCGTGAAGATGTGGCCTCGGCCTCTGCATGCATCATCACCATCACAACTAGTTCCCCATCCCTTGCCACATGCCTTGCCCATTTAAAATGGAGGACAATATTTTCCACATACACTACAAATGGCTAAATTTGGAGTGAACTTATAGGTGATCCACGTGACAGAAAAACCCTCTTTAATATAGCTGGTCTGTAGGTAACTATTTTTTTTCAGCAAACTGGTGTCAATAACTTATCTAAGACACTACAACAAAATTTAACAGTAGGCCAGAAATGGCACAATTTTCAGCGCACTGAGATGTGATCCGTGTGACGGCCAAACCACTGTTTAAAATTGCTGGCCTGGAGGTACCTATTTTTTTCAGCAAACTGGTGTCAATAACTTATATAAGACGCTACAACAAAATTGAACAGTAGGCCAGAAATGTCAGAATTTTCAGCGCACTGAGATGTGATCAGTGTGTGTAATGTATGTGGTACAGATCATATAGCGTCTTGTGCTTGGGTGCGATGAAAATACTTGAGACACAGGTTGATAAAGAAAGTCTTGTATTGCTTCATACAAATTGGCAAAAATAAACACACAGGTTGCAAACACAGAAGCAGGAGACACAGCAGGCCAGAGTAATCTAAGCTCAGCAATAACTCTCCACAACAGATTCAGATCTTCTTCTCTGTTACCGCAAGTCCATGCAAACGTGAGGCTCTCAAGAGCAGAGTTCAGAGTCCACAAGTGCTTCAGAGTTCCTCAGTAGGAATGGCTGGAGTACAAGGTCCAAGGCTTCAGGAGTCAGAACACAGGTTCACTGCAGGCTAGATTCTGAAGCACTGATTGCTCAGCTGTGGCTGTTTAAGAAGCAAACGGAGAGAATCAGGGCGGGAACATGCAAGCTGGAAAACTCCATTTTGACTGAGGGCAAGATAGCTGCAGCAAAACAGAAAGCAAAATGGCCGACGAACAAACTGAGTTTCAGAAACAGATACACAGAACCTTACATTACTCCCCCCTTAGGGACAACCTCCGGATGACCTCAGACCAGGCTTGTGTGGGTACCTCTGATGAAACTGACGGAGCAAGCGAGGAGCATTAACGTTATTGACTGGCTCCCATGAGTTGTCCTCCACTGGGTAGCCCTGCCATTTAATCAGATATTGTAACTGATTTCTATACAACCTGGAATCTAAAATCCTTTCCACCACAAATTCTTCCTGACCATCGACTAGCACTGGGTCAGGGCAAGGAGAAGAACGTCCAGGAAACGTATTGGGTGTCGCAGCCTTTAGTAGGGATACATGAAAGACAGGGTGGATTCTCATAGTTCTGGGCAATTGAAGACGACAAGCAACGGCACTTATAATCTTACTGATTTTATAGGGTCCAATGTACTTATGTCCCAACTTAGACGATGGAATCCTTAACTTAAGATTTCTGGTTGACAGCCAGACCAGGTCTCCTACCTTAAAAGCTGGTGCAGGTTTACGAAATTTATCTGCTGCCTTCTTGTACCTTTCCTGAGCCGATTCCAGATTCTCCTTTAGAAGATCCATATTCTTCTGTAAAGTCGTGACTCTTTCAGCCACTGCTGGCAAAGGCGTCTCTATGGGAAATCGTGGTAGAATGTTAGGATGATAACCTAGATTAGAGTAAAAAGGAGACTGTTTAGTGGAGGCACTCTGAGAGTTGTTGTAAGAGAACTCAGCCAATGGAAGTAGATCCACCCAATCATCCTGTAGGTGGCAGATAAAGCAGCGGAGATACTGCTCCAGGGTTTGATTGGTTCGTTCGGTTTGTCCATTAGTCTGGGGATGAAAAGCAGAAGAAAGGTTTACTTTAATGTCCAATGCTGCACAGAAATTTTGCCAAAACCTAGAAGTAATTGCACCCCTCGATCCGAAATAACCTCATCCGGTACTCCATGTAAACGAAACACATCTTTAATCATCAAATCTGATGTCTGTTTTGCAGTGGGTAAGCCGACACAAGGGATAAAATGAGCTGCCTTTGTTAAACGGTCAACCACCACTAGAATAGTGTTCTTCCCTTGAGAGGTTGGTAATTCCACAATGAAGTCCATAGAAATGGATCCCCACGGGCGGGACGGGGTGGGAAGAGGCTGTAACAGACCAGTTGGTGAAGAGCGAGGTGTTTTGCATCTTGCACAAACCTCACACGAAGTGACATAGTCCAAAACATCCTTCCTACAAGTGGGCCACCAAAAGAAACGAGAAAGAAATTCCTGTGTCTTTAGAATTCCTCTATGCCCGGCTATTTTGGAATCGTGAATGAGTTGCAATACTCTCAATCTGACTGTTTCAGGTATATACAGACGTTGTCCCAGAATCCACACACCATTCTTAAAGACAAGACTTACGTCCCTTGGGGGTTGAGCCAAAAAAGAATCCGCATGGTATGCTTCCTTGATGTCTTTAATTAGGTCTTGATGATGAATCACTCCTAGGAATCTAGAGTCAGGAAGAATAGTCTTAGGAGGAGTAATTGGACGTGTCTCTGCTGAGTAAATCCTAGAGAGTGCATCAGCCTTTCCATTGCGCGATCCTGGTCTATAAGAAATAATAAAATTAAATTGGTTTAAGAAAAGATTCCAGCGAGCCTGGCGAGGAGTCAGGCACTTAGCCGACCTGATAAACTCAAGATTACGATGGTCTGTCAGAACGACTATTTGCTGTGCAGCTCCTTGAAGAAGGTGTCTCCATTCTTTGAAGGCGGCAATAATGGCCAACAACTCTCTATTGCCCACATCGTAGTTCTTCTCAGCCGAAGACAACTGCTGGGAAAAGAAGGCACAGGGATGCAAGACATTCTTCTCACCTGTTCTCTGAGAGAGTATAGCTCCTACGGCACAGTCTGAAGCATCCACCTCTATTATGAAGGCAAGCTCTGGGTTGGGATGTACTAGGATAGGTGCAGTGGTAAATTTATCTATTAGACGGGAAAATGCTTCCTGGGCTTGGGGAGTCCAGGAGAACTTAGACTCTTTCCGGGTAAGTTGGGTGATAGGTGACACTACCTCAGAGAAATTTCTAATGAAACGTCTATAGAAGTTTGCAAACCCGATGAAGCGCTGTACCTCCTTCACATTTCTAGGACTTGGCCAATCATTGATGGCTTGGGTTTTACTTCCATCCATACTAATTCCTTGTGTAGACAGTACATACCCCAGAAATTGAATTTCGGTCTTATGGAATTCACACTTTTCAAGCTTGATGTAAAGATGATTTTGTCTTAGACGTTCCAAGACCATTCTCACATGTCCATGATGTTCCTCTGTGGAGTTAGAAAAAATTAAAATATCATCCAAATAAATTACCACGAATGTATCTAGGAGATCCCTGAAGATGTCATTCACCAAGTGTTGGAAAGTGGCTGGGGCGGTACTCAGACCAAAAGGCATAACCAGATATTCAAAGTGTCCATAGCGTGACCTGAATGCAGTCTTCCATTCATCCCCAGGTCTAATACGGACTAAGTTATAGGCCCCACGAAGATCTAGTTTAGAAAAAATTTTGGCATGTCGCACTCTCTCCAATAACTCAGGGATTAAAGGCAATGGATAACGGTTTCTAATAGTAACCTTATTGAGTTCCCTATAGTCTACGCATGGTCTCAGGGATCCATCTTTCTTCTTTACAAAGAATATGGGTGCCCCTGCAGGAGATGAAGAGGGGCGTATGAAGCCCTTGGCTAGATTTTCGTCTATGTATTCTTTTAAAGCCTTCAGCTCGGGCCCCGCCAGGGGGTAGATCTTACCAAAAGGTATCTCTGCTCCAGGCAATAATTCAATTGGACAATCATATGGACGGTGAGGAGGAAGCTGGTCAGCGTTCTTCTTGTCACATAAATCCACATAGTCCTGGTATACAGCTGGTAGTTCAGGGACTGACATGGTTCCTTTAGGAACAGAGCAAGCTGAAATTTTTGGACTCATCTGTTTCTCTGGAAAGTGTAATTCCTTGGTCTCCCAGTTAATGGTAGGATTCTGAGCCTGCAGCCATGGTAGCCCTAGAATAATGGGAAAGTGAGGAGAAGAGATAAGCATAAAGGACAGTTTCTCTTGATGATCTTTACCCATAAGAACCTTTAAAGGCTCTGTTTCCTGATCCACTGGTCCAGAGGTCAGCAGGGAGCCATCCACAGTTTCCATCTGTACTGGAGTAGCCTTCTTCACTGAACGTATTCCCTGTTTTAGAGCAAAGGAGACATCCATAAAATTTCCACTTGCACCTGAGTCGATCATAGCAGAGCTAGACACCCAGGCTGAGTCAACCCAGAGTTTGATGGAAAGAAAACAGTGAGAATTGTTTTTCTTACAACTCAGCTGGGACACCGCTGAGGAAACTTGAAAGATGGCAGCATTTACACAGTCAACGTCCTCAGAGGTAACGGAGTTTAAGTCCGAGAAATCAAGATCTGTTGCTGCAGCTCTCTCTGGAGCCTGAGGCTCGGACCTGACAGATCCCCTCTCGCAACACTCACAATGAATGAGTGCTGCAGTAGTCTTGCGAGAACGGCTGGGACAGTTAATAATAAAGTGCCCTGACTTACCACAATAAAAACATAGATTCTCCTTAAAACGATGTTCCTTGCGTGCATCACTAACCCGTCGTAGTAAAGAGTCTACCTGCATGGGTTCAGGTTCAGGTTCCCGTGTAATCCTATTCAAAGGTTCCTTAGCTGGAGAGGAAGGTAGGAAAAGGTTAGTACGATTGCTTTCGAACCATCTCTCTTGCCTGCGTTCAGTTAAACGAGTATCAATACGGATGCAGTAGTTAATAAAGTCACCTAACGCAGTGGGAGGGTCGGCACGAGCAAGTTCATCCTTAATCAGTGGGGATAACCCCTTTCGAAAAATAGATTTTTTGGCGGAATTGTCCCAGGTGGTATCAAGGGCCCATCTCCTGAAATCCAAGGCATATTCAGCTACCGAGTGCTTACCTTGGCGCAAAGCTAACATGGCTGCTTCAGCTGTTGCACCTCGATTGGGGTCATCAAACACCTGCCCCATGGCTGAAATAAAATCATCAAGGTGATTCAAACAATCATCCTCAGTCTCAATCAGAGGGTTTGCCCATATCAAAGCCTTGTTGGTAAGCAACATAATTATAGTAAGCACCTTAGATCGTTCAGTAGGAAATTGTGAAGCATGTGCAGAAAAAAAAAGATTACATTGATTAACAAATCCCCTGAATTTTTCACGTTCACCACCAAAACGAAAAGGGGGCAACTTGGGAATCCCAGAACTCGGGGCCACGGCAGGAGCCTGGACTCGCCCCTCCAGAACCTCAATCCTGGCTCGCAAATCCTGGGTAGTCTGTCCAACCACTTGCAAATTGTGATTATTTAGGTCCTGAAGATTTGTAAAACGGGTCTTTATATTCTGCAAATCTGCAAGGATATTATCAGTCACTCCGCAAAGTTCCTTTATGCGGGCCTCCATTTTCCAGATCTTTTAAGACAGGATTACTGGAAGAAGAGGAGAGAAAAAAAAAAAAACAATAGTGTTCACCTGTGGCAACACTGAAGAAAGAAAAAACTTTAAGGGAACTGCTCACCCGGAATGGTTGTGAGAAGTCACAACCACTATCATCACAGAAAGCTTTCAACCAGACATCTGATATCCAGAGTTTCAGCAGACAAAAAGAGAAGAGAAAAAAAAAAAAACAATAGTGTTTACCTGTGATAACACTGCAGAAAAAAAAAAAACTTAAGGGAATTGCTCACCTGGAATGGTTGTGAGAAGTCACAACCACTGTCATCACAGAAAGTACAACCGGACATCCGATATCCACAGTACAGCAGACAAGCCTTTCCAGACCCAGCAGACACTAACGTTTGGCTTCAGAATCTTGTAATGTATGTGGTACAGATCATATAGCGTCTTGTGCTTGGGTGCGATGAAAATACTTGAGACACAGGTTGATAAAGAAAGTCTTGTATTGCTTCATACAAATTGGCAAAAATAAACACACAGGTTGCAAACACAGAAGCAGGAGACACAGCAGGCCAGAGTAATCTAAGCTCAGCAATAACTCTCCACAACAGATTCAGATCTTCTTCTCTGTTACCGCAAGTCCATGCAAACGTGAGGCTCTCAAGAGCAGAGTTCAGAGTCCACAAGTGCTTCAGAGTTCCTCAGTAGGAATGGCTGGAGTACAAGGTCCAAGGCTTCAGGAGTCAGAACACAGGTTCACTGCAGGCTAGATTCTGAAGCACTGATTGCTCAGCTGTGGCTGTTTAAGAAGCAAACGGAGAGAATCAGGGCGGGAACATGCAAGCTGGAAAACTCCATTTTGACTGAGGGCAAGATAGCTGCAGCAAAACAGAAAGCAAAATGGCCGACGAACAAACTGAGTTTCAGAAACAGATACACAGAACCTTACAGTGTGATGGCCAAACTCTTGTTTAATAAAGCTGGCCTGTAGGTAACAATTTTTTTTTCAGTAAACTGGAGTCTTATATAAAACTCTACAAAAAAATTTAACCCCTTAGTGACAGAGCTATTTTGCAGCTTAATGACCGGGCCAATTTTTACAATTCTGACCACTGTCACTTTATGAGGTTATAACTCTGGAACGCTTTAACGAATCCCGCTGATTCTGAGACTGTTTTTTCGTGACATATTGTACTTCACGTTAGTCATAAAATTTCTTTGATATGGCTTGTGTTTATTTATGAAAAAAACAGAAATATGGCGAAAATTTTGAAAATTTAGAAATTTTCAAACTTTAAATTTTTATGCCTTTAAATCAGAGAGATATGTCACACAAATTTCTTAATAAATAACATTTCCCACATGTCTCCTTCACATCAGCACAATTTTGGGAACAAAATTTTTTTGTTACGAAGTTATAAGGGTTAAAAGTTGACCAGCAATTTCTCATTTTTACAACACCATTTTTTTTTAGGGACCACAACACATTTGAAGTCACTTTGAGGGGTCTATATGATAGAAAATACCCAAAAGAGACACCATTCTAAAAACTGCACCCCTCAAGGTACTCAAAACCACATTCAAGAAGTTTATTAACCCTTTATGTGCTTCACAGGAACTGAAGCAATGTGGAAGGAAAAAATTAACATTTAACTTTTTTTGCAAAAACTTTACTTCGGAACCAATTTTTTTATTTTCACAAGTGTTAAAAGAAAAAATGAACCACAAAATTTGTTGTGCAATTTCTCCTGAATACGCTGATACCCCATATGTGGGGGTAAACCACTTTTTGGGCGCACGGCAGAGATCGCAAGGGAAGGAGCGCAGTTTGACTTTTTCATCGCAGAATTGGCTGGATGCCATGTCGCGTTTGTAGAGGCCCTGATGTGTCTAAACAGTGAAAACACCCCACAAGTGACCCCATTTTGGAAACTAGACCCCCTAAGGAACTTATCTAGATGTGTGGAGAGCACTTTGAACCTCCAAATGCTTCACAGAAGTTTATAACATAGAACCGTGAAAATAAAAAATCATATTTTTTCCACAAAAACGATCTTTTCACCCCAATTTTTATTTTCCCAAGTGTAACAAGACCCCAAAAGTTTTTGTGCAATTTGTCCTGAGCATGCTGATACCCCATATGTGGGGGTTAACCACTGTTTGGGTGCATGGCAGAGCTTTGAAGGGAAGGAGCGCCGTTTGACTTTTTCAACGCAGAATTGGCTGGACGCCATGTCGTGTTTGTAGAGGCCCTGATGTGTCTAAACAGTGGAAACCCCCCACAAGTGACACCATTTTGGAAACTAGACCCCCTAAGGAACTTATCTAGATGTGTGGTGAGCACTTTGCACCCCCAAGTGCTTCAGAGAAGTTTATAACGCCCGGGCATGAAAATAAAAAATCATATTTTTTTCACAAACCTGATCGTTTAGTCCCCAATTTTTTATTTTCCCAAGGGTAACAGGAGAAATTAGACCACAAAAGTTGTTGTCCAATTTGTACTAAGTACGCTGATACCCCATATGTGGGGGGACCACTGTTTGGGCGCACAGCAGGGCTTGGAAGGGAAGGAGCGCCGTTTGACTTTTTCAAACCAATATTGGCTGGAATTGAAATTGGACGCCATGTCGCATTTGGAGAGCCCCTGATATGCCTAAACAGTGGAAACCCCCCACAAATGACACCATTTTGGAAACTAGACCCCTTAAGGAACTTATCTTGATATGTGGTGAGCACTTTGAACCCCCAAGTACTTCACAGAAGTTTATAACGTAGAGCCGTGAAAATAAAAAATCTTTTTTTTCCTCAAAAATGATTCTTTAGCCTGCTAATATTTTTATTTTCCCAAGGGTAACAGGAGAAATTGGACCCCAAAAGTTGTGCAATTTTTCCTGAGTACGCTGATACCCCATATGTGGGGTGAAAAAACTGTTTGGGCGCATGGGAGAGCTTGGAAGAGAAGGAGCACCATTTTGTAATGCAGACTTTGATGGAATGTTCTGCGGGTGTCATGTTGTGTTTGCAGAGCCCTTGATGTGCCTAAACAGTATAAATCCCCTGCAAGTGACACCATTTTAGAAACTAAACCCCCCAAGGAGCTTATCTAGATGTCTGGTGAGCACTTTGAACCCCTAAGTGATTCACAGAAATTTATAAACACAGAGCCGTGAAAATAAAAAACAATTTTTTTCCTCAAAAATTATTTTTTTAGCCAGCTATTTTTTATTTTCCCAAGGATAACAGGAGAAATTAGAACCCGAAAATTGGTGTGCAATTTGTCCTGAGTACGCTGATACCCCATATGTTGGGGTAAACCACTGTTTGGGTGCACGGCAGGGCTCGGAAGGGAGGGAGCGCCATTTGACTTTTTGAACGCCACATCGTGTTTGGAGACCCCCTGATGTGTCTCCTGTCAGACCCTGAACCCTGTAATCTGTCCTAAGAAGGATCCTGATTACCACCAAAGGGATATGGGCTGATCTCCGCTAAATACACAGATTAGACATATAAGACAGACAGGATTGCACTCTCTTGCATACACACTCAAACACCAAAGGAACATAAATGGTCTGGGAAATAAACTCTAAGCAAGTTGAGCTTAAAACAGCTAAGGAGCTCTCAACTTAAGTCTATACAGATTCATTCCTATCTGTGGTCTGCATGAAGGATTTCACTGGCAACTCCCAAAGCAGACAACCAGGAATTTAAAGGAAACCAATCAACAAATAATCAATTGCAGCCGGGAGAAACTGCACCCAGTCCCAGCACCGAGCACAGACAGAATTAACTCCCTAGCTGCCAAACACAAAGAAACAGCAACTCAGCTGTGAGAAGTCAAAATGTGCAACCGCGACGATCTTCGTGGCAATGCACACATGACAGTACCCCCCCTTCTACGAGGGGCCTCCGGACCCTCAGGGCCAGGCCTGCCCGGGTAAGTTCTGTGGAAGGTCCGAACCAAACGATCTGCGTTAACATCAGACGCAGGGACCCACGTCCTTTCCTCCGGACCATACCCCTTCCAATGCACCAAGTACTGAAGGGAACGGCGATTCAGACGAGAGTCAATGATTTTTGATACTTGAAATTCCAAGTTACCATTGACCAACACTGGAGGAGGAGGTAGAGGTGATGGTATGACTGGTGCCACATACCTTTTAAGTAATGACTTGTGGAACACATTATGAATTTTAAACGTAGAAGGGAGTTCCAGACGAAATGCCACAGGATTAATTATGGAACTGATCCTGTACGGCCCGATGAATCTGGGACCCAGTTTCCAGGAGGGCACTTTAAGTTTTATATTCCTGGTAGACAACCATACCAGATCGTTCACATTCAGATCTGGACCAGAAACTCTCCTCCTATCAGCCATACGTTTGTAACGGTTCCCCATCGTACTCAAATTATTCAATACACCTCGCCACACAGAAGCAAGTGACGACGAGAAACGCTCCTCCTCAGGAACCCCAGAAGGACCCCCCCCATTGAAAGTACAAAACTGGGGATGAAAACCATATGCCCCAAAAAACGGGGACTTACCAGTGGACTCGCTCCGCCTGTTGTTAAGAGCGAACTCTGCCAGAGGCAAGAAAGAAGACCAGTCCTCCTGGTTCTCCGATACAAAACACCGGAGATATGTCTCTAAACTCTGATTCAGACGCTCTGTCTGACCATTGGTCTGTGGATGAAAAGCCGAGGAAAACGACAATTGCATCCCCCGACGTAAACAAAATGCCCTCCAAAATTTGGACACAAACTGAGACCCCCTATCTGAAACCACATCAGAAGGCAACCCATGAAGTCTCACGATTTCCCTAATGAACACCTGCGCCAGAGTTTTAGCATTAGGGAGTGCAGGAAGAGCAACGAAATGTGCCATCTTACTGAACCTGTCAACAACCACCAGTATGACAGTATTCCCAGACGATGGAGGAAGGTCCGTAATGAAGTCCATAGATAAATGAGTCCATGGACGCTCCGGAAGTTTCAAGGGTAAAAGGGTCCCAGACGGACGGGTATGAGGAGTTTTAGAGCGAGCACAAACCCCACAGGACGCGACAAAAGTTATAACATCTTTATTAGCGTTAGGCCACCAAAATCGGCGAGAAAGGAGATCTAAAGTAGCCTTACTCCCTGGATGACCTGCTAAAGCAGAATTATGATGTGCCTCAATAACCTTTTGTCTCAACTGATTCGGGACAAACAGTCTCCCTGGAGGTCCTGCAGGGGCGTCCCCCTGAGCCTCCAACACCTCCTCCTCAAGCTCAGAACATACAGCCGACACTACCACCCCCTCCTGAAGGATAGGAATCGGGTCGTCTGTTTTCCCGGCCCCTGGGAAACTGCGAGACAAGGCATCAGCCTTTACATTCTTAGACCCCGGACGATAAGTGACGACAAAATTAACCTGGTAAAAAACAACGACCATCGAGCCTGTCTGGAATTCAGACGCTTAGCGGATTCTAAATACAGCAGGTTCTTGTGATCAGTAATAACGGTGACCGGGTGGACAGCCCCCTCCAAAAAGTGACGCCATTCTTCAAAAGCCAATTTAATGGCCAAAAGTTCCCTATTGCCGATATCATAATTCCTTTCGGCGGACGACAATTTCTTAGAAAAGAAAGCGCACGGATGCCATTTACCAGGGGACGGACCCTGGGACAATATAGCACCCACCCCTACGTCAGACGCGTCCACCTCCACAATGAACGGCTGAGATACATCTGGTTGGCTGAGAACGGGTGCCGAAGCAAAACATCTCTTTAAAGAGGAAAAGGCTTGGCAAGCTTTGTCCGACCACTTAGAAAAATCCGTCCCTTTTCTCGTCATGTCAGTGAGAGGTTTGACGACAGACGAGAAATTACAAATAAATTTCCGGTAGTAATTAGCAAACCCCAAAAAACGCTGCAGAGCCTTAAGATCCCCTGGCTGATCCATTCAAGCACTGCTCTCACCTTTTCAGGGTCCATCCGGAAACCGAGGCTGACACCAAAAAACCCAAAAACTGAAGTTCCTGTACGGCAAAAACACACTTTTCCAGTTTGGCGTATAGTTTATTGTCTCGCAAAATCTGCAACACCTGTCTCACATGATATGAATACAATGTCAGTAAACTATTTATACAGGAACCACACTCTATACAACATATAGTTTAGCAACATCAGAATGTAAGTATAAAATAGATTTACCTGACACAATCTCTGCAGAACTTGGGGTTAATCTTGAGGACTAGATGTGCAGAAACGATATAGTTGAACTCAGGGTTAATCTTGAGGACTTGATGAGCTGTAACAGAAAAGAGGAGGACCGGGGTCTAACCTGACCCTACACTGGGGTCCTAACTAATCCTGTTGTGAATGGGTTTGAGATGAGTTCTGAGCGGAGGCTCCCTCTGGTGGTTACAAGCGGTACTAGTGAGGATTGTGCGGACTGGGAATCAGGTGTTACTGATTGGTCTTATTTAAGGGAATCATTTTCCCATCAGGGTTGCCGGTGATCAATTGTTCTGGTCTGAATCCTTCTTTCCAGTTTCCCTTGTAGCCTGCTGTGTCGTGTCTGCATCTCCTGCTATCAGATAAGACTATTTCTTATTTTGTGTTTTTGCTATATTTTTGCATTTTGTCCTGCACTTCTTTGGGGGCCTTCTGGGTCCCCTCCGGGGGCTTCTGCCCTCTCAGTTTAGTCCAGCCACTGTGTTTTGTACTTTTGCTTTTTCCAGTTTTTTCAGTTCTGTTTTTGTTACACCAGAGAACTAATTTAGGTGGTAGAGGTCGTGTGATCTCAGGTGATTTTGAAATTAGTAGAGTTGGTGTTTTTCAGGGTTTTCTGGGATTGCAGTAAGTGCCCTTCCTGTCCTTTTCTATTTAGATAGTTTGGGCCCCAGCGTTTGCTCATACTATTTTCTTTCTGTGTCAGTATTTCCTCTTGTCTAACCGCCATTACATGTTTGGGGGCTTTCTATTATCTTTGGGGTTCTGCTCCGGGGCAGATAGCTTTCCTATTTCTATCTTTAGGTGTAGTTAGTTTCTCAGGCTGTGACGAGGCGTCTAGGACCAACGTAGGAACGCTCCACGGCTGCCTCTAGTTGCGGTGGTTAGTCAGGGTACTGCAATCTCATAGATTCCAACTGCTCTGGTGTATTTCCTTTTTGCTTGCACTCCTCAGCTACCGTAACATAACAGTATCACCGGCCATAAAAATTGTATGGTACTCACAGAAGGGAAAAAATATTTTGAAGGAAGAAAAGTTGTCAGAGATATTTTTCTGTTTGTTGCATTTTTTTTTTTTTTTTTTTTCCCTCTGTATCTCTGGGTGCTGGGGAGGATCTTTTCTCCCAATGGAGTTTGCACAGTTGTCTGGCCGTGTGGATCAGCTTGCCACTGAGGTTCGGAGTATTGCTATCTATCTTGCTAGGTTGCCTGTTGTGGAACCTAGGATTCCCATGCCAGATTTGTTTTTGGGGGATCGAGCTAAGTTTCAGAATTTCAAAAATAATTGTAAATTGTTTCTTGCCTTAAAATCTAAGTCCTCAGGAAACGCAGCGCAGCAGGTTCAAATTATCATCTCTCTCCTGCGCGGCGATCCTCAGGATTGGGCTTTTTCCCTGATACCTGGGGATCCTGTTTTGAGTAATGTTGATGCATTTTTTCAGGCCTTGGGGTTATTGTACGATGAGCCTAATGTCACTGATCAAGCTGAAAAAGCCTTGTTGGCATTAAATCAGGGGCTTGATGACGCTGAGTTATACTGTCAGAGATTCCGTAGGTGGGCAGTCCTGACCAAATGGAATGACGACGCTTTGGCGGCCCTTTTCCGGAAGGGTCTGTCGGATAATGTAAAGGATGTTATGGTGGGATTCCCTGTCCCCTCTGGTCTCAATGATTCTATGTCATTGGCGATTCAAATTGACAGACGTTTGCGTGAGCGGAGAAGTATGCGTGGAGTGGTGTTGCCTTGTGAGCCAGCTGCTGAGCCCATGCAGTGTGATGGAGTGGTGTCTGGGGCACAGCGTCATGAGTTTCGAAAGCGCAATGGGTTATGTTTCTACTGTGGTGATGCCTCTCATGCTATTTCAGTCTGCCCTAAGCGGGGAAGACATTTTGCACACTCAGTTGTCTTGGGTAGTGTTCAGACTAAGTTTTTATTAACTGTCACTCTGATATGCTCTCTGTCCTCATTTTCTGCTCAGGCTTTCGTTGATTCTGGAGCAGCTATTAACCTGATGGATTATGATTTTGCTAAACGTTGTGGGTTTCCCTTGATACCCCTACAGAAGTCTATTCCTTTACTGGGGATCGATTCTACCCCTTTGGCTGAGAATAAACCCCAGTTTTCTACTCAGGTGATAATGAGGGTTGAACCTGATCACCAGGAGTGCTGCAAATTTTTGGTTCTATATAATCTGCATGACATTATCGTGCTGGGTTTCCCTTGGTTACAGTCTCATAATCCTGTTTTGGATTGGAAATCTGTGTCTCTAACCAGTTGGGGCTGCCAATTGTTAGTGCCAACACTCCTGTTTTTTCTGCCTCCCCCCAGGCTGAGGATGTTCCTGACTTTTTGTTTGATTTTTCTGATGTGTTTAGCGAAAGTAAATCTGCATCCTTACCTCCCATAGGAGCTATGACTGCGCTATTGAATTAGTGCCAGGTAGTAAATTCCCTAAGGGTCGCCTTTTTAACTTGTCTGTACCTGAACATGACGCTATGCGGTCTTATATCAAGGAATCATTGGAGAAGGGTCATATCAGACCATCCTCTTCACCCTTAGGTGCCGGTTTTTTCTTTGTGGCCAAAAAAGATGGTTCATTAAGGCAGTGTATTGATTATCGTCTCTTGAACAATATTACTGTGAAATATCAATACCCGTTACCCTTGATTTCTGACCTGTTTTCCAGGGTGAAAAACGCTACTTGGTTTACCAAGCTTGACCTCAGGGGGGCGTATAACCTTATTCGCATTAAGCACGGGGATGAATGGAAGACGGCATTTAACACCCCTGAAGGGCATTTTGAGTACCTTGTGATGCCCTTTGGGCTCACTAATGCTCCTTCCGTCTTCCAGTCCTTCATGAATGACATTTTCAGGGATTTTGTGGACAAGTTTCTGATTGTTTATTTGGATGATATCTTGATTTTTTCTAATGACTGGGACTCTCATGTGAAACATGTTCGAACTGTATTCCAGATTTTGAGAGAGAATGCTCTGTATGTGAAGGGATCAAAGTGTCTTTTTGGCGTACAGAAGATCTCATTTCTGGGATTCATTTTGTCCCCATCTGTTATTGAAATGGACCCGGTCAAGGTTCAGGCCATCTGTGATTGGGTCCAACCTACTTCATTAAAGGCTCTTCAGAGATTTTTGGGTTTTGCCAATTTTTATCGTAAATTTATTGGTAATTTCTCGGTTATTGTTAAACCATTAACTGATTTGACCAGAAAGGGTTCTGATGTGGTGAATTGGCCTCCTGAGGCAGTCTCTGCGTTTCAGGAACTTAAGCAGAGATTCACTTCTGCTCCTGTTCTATGGCAGCCTGATGTTTCTCTGCCATTTCAGGTGGAGGTTGATGCCTCTGAAATTGGGGCAGGTGCCGTTTTGTCCCAAAAAGATCCAGAGACCTCTAAAAGTAACCCTTGTGCCTTTTTCTCTCGAAAATTTTCTCCTACTGAACGTAATTATGACGTGGGTAATCGGGAGTTATTGGCCATGAAGTGGGCTTTTGAAGAGTGGAGACATTGGCTGGAGGGAGCCAAACATCAGGTGGTGGTCCTTACGGACCATAAGAATCTGGTCTATCTGGAATCTGCCAAGCGACTCAATCCTAGACAGGCCAGGTGGGCCTTGTTTTTCACACGTTTTAATTTTGTGGTTTCCTTTCTTCCTGGCACTAAGAATGTTAAGGCGGATGCCCTCTCGAGGAGTTTCCTTGCGGACTCTCCTGAGCTATCTGATCCCTCTGTTATTTTGAAGGAGGGTGTAGTTCTTTCCGCCATCTTGCCCAATTTGAGACTTGCTCTGGAGGGGTGTCAGGAGGATAGGCCCGAGCGCTGCCCTGTTGGAAAATTGTTTGTCCCGGACCAATGGAAAAAGAGTGTGATGTCTGAGATTCATTGTTCCGCATTGGCTGGGCATCCCGGAATTTTTGGTACCAGAGACTTGGTTAGTCGGTCCTTTTGGTGGCCTACCTTGTCTCGCGATGTCAGGGAATTTGTGCAGTCCTGCGGGACTTGCTCTCGCTCCAAGCCTTGCTCTCGCTCTAGTGGTTTGTTGATGCCATTGCCTGTGCCCAAGAGACCATGGACCCATATCTCTATGGATTTCATTTCCGATCTTCCTGTTTCTCAGAGAATGACCACCATCTGGGTAATTTGTGATAGGTTTTCCAAAATGATACATCTTGTGCCATTACCTAAGTTGCCTTCCTCCTCTGAATTGGTGCCGTTGTTCCTTCAGCACGTGGTTCGTTTACACGGCATTCCTGAGAACATTGTGTCTGACAGAGGAGTCCAGTTTGTTTCCAGATTTTGGAGGACTTTTTGTTCTAAACTGGGTGTTCAATTGTCTTTCTCCTCGGCATTTCATCCTCAGACCAATGGTCAAACTGAGAGAACAAACCAGACATTGGAGACTTATCTAAGATGCTTTGTGTCTGCTGATCAGGATGACTGGGTCTCTTTTTTGCCTTTGGCTGAGTTTGCTCTTAATAATAGGGCTAGCTCTGCCACTTTGATGTCTCCGTTTTTCTGTAATTCTGGGTTTCACCCTCGATTTTCTTCAGGACAGACGGAGGCTTCTGTCTGTCCAGGTGTTGACTCTGTTGTTGAGCGTATGCAGCAGATTTGGGACCAGGTAGTGGAGAGGTTGTCCCTCTCTCAGGAGAAGGCCCAGCGGTTTGCTAACCGGCATAGGACTGATGGTCCTCGGTTTAAAGTGGGGGACTTGGTCTGGTTGTCCTCAAAGAATATTCCTATGAGAGTAGCATCTCCTAAATTTAAGCCTAGGTTCATTGGACCTTATAAGATCATGGAGATTATTAATCCTGTTTCTTTTCGTTTGCTTCTTCCAGGGACATTTAAGATCCATAACGTGTTCCACAAGTCCTTGTTGAAGAGGTTTGTTGAGCCAGTGGTTCCTGCTGCTGTGCCTCCTGACCCTGTTTTGGTTGAGGGCAATCTGGAGTATGTGGTTGAGAAAATATTGGATTCTCGTTTTTCTAGATGAAGACTTCAGTATTTGGTTAAATGGAGAGGTTATGGTCAGGAAGATAATTCTTGGGTGTTTGCTTCGGACATCCATGCTAGGAGACTTATCCGTGCGTATCATAGAACTCATCCTGACCGACCTGGTTGCTCAAATGAGGGTTCGGTGACCCCTCCTCAAGTGGGGGGTACTGTTGTGAATGGGTTTGAGATGAGTTCTGAGCGGAGGCTCCCTCTGGTGGTTACAAGCGGTACTAGTGAGGATTGTGCGGACTGGGAATCAGGTGTTACTGATTGGTCTTATTTAAGGGAATCATTTTCCCATCAGGGTTGCCGGTGATCAATTGTTCTGGTCTGAATCCTTCTTTCCAGTTTCCCTTGTAGCCTGCTGTGTCGTGTCTGCATCTCCTGCTATCAGATAAGACTATTTCTTATTTTGTGTTTTTGCTATATTTTTGCATTTTGTCCTGCACTTCTTTGGGGTCCTTCTGGGTCCCCTCCGGGGCTTCTGCCCTCTCAGTTTAGTCCAGCCACTGTGTTTTGTACTTTTGCTTTTTCCAGTTTTTTCAGTTCTGTTTTTGTTACACCAGAGAACTAATTTAGGTGGTAGAGGTCGTGTGATCTCAGGTGATTTTGAAATTAGTAGAGTTGGTGTTTTTCAGGGTTTTCTGGGATTGCAGTAAGTGCCCTTCCTGTCCTTTTCTATTTAGATAGTTTGGGCCCCAGCGTTTGCTCATACTATTTTCTTTCTGTGTCAGTATTTCCTCTTGTCTAACCGCCATTACATGTTTGGGGGCTTTCTATTATCTTTGGGGTTCTGCTCCGGGGCAGATAGCTTTCCTATTTCTATCTTTAGGTGTAGTTAGTTTCTCAGGCTGTGACGAGGCGTCTAGGACCAACGTAGGAACGCTCCACGGCTGCCTCTAGTTGCGGTGGTTAGTCAGGGTACTGCAATCTCATAGATTCCAACTGCTCTGGTGTATTTCCTTTTTTGCTTGCACTCCTCAGCTACCGTAACATAACATAATCCCTTACCTTGGAGGTACTGATAATGGTTCAGAGGTCCAAGTCTCCAGCCTAACCCTGTCTCCTGTCAGACCCTGAACCCTGTAATCTGTCCTAAGAAGGATCCTGATTACCACCAAAGGGATATGGGCTGATCTCCGCTAAATACACAGATTAGACATATAAGACAGACAGGATTGCACTCACTTGCATACACACTCAAACACCGAAGGAACATAAATGGTCTGGGAAATAAACTCTAAGCAAGTTGAGCTTAAAACAGCTAAGGAGCTCTCAACTTAAGTCTATACAGATTCATTCCTATCTGTGGTCTGCATGAAGGATTTCACTGGCAACTCCCAAAGCAGACAACCAGGAATTTAAAGGAAACCAATCAACAAATAATCAATTGCAGCCGGGAGAAACTGCACCCAGACCCAGCACCGAGCACAGACAGAATTAACTCCCTAGCTGCCAAACACAAAGAAACAGCAACTCAGCTGTGAGAAGTCAAAATGTGCAACCGCGACGATCTTCGTGGCAATGCACACATGACAAGCGGGATCGGTAAAAACCAACCCGAATCATGTTCTCTGGGGTCTCGGCTACCCCCTATAGCCGAGACCCCAGAGAATTTCCGACTCTGGGGGGCGCAATAGGCTTTTTCCACAGCGCCGTTAATTAACGGTGCTGTGGTTTAAGTACCCTTAATGACCGCCGTTAAAAGGCGTAACGGCGGTCGTTAAGTGGTTAACAGTAGGCCAGAAATGGCAGAGTTTTCAACAAACTGAGATGTGATCCGTGTGATGGCCAAACCCCTGTTTAAAATAGCTGGATTTTTACACTTTAATATTGAAAGGATCATGATGTTTTCTGCAGTGCCAACAAGAAAATGGAGCAAAAAAACGGTGTTCACTGATTTGCTTTTTCAGCAAATAATCAGGATTAAGATCCAAAAAAAAATTATTCCTGGCCCTTGATACCTGTGGCTATGTCTACAAATATCTGTTACAGCAGCAGCAGTAACAGACAGAACTGCAGTGGACCCTCTTGATATATGCACTGCAGTCTGCCACATACACTGCCTGCCTAGCACTGATATATATGCACCTTTGTTAGTCCTCAGAATGATTGTTGGTTGAGATGGATTTGTGTATTACAGATCACTGTAATGCCACAACCAATATGGCTGCTGCCTTACAGTGTGTGGCAGACAATCCCTGCATGTTCATTGGCTCTATAAAGAGTGCCAAACATGCAGGGCTAGGACCCAAGCTCCCGCCGAGCAACCTCGGAAATATTCGGTGAGCTCAGAGCATATCGAGCAGTGAGATGCTCGGGCGAGCACCGAGTAGTGACGAACATGCTTGCTCATCACTAATGTGTAGTGGTTTAGATCTACAACCCTAGCTGTCTAGTAGTTTAGTTCTCCAGACCCTTTTGATCAATAGTTTTAGTTATCCATCTTATGGTGTGCAATGGTTTAGTTCTCCAACCCTAGCTGATTAGTAGTTTAGTTCTCCAACCCCTGATGTCTAGTAGTTTAGTTATCCATCTTATGGTGTGTCGTGGTTTAGTTCTCCAACTCTAGCTATTTAGTAGTTTAGTTCTCCTGCCCCTGCTGTCTATTAGTTTAGTTATCCATCTTTCCCAGTAACTGCAATGTTGCTGGCATGGCTAATGTTGTGGGACATGTGCTTGTGTAATGCAGGGATGGCACACCGGGAGAAATAGTGGTGGCTGGGGACCGAGTACCAAGGGAAGGCCGCCGCCATCAGGTTGCAGAAAGCTTCTGTCTCCACAAGACGAAAAGGCAACATTTCGAGCGCAAGCAGTAGCTAAATGTGTGAATTTAGTAGCGTGGCCTGTGGGACATTGACTGCGTATTTGCACTTGTGTTCCAAGGACTGGGGTATGGACAACTGAACGCTGCACTGGGACAAGGACATGGACATGCTTGATGATGGTGCTAGTTGAGTGTGTGCAGGTGCAGGGCAGGAGGCATCTTCGCATGCACTATGGACAGGGTATTGGCTTGCATGCACAACAGCGGAAGAAGCCGTGGTGTCACCCGCAGGCACTGTCCCTGGACCCTGGTTTTCAGCCCACAAAGTTGGATGCTTTGCTGACATGTGCCTGATCATGCTGGTGGTGGTCATGCTGATAGTTTTGCTAACCCTGCTGATGCTGGCCTGGCATGTGGTGCAAAGGGCATTTTTGGGGTTATTGGCAGAGTCTTTAAAAACAACCAGACTCGGGAAGACCTAACAGTTGTACTGGCAACTTCCATCATTTTGGTGTTTTGAGGAGCGGTTACCCGCCTTCTATCAGCGGCCACCACACTGCTTCTTCCTGCCTGTTGGGGTGCTGCTGTCCTTGCTCTGCAAGTCCTCCTGACAGGTTGGGTCAGTTACTATATCATCCACCACCTCGCCTTCCACTTCCACACCCTGGTCCTACTCATGACTTTCTGGCAAATGTGTCTCATCATCGTCCACCTCTTGTGACATGGTCCCACCATCGCCTTCGTGTGATCGTGGCTGCTCAAATATTTGGGCATCACTACATGCAATCTCCTCTTGCCCTGCTCCAATTGGACCAGGCGAGAGGCCCAGATCTATAAATGGAAAAGTGAACTGCTCTTCGGAGTTTCCAAGTATGGGATCAGATGTCTCCGGGCACTCGGCATGGTGGAAGGATGGAGGATCAGGGTGAGTAATATGCAGTACAGACTCACAGCTACTGAGACATGACCGTGTGGAAGGCAGGGTAGTGGTGGTGGTGGCAAACTGACTGGGAGCATTATCTGCTATCCAACCAACAACCTTTGACACTGCTCTGGGATCAATAGTGGTGTGCTGCTGCGGTCCCCTAGTAATTAGTACAGGAAGGTCGGGTGTGAAGATGTGGCCTCGGCCTCTGCATGCTTCATCACCATCACATCCAGTTACCCGTCCCTTGCCACGTGCCTTGCCCATTTTAAATGGAGGACAATATTTTCCACATTCACTACAAATGGCTGAATTTGGAGGGAACTTATAGGTGATCCACGTGACAGAAAAACCCTCTTTAATATAACTGGTCTGTAGGTAACTATTTTTTTAAGCAAACTGGTGTCAATAACTTATCTAAGACACTACAACAAAATTTAACAGTAGGCAAGAAATGGCAGAATTTTCAGCGCACTGAGATGTGATCCGTGTGACGGCCAATCCCCTGTTTAAAATTGCTGACTTGTGGGTAACTATTTTTTTCAGCAAACTGGTGTCAATAACTTATGTAAGACACTACAATGTTGTGAACGTGTTGGAGACGACTTCGGAGCTGAGGCTCCCTCTGGTTGTTGCTGAGGATGTTGAACCTATGTTGAACAGCAAAAGTCCACCACCTGCAATTGATGAATGGTTATCAGGTGGGATGGACTGGCCTGATATAAGTGAGCGGACATCCTATGATCCTCGCCAGAGATCAATTGTTACTTCCTGGTCTAGGTTGTGATTCAGTTAGCTTTTCTGCTGTCTCCTGCTATCATTCAGATAAGTTGCGTTCTATTTTTTTTTCTGTGGTGTGATTTTCCTTGTTTTTGCTGCCTTGCTTTTGAGTTCAGCCGGGTCCTCTTTTGAGGGCTTGTCCTGGTCTCTGTTCTCTTTTTGTATTTGTTCATTTGCTCAGTTCTTGTGATATTTTACTGCTGGGTAGCTGCATGTTCACACCAGAGATCTGATATAGGTGGTCGAGACCGTGTGGTCTCAGCATTTTTGGATTCAGAAGTGTTGGAGTTTTTCCTAGGGTTTTTCTGGGCTGCAGACAGTATTCTCTCTTGTGCTGTCCTATCTAGACAGTTTTGGGCCCCAGCGTTTGCTCATTCTATTTTCTGTCTGTGTTCGTGTTTTCATCTTGTCTAACCGCCATTATATGTTTGGGGGCTTCCTATTCTTTTGGGGCTCTACTCCGGGGCAGTTAGCTTTCCTCTTTTTATCTTCAGGGTTGGCTAATCTCTCCGGCTTGACGAGGCGTCTAGGGCACCGTAGGAACGTCCCACGGCTGCTTCTAGTTGTGCGGTTAGTTTAGGGGTCTGCAACCTATTAGTTCCAACTTTTCTGGTGTTTGGCTGCCTTTGCGGTTTTTTGCTTCTGCCTCCTCAGCTACCAAAACATAATACTACAACAAAATTTAACAGTAGGCCAGAAATGGCACCATTTTCAGCTCACTGAGATGTGATCCGTGTGACGGCCAAACCACTGTTTAAAATTGCTGGCCTGGAGGCATCTATTTTTTTCCAGCAAACTGGTGTCAATAACTTATATAAGTCACTACAACAAAATTTAACAGTAGGCCAGAAATGGCACAATTTTCAGCGCACTGTGATATGATCCGTGTTATGGCTAAACCCCTGTTTAAAACTGCTGGCTTGGAGGTACCTATTTTTTTCAGCAAACTGGTGTCAATAACTTATATAAGACACTACAACAAAATTGAACAGTAGGCCAGAAATGGCAGAGTTTTCAACAAACTGAGATGTGATCCGTGTGATGGCTAAACCCCTGTTTAAAATAGCTGGATTTTTACACTATTATATTGAAAGGATCATGATCTTTTCTGCAGTGCCAACAAGCAAATGGAGCAAAAAAAGGTGTTCACTGAAATGATTTTTCAGCTAATATTCAGGATTGAGATCCAAAAAAAAATTATTCCTGGCCCTTGATACCTGTGGCTATGTCTACAAATATCTGTTATAGCAGCAGCAGCAACAGACAGAACTGCAGTGGACCCTCTTGATATATGCACTGCAGTCTGCCACATACACTGCCTGCCTGCCTAGCACTGATATCTATGCACCTTTGTTAGTCCTCAGAATGATTGTTGGTTGAGATGGATTTGTGTATTACAGATCACTGTAATGCCACAACCAAAATGGCTGCTGCATTACAGTGTGTGGCAGACAATCCCTGCATGTTCATTGGCTCTATAAAGAGTGCCAAACATGCAGGGTGGAGACCCAAGCTCCCGCCGAGCAACTTCAGGAATACTCGGCGAGCTCCGAGCATATCAAGCAGTGAGATGCTCGGGCAAGCACCGAGTAGGGACGAATATGCTTGCTCATCACTAGTGTGTAGTGGTTTAGATCTACAACCCTAGCTGTCTAGTAGTTTAGTTCTCCTGCCCCTGCTGTCTATTAGTTTAGTTATCCAACTTTTGTTGTGCAGTGGTTTAGTTCTCCAACCCTAGCTGTTTAGTAGTTTAGTTCTCCAACCCCTGTTGTCTAGTAGTTTATTTATCCATCTTATGGTGTGAAGTGGTTTAGTAATCCAACCCCTGTTGTCTAGTAGTTTAGTTATTCATCTTATGGTGTGAAGTGGTTTAGTTCTCCAACTTTAGCTGTTTAGTAATTTAGTTCTCCAACCCCTGTTGTCTAGTAATTTAGTTATCCATCTTATGGTTGTGAAGTGGTTTAGTTCTCCAACTTTAGTTTTTTAGGAATTTAGTTCTCCAACCCTGTTGTCTAGTATTTAAGTTATCCATCTTATGGTGTGAAGTTGTTTAGTTCTCCAACTCTAGCAGTTTAGTACTTTAGTTCTCCAGCCCCTGTTATCTAGTCGTTTAGTTACCCATCTTATAATGTGCCCCTGAACTGCCCCTCTCATTAGGGGGAGCCCTGTCTTTCCTTAACTTGAGGGTACCCTTGATTGTAGGGAGGCCCAAGTCACCAACCTGTCCCTATCTCCTGTTTAGCCCTGAGCTAAACCCCCAACCCCCACCCCAGGAGGTGAACAGTAGTGGAAACCACAGGCAAAGAACGACATGGAATAAAGTAAAGTGCACCACAAAGCAAATTAACAGGATGGTAATGTGAGTGAGGGGAACACAATACCAATAGGGAAATGTACAAACAACAAAGTATACTTCACCAAACTTCTAAATAAATACTTGTGTATCATCAGCTACTCCAACACTTGACCGGTATACAAGAGACACGCAAGTGCTGTAGTCGGCATCCAGGAATGTTCTGAGCCATACTAAAAGGGAGAAGGCGTACCCAGCAGCTTCAGATACTAATCAGAAAGTTAACTCCTGCCAAGCTGAA
Source organism: Oophaga sylvatica (assembly GCA_033576555.1). Lineage (NCBI taxonomy): Eukaryota > Metazoa > Chordata > Amphibia > Anura > Dendrobatidae > Oophaga > Oophaga sylvatica. The sequence continues at coordinate 244,537,595 of JARQOD010000005.1, forward strand.
CAACAGTGAACAAACCACCGCCGACGCCCAAAGTCAGGCTTGGCAACAGGAAGGTCTAATTCTGCGCAACAGACTCCCCAGTGTGAACAGCATCCAAAACCGGCATGACAGCACTGCAGAATATGTTTGCGATATATAAAGGTTATTATTATTAATAGATTGAAGATGGTGAAGTTCAAGCTCTTAGCTTTGCCATTTGTAGGAGGAAGTAATATTTTACGTGAGCACAACTGCACAAACGAGGGTTCGCTGCAGTGATGACACAAGATAGAGTAGGGTGAAGACGACAAGCTGCTAGACTGTGAGAGAGTTGCAGGCGGAGATATTACAGTGGATTGAGAAAGATGGCGTGTGCTTGGTATCTAAGTTCAGTCAAAAACAGCAGGTATGTCCACTTCCATATCAGCTGACAGGCTCTAAGTCACCCCAACTGTAGGGAGTAAACAAGTGGAGGTTCTGCGGCCAGAGACCTGTGTGACAACACTTGCCACGGTTAAGGAGCAGTAAGAATTTGAAGATGCGTTTGATGGGGTTGATGGTATTTGGTGAGGCCCACTTGTCTGCACTTTAGCAGAGTGAAATTTCCAGATTAACACATATTGATCATGCATATGCCTGTTCATGCATGTAGTAGTTAAATTATTTAATTTTTTAACTATACTCTGTAGTTTATAACAAAGTTGATAATGTGATTTTTGACATTTTTGTCGGGCTGAAAAAAAGCTAGACAACTGCAGACCTGCGAACGCTGCTGGCCACTGCCAGAGTTAGGGCTAAAGATGCATTGCTTGCTGTGGTTGGATAACTGTCTGTGGGAATCCATAACGTAACCTCCTAGTCCTTCTCCTCCTCCTCTGCTAAGCTACATGCCTCTGGGTTTACACCAAGTTTGATCTACTACCTCATCGTCATCTTCTCTGTTCTCCCACTCCTCGCCCTGAGAGTCACCCTCCTCCTCTTCCTGCGCTGACAGCACAGTAAAGTCTGCGAGCGCCTCAAGTTCCCATCTTGTAATAACGTTCCTATCATGGTCTGCATTGTGTAGTTATGTCCCCATTCTGGTCAGCATCTTGTAGTAATGTTCCATTCTGGTCATCATCTTGTAGTCATGTCCCATCCTTGTCACTATCTTATATTAATGTGCCCATCCTGTTTCCCATCATGTAGTAGTTTCCCAAGTGGTGCCAAGTTTCACATACACATAGGGAAAAAATCCTTCTCATCTGACCTTCTTTTCCTTGTTTAACAGGGTCTTCTTCTCCTCGGCAGTCTGGGCGTCGCATTGCAGTGACGTTACATGCTGCATGTAGCAGCATGACGATGTCAGCTTCTGGCTGCTGATTGGCTGGCGGCTCATATTGGTATTGTGACACAGAGACATGGTTTCTTTGTTGCTATACATTTCAATTGAATGTGCGTCCAAGGACACACATTCAACTGAAAAAAATTGCGGATGTCGGCAGCCCCCAGGACTGGGGCCACGATCATCATAGGGGATCCGGTGCTTGTGTGACGAATGAAGCAGCCTCAGGTGACATGTGTTTGAGACCCCAGGTTAAACCTTTCTTTGTAAAATGGCAAGAATAACTTCACTCGTACACCATGATTGGGTCGTATGCAGATTATTATTCTTTTTCAGGAGCTGCTTATGATACATTATAATCTCTTTACTCTTCTGGAAAGCTGAATTAAGAAAATTGGTATATTTATTTATTACATTCTAGTTTTTTTGTGAAAAAGTCATGTTCAATTAACAGGTACTAATTTTATTGGCTTTTTAAAATCATGATAAATACAAATATTCTGAAGCAAAATCACGTAAAAAAAATCGAAAACCGTCTGCAAAGAGCAACTGTTCTTTTTATGTAACATCTGTTAGGGCATGTGTTACATGTTGTGTTAAATAGCGCTTAAAATGTGATCCTTTTTTAATGACTTCAGTAATTCTATTGTACTTTCGTGGCAAACCTTTCATTACTTAATCTTTATTGCACCACTGACACTGTTCATTCTGAATACAAAGCCTTGTAAACTTGCTTATTTTTAGAATGGTGACTCCAGATGCTGTCACCCACTACAGAGCACAAATTACTAAGAACATCTTAATTCACAGTTGCTCTATAGACCCTATAAAATCATATAGATTCTATGGGTTTACAGTGAAATAAAATATTCATATAAACTCTGTTCTGATTTAATCACTTAATAAGCTAGAATCAAATTCTCCATTTTCTTGTTATTACTTAAAGTATACACTAGTTCTGTTCCCAAATTCCTCATATTTTGCATCCATTGCAAGTAGTGTTGAGCGATACGATACCGCAAGTATCGGGTATCGGCCGATATTAGCTGTTTCGGCCTTTCGATACTTAGTTCCGATATTTTCCATATATCGTATACCGGAATCGGAAGTTCCCATAATTCTTTGAGAGGCAATGTGATTTTAGTCAGCCAATGAGGAATCCTAAGAAGTGTGGGCACATCCTGTACTGCTGCGGTCATGTTAACTAATGGCATGGCTGTGATTGGATGCTGAAATGATGTCAGAATGCACTATAAAAGGCGCCGCCGCCATTTTAGCGTCACTGTGCTGTGAATTCAGTAAGGGACAGAACGCTGCTGTGCTGACTCTGAGGGACAGTTAGAGATTGCGATTTAGTGTACTGTGCTGTAAGCAGGCTAGCACCAACCGCTGTGTAAAGCTTCCTTTTGCCTGCAGTGTTGTTTTAACAGCTCTGCAAGGTGTGTGTGAGTGCAGGTGACGCTGCAGTTTGCTCTGCATGCAACGCTGTCTGTAGGCATCTGCACGTGTCACTCACAGACTCTTTTTTTTTTCTTCAGTGTAATTCTTGCAGCTCCATGCAATTTAACTATTAGTGTGACGCGCTTCCATCCGTATCCAATACATTGGTTGCAAACACTATAGAAGTAGACAAAGGAGTAGCCTTTCACAGATTGTGAACAGTTGTGTTTCAGTGTTCACTTCAGTCTGTGTTTTTTATTTTTTGAGTGCACATCACGCTCCAGTTACTTGTTCAAGCACTGCTGCTTGTACTCTGCTGAGCGTGTCTCAGTGCTCATCCTTTTCATTTCTCTCCAATTGGTTCTGCTCCATTCCATTTAAAATAAATATAATCTATTAGTGTGACGCGCTTCCATCCGTATCCAATACATTGGTTGCAAACACTATAGAAGTAGACAAAGGAGTAGCCTTTCACAGATTGTGAACAGTTGTGTTTCAGTGTTCACTTCAGTCTGTGTTTTTTATTTTTTGAGTGCACATCACGCTCCAGTTACTTGTTCAAGCACTGCTGCTTGTACTCTGCTGAGCGTGTCTCAGTGCCTCATCCTTTTCATTTCTCTCCAATTGGTTCTGCTCCATTCCATTTAAAATAAATATAATCTATTAGTGTGACGCGCTTCCATCCGTATCCAATACATTGGTTGCAAACACTATAGAAGTAGACAAAGGAGTAGCCTTTCACAGATTGTGAACAGTTGTGTTTCAGTGTTCACTTCAGTCTGTGTTTTTTATTTTTTGAGTGCACATCACGCTCCAGTTACTTGTTCAAGCACTGCTGCTTGTACTCTGCTGAGCGTGTCTCAGTGCCTCATCCTTTTCATTTCTCTCCAATTGGTTCTGCTCCATTCCATTTAAAATAAATATAATCTATTAGTGTGACGCGCTTCCATCCGTATCCAATACATTGGTTGCAAACACTATAGAAGTAGACAAAGGAGTAGCCTTTCACAGATTGTGAACAGTTGTGTTTCAGTGTTCACTTCAGTCTGTGTTTTTTATTTTTTGAGTGCACATCACGCTCCAGTTACTTGTTCAAGCACTGCTGCTTGTACTCTGCTGAGCGTGTCTCAGTGCCTCATCCTTTTCATTTCTCTCCAATTGGTTCTGCTCCATTCCATTTAAAATAAATATAATCTATTAGTGTGACGCGCTTCCATCCGTATCCAATACATTGGTTGCAAACACTATAGAAGTAGACAAAGGAGTAGCCTTTCACAGATTGTGAACAGTTGTGTTTCAGTGTTCACTTCAGTCTCTGCGTAATAACCACACTTAGGCCTTATAACTTTTCTGACTTTCTTTATCAATCTACCAAGATGAAGAAGGCAGGGAGTAAGGCACGTGGTCGTGGCCGTGGAGTTTCAGCAGGGAGAGGACGTGGGGATTCTGTGGCTGCTGCCGCCCTCAGTGACACAGCATCCACCAGTTTTACCCATGAGCGTTCCTTTATGCGCAGTTTGGTAGGAGCTCGGCGTGCCCCCCTGCTACGGGAAGAACAAATTGAAGCCGTTGTTGGTTGGATGGCAGCCAATGCATCGACTTCAATTCCTTCCACCTCCTCTCAGGAACACAACACTGTTGAGCAACCATCTGTCTGTTCACCGCCTGTCAAATTGCCCAGGCAGTCAGAGAGTTCTGTACAGGAGCCAGCTGAGTCTCTGCTTCTGTTCTCAGAATCTGTTGGCTCGCAAACACGGGCACAGGCAAGCAGCATTCTGCAATTTGAAGAAGAGGGAGAATGCAGTGATGCGCAACAGCTGTGTCTCTCTCAATCTGAAGAGGCGGGTGAGCCAGTGCCGATGGACAGCACACCGCAGAACGCATCTTATGATGATGATGAGACTCAGGTGCCAGGTTTTGTGGAGCATGGTGCTGCCCAGACCATCCAACAGCAGCAGGTGTTGGAAGAGGGTAGTGGAGATGATGAAGTCCGAGACCCAACATGGCGTGAGCAACAGGAAGGTGGTGGGAGCAGCTCTGAGGAAGAGATTGTCCCAACGGTACAAAGAGGAGGGAGAGGTAGGCTGCAGACTCGCTTGCCTGTAGCCTCCAGTTTGGCACCTGTTGGGAGCAGTTCTCTTAGAAATGTCAAAATTGGCGCTCCCATGACTTGCACTGCGTGGTCCTTTTTTGACAGACTTGTAGATGATATTTGCTATGTTCAATGCAAGCTGTGTAAGCAAAAAGTTAAAAGAGGTAAAAATATCAGTAACCTGAATACCACAAATATGTGGAAACATGTATGGACAAAGCACGTAGCTGAGTTACAAAGACACACTGGAGATGTAGGCCAACCTACAGCAGCACCTACATCTTCAGGTCGTGTTGGAGCCTCTACCTCCAGCTCACACACACCTGGTTCGGCTTCCTCACAGGATCTCCATGGAAGAACCTCGGTCACTGTTGTCCATAGACAAACTGTTATTCCACCCACAGCAGCAAGTTCACAGTCATCGTCACACTCCCAGACCACAAAACAGCCATCGGTACCACAGGCATGGGATAAAAGACGGCCATACTCGGCAAACCATCCACGAGCACAGGCTCTGAATGCTGGCATTGCAAAACTCCTGTCCCTTGAAATGCTGTCATTCAGGCTGGTGGAGACTGACAGTTTCAGGAACTTTATGGCATTGGCAGTCCCACAATATAATGTGCCAAGCCGATTTTATTTCAGCAGGCAAGCCGTCCCTGCTCTGCAAAATCATGTCGAGGGAAACATTAAACATGCGCTACTAAACGCCGTCAGTAGCAGGGTCCACCTGACCACCGATGCGTGGACCAGTACCCATGGCCAGGGACGATACCTTTCCCTCACTGCCCATTGGGTCAATGTTGTGGAGCCGGGTACAGATCTTGCCAGTGGCGCTGTACGTGTTCTGCCAACTCCAAGGATTGCAGGAATCCAGTCTGTACACATTGATTCCTCCTCCTACTCCAGTTCCTCAGAATCATCGCTGCACGAGCCGTCACGGTATACCTCCACATGGACCCGTGAACGCTTACCTGTTGCGACCGATATGAGCACAGCCGTGGCCAAATGTCAACAGGCCGTCCTGAAATTAATTTCCATGGGGAATCGAAGCCACACAGCGCAGGAGCTCTGGGATGCCATCAAGCAGGAGAGCGACGTGTGGTTTTTGTCAGCTAATCTCCAGCCAGGCTTGGTAGTGTGTGACAATGGCCGAAATCTGGTGGCAGCTCTGGGCCTTGGCAACCTCACTCACATACCATGTCTGGCACATGTGCTCTACTTGGTCGTGCAGAGTTTTTTGAGGGACTATCCGGATCTTGATGCACTGCTGCACAAGGTCCGCCTAGAGTGCGCTCACTTGCGACGATCCAGCATGGCCAGATCGCGCATTGCAGCTCTGCAAGTCAGATTTCGCCTTCCTGAACATCGCATCATATGTGACGTACCCACCAGGTGGAATTCCACGTTACATATGTTGGAGCGGTTGTGTGAGCAGCAGCCAGCAGTAATGGAGTATCAGCTGCAACAGGCGCAATCAACTAGCAATTTGCGACGTTCACACTTCACCACTACTGAGTGGGCCTCTATGAAGGACATCTGCGACGTTTTGCGTGCGTTTGATGTCTCAACGCGGATGGCGAGTGCAGATGATGCACTAGTCAGCATGACTGTCCCCCTTATCTGCCTGCTTCAGAAATCACTGAAAGCACTAAAGGAAGAGGTTTTGGAAGAGGTGGAGGATGAGGAGTCACAAATTCAATTACCTTCAGGACAGTCAGCGCAACGTGGTTCCTCACAAAGGGCTGGGCAGGGCTCACTTTGTGAGGAGGATGAGGAGGAGGAGTCAATGGAGGAGGAAGAAATCCCTACAGAGGGAGGTACACAACGCTCTAGTCAGTATGTAGAGCGAGGGTGGGGTGATGCAGAGAGGCAGAGATGACGCCTCTTCCAGAGGACAGCCTTTGTTGGCCAGTTGGGAGTCTGCAGCACATGGTTGATTTCATGCTTCAGTGCCTGAGAAATGACCGCCGCATCGCCCACATTCTCACCACGTCAGATTATTGGGTGTACACCCTCCTAGACCCTCGCTACCGGGACAACTTACAAACCCTCATCACACCGGTGAACCGGGACCGTAAAATGCAGGAGTACCAAGACACACTGGTGCAATCCATACTGTTGTACATTCCAGCCGAGAGAGCTGCTGCTGCTGCTACTGCTTTACAAAGCAGCTCTGTGCGTCGAGGCAGTGTAGACACCTCTACAACAAGAGGGAGCAGAAGCAGCGCCTCTGCACAGGGCAAGAGCTGTATGTTACAAATGTGGCGAAGTTTTGTGACAGCGCCAGCAAGGTCTACACCATCCGAGACGGCTCCAGTCACCAGGAAGAAACGTTTCCGTAAGATGGTGACAGACTACTTGGCTTTCCCTCTAAGTGTACTCCCAGATGCTCTTCCCCTTTCAAATTTTGGGTCTCTAAGTTGGATACATGGCCAGAGCATAGCCAGTATGCATTGGAGGTGCTGGCTTGCCCTGCTGCCAGTGTATTATCTGAGCGCGTCTTTAGTGCTGCAGGTGGTGTAGTAACAGACCGTCGCATGCGACTATCCTCAGAGAATGTAGACCGGCTTACTTTTCTGAAAATGAACAAGGCATGGATCTCACCTGAATTTGCCTGTCCGTTTTCAGATTAAATAACTGTTTGGCAACGTTTTCCATGTCTCCTGTTATGTTCATCTTTCTACCACCTGAACTCTACTCCCTGGGCTACAACACCGCCATTTGTTGCTCGTAAGTAATTGGCAGGGGTACTGACTCCTGGCCAGCCTGGTTACAGCACGACAGCTGTTTCCTGGCAGTGTGAACGTCAATTATCCTCCAATAAGTTGTGCTGTCATGTTGCATTCGGGTTAGCCGACTCTATGGTGCCTGCAGTTTAGGTGATTCCTATGTGTGCTGTGGGATATGTAAATAAAGGCTGTTTCCATTGTGACAATAGGACAAGCACCCACTGTAGGACTGTGTGATTCGGTAACTGCGGAGGCTTGCGTCCTGTCAACTTACATTTTCATGGGTGCGTTCTGCTACCCGTCCGGGGTCCAGTACCGTCAACTGGTTCTCCCCAGTGCCTTTGGCCTAGGTGCCTCCATCTCCGTATCCGAGTTCCACCAACGTCTGCTGGTCCTTGGTAGTGCTTTGGAGCACAGGTACCTCCTGCTTAGTAACCGTGTCACAGTAACGTCAGCTGGTACTCGGTTGTGACATTGCCTCTTTTCCTTCTGCTACCCGTCCGGGGTCCAGTACCGTCAACTGGTTCTCCCCAGTGCCTTTGGCCTAGGTGCCTCCATCTCCGTATCCGAGTTCCACCAACGTCTGCTGGTCCTTGGTAGTGCTTTGGAGCACAGGTACCTCCTGCTTAGTAACCGTGTCACAGTAACGTCAGCTGGTACTCGGTTGTGACATTGCCTCTTTTCCTTCTGCTACCCGTCCGGGGTCCAGTACCGTCAAACTGGTTCTCCCAGTGCCTTTGGCCTAGGTGCCTCCATCTCCGTATCCGAGTTCCACCAACGTCTGCTGGTCCTTGGTAGTGCTTTGGAGCACAGGTACCTCCTGCTTAGTAACCGTGTCACAGTAACGTCAGCTGGTACTCGGTTGTGACATTGCCTCTTTTCCTTCTGCTGCCCCTCCGGGTTCCAGCACAGTCAGCTGGTCCTCGTTACTTCCATTGTCTCTTGCTCCATCTGATACCCGTCAGGGTTCCAGTAACGTCAGCTGGTTCTCGGAAATTAGACGACCTTAAAGACCACCCAGAAGAAGATGACGACAACAAGGACGCGAGCATGAAGCCAACCAGCCTGAACACCATCACAAAGAAAAAATAAAAGATTACCCAGAAGAAGATCACCAACAGGACAAAGAAGGTTAAGACAAACTACAAGATACAGAACAAGAGACAGAAGAACAATAAGCAGAAGATCAAAAAGCAGAAGAACATGAAGTATAAGACCAAAATGAAGAGCAAAATATATGCTCTAAATTCTAAGCAGAAGAAGACTAAGCAGTGTATGGGGGTGAGTCCGTTCCTCCTCGTGGTCCCCTGGAAAATGCCTGCTGCTGCAGGCTAAACTGAACACGGACAAATACTGTTGTAATTTAAATCTTTTGTGACAGCAAGAACGGAAGGATGAACAATTCATACTTTTACAGATTACAAGTACAGGAATCTCTGTCACAAATAAGAATATGATGAAGAAGATGAAGAGGAAGAAGATGAAGAATTTGAATATGAAGAAGATTAATTAGTTTAATAATAACAATATGAGTAATGTAAACAAAAACATGAATAGCAAGAAGTTTAACCCCTTAAGGACAGAGCCATTTTGCAGCTTAATGACCGGGCCAATTTTTACAATTCTGACCACTGTCACTTTATGAGGTTATAACTCTGGAACGCTTTAACGAATCCCGCTGATTCTGAGATTGTTTTTTCGTGACATATTGTACTTCACGTTAGTGGTAAAATTTCTTTGATATGACTTGTGTTTATTTATGAAAAAAACGGAAATATGGCGAAAATTTTGAAAATTTAACAATTTTCAAACTTTAAATTTTTATGCCCTTAAATCAGAGAGATATGTCACACAAATTTCTTAATAAATAACATTTCCCACATGTCTGCTTTACATCAGCACAATTTTGGGACCAAAATTTTTTTTTGTTACGAAGTTATAAGGGTTAAAAGTTGACCAGCGATTTCTCATTTTTACAACACCATTTTTTTTTAGGGACCACATCACATTTGAAGTCACTTTGAGGGGTCTATATGATAGAAAATACCCAAAAGTGACACCATTCTAAAAACTGCACCCCTCAAGGTGCTCAAAACCACATTCAAGAAGTTTATTAACCCTTCAAGTGCTTCACAGGAGCTGAAGCAATGTGGAAGGAAAAAATTGACATTTAACTTTTTTTGCAAAAGCTTTACTTCGGAACCAAGTTTTTTTATTTTCACAAGTGTTAAAAGAAAAAATGAACTACAAAATTTGTTGTGCAATTTCTTCTGAATACTTCGATACCCCATATGTGGGGGTAAACCACTTTTTGGGCGCGTGGCAGAGGTCGCAAGGGAAGGAGCGCCGTTTGACTTTTTCAACGCAGAATTGGCTGAATGCCATGTCGCGTTTAGATAGCCCCTGATGTGCCTAAACAGTGGAAACACCCCACAAGTGACCCCATTTTGGATACAAGACCCCTTAAGGAACTTATCTAGATGTGTGGTGAGAACTTTGAACCTCCAAGTGCTTCACACAAGTTTATAACCTAGAGCCGTGAAAAAAAAAAAAAAATTTTTTTCCACAAAAATGATCTTTTCACCCCAATTTTTAATTTCCCAAGGTAATAAGACCGCAAAAGTTTTTGTGCAATTTGTCCTGAGCATGCTGATACCCCATATGTGGGGGTAAACCACTTTTTGGGCGCACGGCAGAGGTCGCAAGGGAAGGAGCGCTGTTTGACTTTTTCAACGCAGAATTGGCTGGATGCCATGTCGCGTTTAGAGAGCCCCTGATGTGCCTAAACAGTGGAAACCCCCAACAAGTGACCCCATTTTGGAAACTAGACCCCCTAAGGAACTTATCTAGATGTGTGGTGAGCACTTTGAACCTCCAAGTGATTCACACAAGTTTATAACGTAGAGCCGTGAAAATAAAAAAATCATATTTTTTCCACAAAAATGATCTTTTCACCCCAATTTTTATTTCCCAAGGGTAACAAGACCCCAAAAGTTTTTGTGCAATTTGTCCTGAGCATGCCGATACCCCATATGTGGGGTAAACCACTTTTTGGGCGCACGGCAGAGGTCGCAAGGGAAGGAGCTCCGTTTGACTTTTTCAACGCGGAATTGGCTGGACGCCATGTCGCATTTTAGAGGCCCTGATGTGTCTAAACAGTGGAAACCCCCCACAAGTGACCCCATTTTGGAAACTAGACCCCCTAAGGAACTTATCTAGATGTGTGGTGAGCACTTTGAAGCCCCAAGTGCTTCACAGAAGTTTATAACGCCCGGGCGTGAAAATAAAAAATCATATTTTTTCCACAAACCTGATCGTTTAGTCCCCAATTTTTTATTTTCACAAGGGTAACAGAGAAATTGGACAACAAAAGTTGTTGTACAATTTGTCCTGAGTATGCTGATACCCCATATATGGGGGGGACCACTGTTTGGGCGCACGGCAGGGCTTGGAATGGAAGCAGCACCGTTTGACTTTTTCAAACCAAAATTGGCTGGAATTGAGATTGGACACCATGTCGCGTTTGGAGAGCCCCTGATGCGCCTAAACAGTGGAAACCCCCCACAAGTAACACCATTTTGGAAACTAGACCACCTATGGAACTTATCTAGATCCGCTGTGAGCACTTTGAACCCCAAGTGTTTCACAAAAGTTTATAATGCCTGGTGTGAAAAAAAAAAAAAAACAATTTTCCACAAAAATGATTTTTTAGTCCCAAATTTTGATTTTTCACAAGGAAATTGGACCCCAAAAGTTGTTGTCCAATTTGTCCTGAGTACGCTGGTACCAAATATGTGGGGGGGAGAACTGTTTTGGCGCACAGCAGGGCTTGGAAAGGAAGTAATAACCGTTATTTTAATGCGACTTGGTGGGATCATGTTCCGCTTTGAGTGCCCCAGATGAGCCTAAACAGTGGAAAACCCCCACAAGTGACCCCATTTTGGAAACTAGACCCCATAAGGAACTTATCTAGATCTGTGTGAGCACTTTGAACCCCAAGTGTTTCACAAAAGTTTATAATGCCTGGGTGTGAAAAAAAAAAAATCAATTTTCCACAAAAATGATTTTTTAGTCCCAAATTTTTGATTTTTCACAAGGAAATTGGACCCCAAAAGTTGTTGTCCAATTTGTCCTGAGTACGCTGGTACCAAATATTGGGGGGGGAAACTGTTTTGGCGCACAGCAGGGCTTGGAAAGGAAGTAATAACGTTTTGGAATGCAGACGTTGGTGGGGGTCATGTTCCGTTTGCAGTGCCCCAGATGAGCCTAAACAGTGGAAAACCCCCACAAGTGACCCCATTTTGGAAACTAGACCCCATAAGGAACTTATCTAGATCTGTGGTGAGCACTTTGAACCTCCAAGTGTTTCACAAAAGTTTATAATGCCGGGGTGTGAAAAAAAAAAAAATCAATTTTCCACAAAAATGATTTTTTAGTCCCAAATTTTTGATTTTTCACAAGGAAATTGGACCCCAAAAGTTGTTGTCCAATTTGTCCTGAGTACGCTGATACCAAATATGTGGGGGGGGAACTGTTTTGGCGCACAGCAGAGGCTTGGAAAGGAAGTAATAACGTTTTGGAATGCAGACGTTGGTGGGGGTCATGTTCCGTTTGCAGTGCCCCAGATGAGCCTAAACAGTGGAAAACCCCCACAAGTGACCCCATTTTGGAAACTAGACCCCATAAGGAACTTATCTAGATCTGTGGTGAGCACTTTGAACCTCCAAGTGTTTCACAAAAGTTTATAATGCCTGGTGTGAAAAAAAAAAAATCAATTTTCCACAAAAATGATTTTTTAGTCCCAAATTTTTTGATTTTTCACAAGGAAATTGGACCCCAAAAGTTGTTGTCCAATTTGTCCTGAGTACGCTGATACCAAATATGTGGGGGGGGGAACTGTTTTGGCGCACAGCAGGGCTTGGAAAGGAAGTAATAACGTTTTGGAATGCAGACGTTGGTGGGGTCATGTTCCGTTTGCAGTGCCCCAGATGAGCCTAAACAGTGGAAACCCCCCACAAGTGACCCCATTTTGGAAACTAGATCCCCTTAAGGAGCTTATCTAGATGTGTGGTGAGCACTTTGAACCCCCTAGTGCTTCACAGAAATTTATAAACGCAGAGACGTGAAAATGAAAAATCATTTTTTTTCTCAAAAATGATTTTTTTAGCCAGCTATTTTTTATTTTCCCAAGGGTAATCGGAGAAATTAGAACCCCAAAATTGGTGTGCAATTTGTCCTGAGTACGCTGATACCCCATATGTTGGGGTAAACCACTGTTTGGGCGCACGGCAGGGCTCGGAAGGGAGGGAGCGCCATTTGACTTTTTGAACGCCACATCGTGTTTGGAGACCCCCTGATGTGCCTAAATAGTGGAAATCCCTCAATTCTAGCTCCAACCCTAATCCCAACACACCCCTAACCCTAATCCCAACCCTAATCCCAACCCTAATTCCAACCCTAATTGTAACCCTAACCTTAATTATAACCTTAATTATAACCCTAACCCTAATTCTAACCCTAACCCTAATTCTAACCCTAATTATAACCCTAACCCTAAGGCTAGGTTCATTTTGCGTTTTACCAGCCCGTTCAACACATAGCGTTTACGGGCTGGTAATGGTATAGCATAACGCGATCGCATTATGCTATACCCGCTAGCGCAGAGGAATCAGCAGATGATTCATCTGCGCTAGCGGTGACGGAGCCCAAACGCTGCAGCCCGCGTCCGAGGCTCCGTCACTGAATGATGGCACGTCGCAAACGCATGCCGCTTTACGGCATGCGTCGCGATGCGCCCTCAAATGGGGGTGAATGGCAGCGTTAACGGACTGCGTTACACCGCGTTATACCGCGGTGTAACGCAGTCCGTCTAACGGACTGCCATAACGCAGTATGAACCCAGCCTAACCCTAACGCTAATTATAACCCTTACCCTAAGGCTGCTTTCACACTTCCAGCGGGCGCCTGTCGGCGCCCCTGGCATTTTGCCGCAGCGCCGCATCAGAAAACCTGATGCGCCGCCGGCGGCCGCATGCGGTTTTTTGCCGGATGGTTTCTGATGCCCGGAGACATCAGAAACCATCCGGCAAAAACAAAAAATGTTACATGCAGCGTTTTGTCCGGCCGCCGCAATGTACATTTGCGCCGTATCGGACAAAACTGGATGCAACGCATTGACATGCGGCGCCATCCGGCGCTAATGCAAGTCAATGCAAAAAAAACGCATGCGGCGCATCAGATTTTCTGATGCGGCGCTGCGGCTAAATGCCGGGGGCGCCGTCAGGCGCACACCGGATGTGTGAAACCAGCCTAATGCTAACCCTAACCCTAATTATAACCTTAACCCTAATTATAACCCTAACCCTAATTATAACCCTAACCCTAACAGAAAAATGAAAATAAATATAATTTCTACTTTTTATTATATGTCCCTAACTAAGGGGTGATAAATGGGGGGGTTATGTACTGTTTTTTTTATTTTGATCACTGTGATAGTTTATCACAGTGATCAAAATGTACTTTTATGAGAATGAATGAAAAAAAATTTGAATCTGCCGCCAAAGCAGATCGGCGGGCGCACTGCGCATGCGCCCGCCATTTTTGTTTTGCAGGGAGAAGAAGCCGGGATCCTGGGGCCTGCGGGAGGACGGAGGACACCGGTAAGTATACGGGGGGGCGATCGGGGGACCGGGGACCTTCATCTTCTCCCCTCTGATGTGCGATCACATCAGAGGGGAGAGAAATCATTTTTTTTTTTTTTGCGATCGCGGCTATGCTTGCATAGCCGCGATCGCAACACCGGGATCGGTGAATACCGACCCGGAACATGTTCTCTGGGGTCTCGGCTACCCCTGGTAGCCGAGACCCCAGAGAATATTTGCACATCCCCCCACCAGCACAGCGGCACATAGCGGCGGGCGCACTGGGCATGCGCCCGCCATTGTCTTAACGGCGCCGGCACCGGGGGACACCGGAGGGTCCGGGGGCCACATGGATCCTATTGGGGGCCACATGGGGGTCCTGGGGACCCTTTTTCTCTGTCCTCTGATGTCCGATGACATCAGAGGACAGAGAAATTAAATGGCACAACTTTTTTTTTTTTTTTGTTGCGGTCGCCGTTATAGGGTTAATAACGGCGATCGCAACATCGGTGTCGGTAAAAACCGACCCGATTCATGTTCTCTGGGGTCTCGGCTACCCCCGGTAGCCGAGACCCCGGAGAAAATGCGCCTCTGGGGGGCGCTATTCACTTTTTCCACAGCGCCGTTAATTAACGGCGCTGTGGTTTAAGTACCCTTAATGACCGCCGTTAAAAGGCGTATCGGCGGTCGTTAAGGGGTTAAGAAGAAGATTAAGAAGGTGAAGATGAAGAATAATTTGATGAGAAAGATGATGCTGCTGAAGATTATGAAGGAGAAAGTGTGGCACTGGCAAAAGTTAAAAAGGTGAAGAGCATGGAAGTTGTGAAACATACATATTTGCCAAAATAGAAAAAAGGTTAACAACATTGTCAATTTGTTAGTCAATCCAAACGTATTTCCAAAAAAAAATATATTAATGCTATTCCAATGCATTGGGTTAAACATGTATGCCTTTATTGTCTCCTCAACCTCCCCCAATATATTCTACATTAGTCTTTGTTGTTTTCCTTCATGTACAATTAACCAACAAGGCAAGAATGGTTTTTTTTAATGTCGATATTTGGTTCCCATAGACTTACATGGGACTCCCGGTATCGGAATCGGATATCGACGATATTTAGTGATATCGGCGATACCATTCTGATCCGATATTTTTAGTTATCGAGCAGTATCGCTCAACACTAATTGCAAGTAATGAGGTTTTTGAAATTCCATTCATATTCGTTGAGTTTCTTTCTGTAAAAAGCAGACTTTTCAGTACTTTATAAGCCAATCTATAAATGTAGAGTACTGAGGATTTTAGATGAAAGGAATATATACACGATTATTGCCTACAGATGTGTATTGTACTGCTATGGCCAAAAGTTTTGAGACTGACACTAATTTTGGTTTTGACAATGTTTGGTGCTTCAGTGTTTCAATCTTTTATTCAGATGTTTCTATGGCTACTGAAGTATAATTACAAGTATGGCACATGTTTTTATACTTTTATAATCAAATATATCATGCTTATGTAAAAACTTAATATTTACAGTGTTAACTCTTATTTTTCAAGACTTATACAATTCGCCCTGGCATGATGGATTTCAGCTTCTGAGCCCCAGCCTGCAACCAACTCTTGCCTAATCAGTGCTTGGAGTTCTCGCTTAACCCGCTTACGACCTATACACAGCGTCATCAGGAAAACGGACACATGACTCCGTGTATACGGTGAAACATGTGGGGATGACTTTTCTATTTTAATATGAATGCCCTGTTTTTCTAATTATTGATGGCACCCCGGGATGCTATCAGTTGACATTTAGACGCAATGGCACAATGTATAGCCATAATGCCAGCAAACTAGAGGCATGCTTTTTTAACCATTCACTTTCTATATCCTCATTTATTTTAACACGTAATCAAAGTTATGTTTTATGGCCTGTTAGTGAGGAATATCTAGTGGGTATCTCCCTTTTGTACTCAAGCTCTCAGAAGAAATAGTCCCACTGTCTTGGCAGGTCAAGGCTGTGTCCTGACATTTATTCATTCTGTTCAACGATGTCTTCTTTCCAGTAGTTCACATTACTCCATAGCTCTTACTTGGGAGGCAGAGCCCGGCATCTCTTTGCTTTGCACACACTTATAATAATTAAACATTCCCATTTGGTTTCACAGCGATTCGGACCCCCTCCTGCATCTTTGTAGGTTGCAGCACAAGCTGAGAAACACAGCCTACACTGACATATATTGGAGAATTTTCAATACTTGAATTTACATTGCATGACCTCATATAACTTGCAGGTTATATTAATACATAGAGATATATCTGTATATACCAGTGTGTTTATATGTCCCTGTATTCTAGAGAGAAAATAAAAGTAAATTTTTTTCTTCCTATAAAATTACCGAAAAACATAAAAAATATTATTTTTATTCAGCTTTTTTTAAAAAAAAGTAAATAAATAAATATATAAACGTCACAAATCAGCAAATAAAATGGACATATTTGGCATCCTTGTATTTGTAACAACCTGTACAATACAGTGTTCAAATAGTTTACGGTGATTGGAAAATGGCATAAAAATTGTTGTGACTGATAACCCCAAAAAATGCAATAAAAATGAAATGCTAAAGCCATGTTCACATGTAGCTTAAATGCTATGTTTTTTTCTTCCAATTTTTTTCTGCATGTATTCACACTACATGACATAACACCAAATATGTTCTTTATTATTTGATGCATTTTTGGTGCAGATTTGAAGCAATGTTTTGAATGTTTTTGAAATAGTACAGAACAGCTTTGATTCTGCACTTAAAAATACAACAACATATTTTGTACATGAATTTTAGGCTCCAAACATAAGCTTAGAGGAAAAAAGTGCACCAAGACTGCACAGTTCAGCCTCATTTTTAGGCCTCCTTCACAAGTCCTGATATTTCCGGCACCGGAATCTGTGTTATTCGTGTCTGTGTGTCAATGTGTGTCATTTGTGTGTCATCCATGTGCCTTCTGTGTGTATGTGTGTGTCGTCCGTGTGATTTTTGTGTGCACCA
Organism: Oophaga sylvatica; assembly: GCA_033576555.1. Classification (NCBI taxonomy): domain Eukaryota; kingdom Metazoa; phylum Chordata; class Amphibia; order Anura; family Dendrobatidae; genus Oophaga; species Oophaga sylvatica. The sequence continues at coordinate 244,554,839 of JARQOD010000005.1, forward strand.
TCCTTGTAACACATGCTGGAATAGAATGCAGAATATAAATGACAGATGTTTAGGTGTTAAAGATGTGCAAATTAAGAGATAAATATATAGATAAATATGGGGTAATAATAGATAGATAGATAGATAGATAGATAGATAGATAGATAGATAGATAGATAGATAGATAGCTTTGCGTGTGTAGTGTACATGTATTAATCTAAAAAATAAATGAAAAAAATTATGTTGGTTCCCCCCTATTTTTGATAACCAACAAAAGTAAAGCAGACAGCTTTGGACTGATATTACCAGGCTGGGAACGTCCCTGGTTATTGCGCCCTTCTTAACCTAATAATATCAGCTTGCAGACACCCCAGAATTGGAGCTTCAATTGGATGTGTCAATTTTAGTGCTTTGCCTTGCTCTGCCAGATTGCCCTGGTGCAGTGGCAATTGGAGAAATGGTAGTTGGGGTTAATGTCAGCTGTGATTTGTCAAAAAACAGAACTGATATCAAGCACTGGGGTAATGAAGTAATGAAGAGGTGTCTATCAGACACCCCTATTACTAACTGTGATGCTGAGTCACTACTCACGGTCAAGCTAAGAGACAGGGTAGACAGGAGGTCCGAGATCAGATACCAGGAGGGCTCATAGTACCAAGAGGTAACTCAAAGGCGTGGTCATGAAACAGTCCGGGGTCAAAAGACAGAAGGGTACATGAAAGGAGTACCACACAGGGATAGTCAGAGGTAGAGTTGAGCGATACTTTCCGATATCCAAAAATATCGGATCGGAATGGTATCGCCGATACAACAAAATATCGGCGATACCCGATACCGATACCGGAAATCCAATGTAAGTCTATGGGAACAAAATATCGGAATTAAAAAAAAAACATTCTTGGCTTGTTGGATAATTGTACATGCAGGAAAACAACAAAGAGTAATGTAGAATGTATTGGGGGAGGTTAAGGAGACATTAAAGGCATAGATGTTTAACCCAATCCAATGGAATAGACGAAGAAATTGACAATGTTGTTAACCTTTTTTCTATTTTGGCAAATATGTATGTTTCACAACTTCCATGCTCTTGACCTTTTTAACTTTTGCCACACTTTCACCTTGATAATCTTCAGCAGCATCATCTTTGTCATCTAATTATTCTTCATCTTCACTTTATCTTCTTCTTAAACTTCTTGTTATTCATCTTTTTGTTAACATTACTCAGATTGTTCTTATTAAACTATTATTCTTCTTCATATTAACCCATAAAGTGTAAAGTATAACCTCTTTCAATGAATTTAATTTCCCTGAATTTAATTTCCATTTAATTTCATTTAATTTCTTAAATAATTCAGGGATGAGAAGTGAACAGGGTGGAGGCAGCAGGACTTTTTGCCGTACACACAGCAAGGGAACAGCTGACATTAGTGAACTCCAGTAACACAGGAGCAAGTGTTGACTGTGCTAACAGAACTTCCGAGCAACAACTGGCGGTGTTGGAGCCCAGGGTCAAGGAGGGTGTAGGCAGAGGCCTAATATGAGATGTTTGAAGTTAAATTTGGAGTTAGCAGCAAAAATTTTTGCCAGACACCCAGCAGGGGAACAACAGGCGTTACTGAACCCCACAAACACATCAGCGATTGTTTTGATCTGTGCATCCAACACTTCTGATCAGCAACTGGCGTTGTTGAAGCCCAGGGTCAAGAAGGGTTTTAAATTTAAATATTGAGTTATTGCCTTGTTACGTGGCCATTGCAAATGTATGTACTTCAAACTATAAAAAATGAAGTTTTACTAGGACAATAAAATTATGAATTTCAATTCCAAGAATAAAAATAAACACCCTTAAAATATAAACGCATATAAGCACATGGCAACAAGAAATGGAACAACACACCACCCAAAATTATTTTTACAAAATATAGTGATGTAAATTTATGAATAAAAGTCCATTTTTGTATTTAGGAATGATGCGTAAGGAACGCTATGTTAAACCATAACATAGTGAAGACAATGGATTTTGTAATAGTCACTCATCATCATCATTACAAGAAATCTGTGACAGTCACACAGATTTCAATTATTTCACTCACGAAAATTGTTATTTCGGACAGCATTTATTACATGTCCAGCATGGACTCATCAAAGTGATGAGATGACGCAATAATGTACGATTAAAAAAAAAAAAATTTTTTTTAAAAAAAACATTGTCACAATTTAAGTGGGTGCTGCAAGTGGAGGTGAAACAAAGGCTACGGATAGCAAAGGTATATATTATGTCTGTTGTAGACGGTGGGCAGCCTCTGATGGGTAATGTCGATGTTATACTGTACGTCAATAAAGGCTGCGGCTACAATCATGCATTTTTGGCTTGTAGAATGTTGAAGAGGGTAAAAGCATGTCTGGTTGCGCAAGGCTTTATCCTGTAACAATACCTTCCTTGTGTGACGGGTAAGGTAGCGTGTGTCTATTATATGAGTGTCTCTAAAATGTGACTTTACGCAGCCTTATTCTGCCCTAGGGACGCAAAAAATAAGACAGCAGTAATCATTTACTGTATAAAACTCCACCTATGAGCAACAAAACAAGCACGTTCCCTCTTCCGGTTCCTGCGCTGACATGTGAGGAGGGAGTTTGGAGACGCTCCTGAATTTCTCCCAGGTGTCCAAGCATATCGGGCCGATATGAAAGCATTAAAACCACCCCCGGTCATGACTTACATACGGTGAATCGAACCAGTGAAGAACTGTAGGTCGATGCGAACGAATGTGCGATCACATGACACACGTTTATAACCCTTGCTAGACACGAATAACTGTAGAATTTTGGAGACACCTGAACCCAGATGGCAGTGAATATTCCTTCTATTCGGCGCCACATGACTCTTGGTCCAGAAGAGATAATATATTGCTATCACAGGAGCTAGTAAGGGGAGTGGAAGAGGCAGATGTGCACAGCGTAGCTATATCTGACCACGCGCCCGTATCAGTGACCCTGCCAGATATGGTTCAGATGGGGCCAGACTAAACTTGGCGCTTCCCTACCTATTTGTTAATGGATGAGAAGTTTCAACATCAGGTGAAGCAATGGTGTTTGGAATATGTAAGTGATAATGGAGATAGTAGGGATAGGCCGGAACTTTTATGGGCAGCAGGGAAGGCATTAATGTGCGTGAAACTAATAGGTTATCAGACAACGCTAAAAAAGAAGATAGCGACAAACTACTCGCAGGCTAGCAGGATATTACGCGATAGCTACACGGCAAACAAGACAACTTCATCAACACAGGATAAAAATAGATGTAAGCAGGCTAAGGCTGACTTACACGTATGGGTATATCGACGCGAGAGAAGCAGTAATATGAATTATAGAGCCGATGTATATCGTTATGGTAGCAAATCAGGGAGACTATTAGCACGACTAGCGAAAGGAAATCACATTCGTCATCAACATATTACTGCGTTAACGAATAAACATGGGATCATGAACACAGACCCTCGAAGCATAATCACGATTCTACAAGAATACTACTCAGACTTATATAAGGTGGAACATACGGATAGTGCGGAGGGTCAGACCTTTCTAGATGGAATACGGTTACCATCCTTCACAAACTATCAGCTTCTCCTTTTAAAAAAAACAATTGAGGTGACGGAAGTGACAGCGGCGATAAGTGACTTTAAATCCGGGAAAGCTCCAGGACCTGACGGGTTTACAGCCAAATTATTAAAATTATTGAGTGAGGATATCCCGTCCACATTGGTAGGCACCTTCAATCATATATTGGAGACAGGAGGGTTGCCCATCCATTCAAACATGGCACACATGAAGGTGCTACTAAAACCCAACAAACCTTCATATCTGGCTGGATCCTATCGTCCATTCTCACTCATTGACCAGGATATCAAGCTTTTGTCCAGGATCATGGCAGATCGTTGAGTAGCATTCTTCCTACGCTGATAGGGCCATCACAAGTGGCCTTTGTTACACCAAGATCGCCCATGAATAACATTAGGAAAGTAATAGCAGTTGTAGATAAATATCGTTGTCTGACAACATCGAGTCCTGTCATGCTATCCTTAGATGGCGATAAGGCATTTGATAGGGTGAGCTGAAGTTGGTTGCCAATGGTCCTGGACAAAATTGCCATGAGAGGCACGTTTATGACTTTCCTATCAGGTGTCTACGCCAACCCACAGGCACAAATACACAGCACAGGTCACCTTTCGGCTACTTTCACAATACAGAGGGGAACTCCTCAGGGATGTCCATTATCACCTTTGCTCTTTGATATAGCCCTTGAGCCATTAGTTACACACGTGGAGGATAACACAGTATATGACGGTATAAAGGTAGGGGGTCGGCAGATCAAACTCACATTGTTTGCAGACGATATACTCATTTATATGGCACATCCCCAAGACCATCTCAAAGGGCTATTAGACTGGATAAAAATTTTTTAACTAATTTTGTGGTTTCGCTTCAAATACTACAAGAGTGAAATTTTTCAATTGTTAAAGCCTAATCCTCGTGAGCTTTGGTATGCTTACTGATGGGGGACAGAAGTAATTAAAACCTTTATTTATAACATATCTGTGAATCAAAATAGGACGAGATTCTAGTTCTCAATACAAACTTAACTATGAACCCTAATTGGACAAGGTTGTACGTCAATTGGAGCGGTGGCATGATTTGCCCCTGTCTCTTCTGGGCCGTTGTCACCTTCTTAAGATGATTATTTTTGGAAGGCTATTATACCCGCTTCAGACTATTCCAATCCTGTTACGTAAAGCTGATGTTTCACGGATAAAAAAAGCATTGACCAGATTCATCTTATGGGGAAAACGGCCCAGAATAGCAATACGAAAAATTATGCGTGCAGTAAAAGATGGGGGCCTGGCCGTGCCAAACGTTAGGAGTTATAACTTTTCGTGTTTGATCAGAGTGGGGAGAGATTGGTTTAAGGGGACTTAGTCCTACTCAGATGTATTGCTGGAATCTGGACTGACAGAGGGTTGTATTTTGGCCTCATGTGTTGACACTGTGATTTGTAAACTCCCGGTCATAGTGATCAGCGCTACTACGCGATACAGTAATTGCCTGTAAGGCAACCAGACGAGCGCATGGGTTGTCTTCTCAGTTATCTAAACACATGCCTTTATGGGCTCACCCAGAATTCCCAGTGGGAGTGACAGACCGCATTTTTGAGACGTGGCATACTAGAGGTATACATACAGTATTCCATCTCATGCACCTAAAAGAGTGTAGGTGGCTGACATCCAAGGAGATTATGGAAAAATTCAATTAGCCCCCTTCTCACTTTATTGAAACTCTACAAGTGCATTATTTCTACAGAAATCGCCTGCGTAATATTATAGAAGAGGTGGTAGACAATTGATTTGACAAGATTGGAGATATATTTCTTCAACCAGACTGAAGTTTGCTCATGATTTTCCATGATTACTATGACCTGTGATGAGGTCATAGTCACGTGATCTGGTCAGCTGATGTGTACGTCACCTGATGGTGTTTTGTAGGCCTATAAAACAAGGAGCTGTTGTAGTTGTGTGGAAGGAAGGAGTTTGGCTGGAGTAAGCCTGGAACATTGTTTTGTTACTGTGTGGCAGTGTGCACCAGGAAGCGAGTAACAGACCACCCGGAATGTGACCTGGCGGTCTCAGCTGACCTGCAGCCGCTTAGTTAAGCCCGTCACAAGCAAGGGTGAGTCTGTGACCAGTGGTTCTCCAAACTGGAGTGATTTATGTTCTGTTTTCATTTTGTTATATGGACTTTTTGTTGAACTCATGATTAAAATCACTGAACTTTGAAATAAAAGGCTGTGTGTTTGCCTCATTACTGCGGCCCAGCCCTGCCTACCACAGCGGTTCCCTACAATTGGTGGAGAATGCGGGCAACGCAGTGAGGTCAGACTGTTTTTCATGCATGACAGTAAATGTCCTGGTTTAGAAAGTGCACCAAAACCGGCTGGATTACTGTCCGAAGATGGAGAACAAAGTAAAAATGCTAGTGGAGGACATGCGACAGCAACAGCAGGCTGCACAGCAGCAACAGCAGGCTATGCAGCAGCAGCAGGCTATACAACAGCAGGCTATGTAGCGGCAGCAGGCTATACAGCAGCAGGCTATGTAGCAGCAGATATTTAATCGACAGCAACAGGAAACCAATAGTTTACTGATGCAGCACATCACAGCGCCGCAGACAGTAAGAGCTGCCCGGGGATGCCATGATGTCCGGAAAGCGGTGCATACAGCGATCCGAAAGATGGAGCAATCAGATGACGTTGAGGTGTAGCTGGAGATGTTTGAAGGCGTGGCTAAAAGGGAGAGACTGCCCCGGGACCAGTGGGCCGAGATCGTGGCTCCGTTTTTGACTTCAGGACCCGCTAAAGCCTATAGGGACCTACCCCCCCAGCAACAGGAGGACTATGAGAGCGTGAAGGGTGAGATACTTGCACGTCTTGGGGTAAATGTTTTTTTCCTGGCCCAGCGTGTACAACAATGGAAGTTTTCCCCTTCCGAGCCAGCTCGGTCCCAGTATTATGACTTGATACACCTGATAGAAAAGTGCTTTCAGCCTGAGGTGTTGTCACCCCGCGATATGCTGGATCGTATAGTGACTGATAAATTCGGGCGAACTTTGCCCCACACTCTTCAAACATGGGTTGGACAGGCAGCCCCTACTGATGGTCTCCAAATGGTAGACCTCATTGAAAGATATGGGCCTACCAAGGAGATACAGGGAGAGACTACCCGGAAGCTACCAATTAAATTCACCAAACCTTCACCCACAGCTCGGCGAGCAGAGACTCTGAGGGCCGCCCAGGAAGGGTCGGGGAACGAAAGGGGCCCCATAATCTGTTGGCGGTGCCAAGAACCATGACATGTGAGAGCTGATTGCCCCCACCTGACTGAGCCCATGGACAACAACTTTGGCTACTATCAGTCTCATTATGCATAACACATGTGTGCAGTGGTCAGTATTACCTTTGCCTTCGGTGGAGGAGGAAAACACCTCTCCTATAGAAGTGTTAGTTGGGGAGATGGAAGATTTGCCACCGGGACCAGAATTGTAATACTTAAATGTGTCAGGTGACAATTTTGGTACGGCGCAACTCCGCGACCCTACGTTGAGTCGAGCCCGTGAAAATTTACTGGTTGTCAATGGGGAACCCCAACACCCCGGGGCAGCTACAGTATTTGACCGATTAGAGCTGAACCAAGATTTGCTGTTTCGGGTTTATAAAATACATGTGGAAATTTTTGAGCAATTGCTGCTACCGCAGTCAATCGGAGGTTGTTAATGGACTTAGCGCATGCGCATGTACTAGGGTGACATTTGGGTCAAAAGAAAACCCTACACAGAATTATACAACGGTTTTACTGGCTAGGGGTCTATGAAGAAGTTAAACGGTATTGGAACTATTGTCGCGTGTGCCAGCTACACAGTCTGCAGCATCATTTTCTGAGTCCCTTAGTGCCATTAACAATTATAGAGTTCGAGTTTGAGAGAATACCCATGGATCTGGTGGGGCCGGTTAATAAATCAGCAAGGGGTCATCAACAGGGGCAATAAAAGGGGCACTGTGTGGGTCACCAGTTTTGATCACACCCGAGTTCAAAAGTGAATTCATTGTCCAGACTGATGCGTCAGAGGTAGGTCTGGGTGCCGTGTTGTCTCAGGACTGGAGCTTAACGGGGATGAGCATCCCATTAGTTTTCTGAGTCGAAAGCTTACTCCATAAAAAAACAGATACAGCATTGTAGAGAGAGATTGCCTGGCGATAAAGTGGGCACTGGAGTCGTTGCGGTACTATTTGTTGGGGATTATAGTTTGTTTTGTAACTGATCATTCCCCTCTGACTGGCAGTGTTGTAGCCCAGGGAGTAGAGTTCAGGTGGTAGAAAGATGAACATAACAGGAGACATGGAAAACGTTGGCAAACAGTTATTTAATCTGAAAACGGACAGGCAAATTCAGGTGAGATCCATGTCTTGTTCATTTTCAGAAAAGTAAGCCGGTCTACATTCTCTGAGGATAGTCGCATGCTACGGTCTGTTAGTACACCACCTGCAGCACTAAAGACGCGCTCAGATAATACACTGGCAGCAGGGCAAGCCAGCACCTCCAATGCATACTGGCTAAGCTCTGGCCATGTATCCAGCTTAGAGACCCAAAACTTGAAAGGGGAAGAGCCATCTAGGAGTACACTGAGAGGGAAAGACATGTAGTCTGTCACCATCTTACGTAAACGTTGCCTCATGGTGAGTGGAGTCGTCTCGGATGGTGTAGACATTGGTGGCGCTGACACAAAACTTCACCACATTTGTAACATACTGCTCTTGCCCTGTGCAGAGGCGCTGCTTGTGCTCCCTCTTGTTGCAGAGGTGTCTCCACTGCCTCGACTCACAGAGATTCTTTGTAAAGCAGTAGCAGCAGCAGTGCTCTCGGCTGGAATGGAGAATATTATGGATTGCACCAGTCTGTCTTGGTACTCCCGCATTTTACGCTCCCAGTTCAACGGTGTGATGAGGCTTTGTAAGTTGTCCCGGTAGCGAGGGTCTAGGAGGGTGTACACCCAATAATCTGATGTGGTGAGAATGTGGGCGATGTGGCGGTCGTTTCTCAGGCACTGCAGCATGAAATCAACCATGTGCTGCAGACTCCCAACTGCCCAACAAACGCTGTCCTCTGTAAGAGGCGTCATCTGTACCTGCTCTGCATCACCCCACCCTCGCTCTACATACTGACTAGAGCGTTGTGTACCTCCCTCTAGCGATTTCTTCCTCCTCCATTGACTCCGCCTCATCCTCCTCACAAAGTGAGCCCTGCAAAGCCCTTTGGGAGGAACCACGTTGCGCTGACTGTCCAAAAGGTGATGGAATTTGTGACTCCTCATCCTCCACCTCTTCCAAAACCTCATCCCTTAGTGCTTCCAGTGTTTTTTGAAGCAGGCAGATAAGGGGGACAGTCAGGCTGACTAGTGCATCATCTGCACTCGCCATCCGCGTTGAGTCATCAAACGCACGCAAAACGTGGCAGATGTCCTTCAAAGAGGCCCACTCAGTAGTGGTGAAGTGTGAACGGCGCAAATTGCGAGTTAATTGCGCCTGATGCAGCTGATACTCCATTACTGCTGGCTGTTGCTCACACAACCGCTCCAACATATGTAAGGTGGAATTCCACCTGGTGGGTACGTCACATATGATGCGATGTTCAGGAAGGCGAAATCTGCGTTGCAGAGCAGCAATGCGCGATCTGGCTATGCTGGAACGTCGCAAGTGAGCGCACTCTAGGCGGACCTTCTGCAGCAGTTCAGCAAGATCCGGATAGTCCCTCAAAAAACTCTGCACGACCAAGTTGAGCACATGTGCCAGAAATGGTATGTGAGTGAGGTTGCCAAGGCCCAGAGCTGCCACCAGATTTCGGCCATTGTCACACACTACCAAGCCTGGCTGGAGATTCGCTGGCAAAAACCACACGTCGCTCTCCTGCTTGATGGCATTCCAGACCTCCTGCGCTGTGTGGCTTCGATTCCCCATTGAAATTAATTTCAGGACGGCCTGTTGACGTTTGGCCACGGCTGTGCTCATATCGTTCGCAACAGGTAAGCGTTCACGGGTCCATGTTGAGGTAGACCGTGACGGCTCCTGCAGCGATGATTCTGAGGAACTGGAGTAGGAGGAGGAGTCAATGTGTACAGACTGGATTCCTGCAATCCTTGGAGTTGGCAGAACACGTACAGCGCCACTCTCAAGATCTGTACCCGGCTCCACAACATTGACCCAATGGGCAGTGAGGGAAAGGTATCGTCCCTGGCCATGGGTACTGGTCCACGCATCGGTGGTCAGGTGGACCTTGCTACAGACGGCGTTTAGTAGCGCATGTTTAATGTTTCCCTCGACATGTTTTTGCAGACCAGGGACGGCTTGCCTGCTGAAATAAAATCGGCTTGGCACATTGTATTGTGGGACTGCCAATGCCATTAAGTTACGGAAACTGTCAGTCTCCACCAGCCTGAATGACAGCATTTCAAGGGACAGGAGTTTTGCAATGCCAGCATTCAGAGCCTGTGCTCGTGGATGGTTTGCCGAGTATGGCCGTCTTTTATCCCATGCCTGTGGTACCGATGGCTGTCTTGTGGCCTGGGAGTGTGAGGATGACAGGGAACTTGCTGCTGTGGGTGGAATAACACTTTGTCTCTTGACAACAGTGACCGAGGTTCTTCCATGGCGATCCTGTGAGGAAGCAGAACCAGCTGTGTGTGAGCTGGAGGTAGAGGCTCCAACACGACCTGAAGATGTAGGTGCTGCTGTAGGTTGGCCTACATCTCCAGTGTGTCTTTGTAACTCAACTACGTGCTTTGTCCGCACATGTTTCCACATATTTGTGGTATTGAGGTTACTGCAATTTTTACCTCTTTTTACTTTTTGCTTACACAGCTTGCATTTAACATAGCAAATATCATCTGCAAGTCTGTCAAAAAAGGACCACGCAGTGCAAGTCCTGGGAGCGCCCATTTTGACTTTTGGAAGAGAACTGCTCCCAACAGGTGCCAAACTGGAGGCTACAGGCAACCGAGTCTGCAGCCTACCTCTCCCTCCTGTTTGTACCATTGGGACAATCTCATCCTCAGAGCTGCTCCCACCACCTTCCTGTCCCTCACGCCATGTTGGGTCTTGGACCTCATCATCTCCACTACCCTCTTCCAACACTTGCTGCTGTTGGGTGGTCTGGCCAGCACCATGCTCAACAGAAACTGGCACCTGAGTCTCATCATCATCAGATGCGTTCTGCGGTGTGCTGACCATCGGCACTGGCTCACCCGCCTCTTCTGATTCAGAGAGACACAGCTGTTGTGCATCACTGCATACTCCCTCTTCTTCACATTCCAGAATGCTGCTTGGCTGGGCCCCTGTTTGCAAGCCAACAGATTCTGAGAACAGAAGCAGAGACTCAGCTGGCTCCAGTTCAGAACTCTCTGACTGCCTGGGCAATTTGACAGGCGGTGAACAGACAGATGGTTGCTCAACAGTGTTGTGGTCCTGAGAGGAGGTGGAAGCAATTGAAGTCGATGCATTGGCTGCCATCCAACCAACAACGGCTTCAATTTGTTCTTCCCGCAGCAGGGGGGTACGCCGAGCTCCTACAAAACTGCACATAAAGGAACGCTCACGGGGAAAACTGGTGGATGCTGTGTCACTGGGGGCGGCAGCAGCCACAGAATCCCCACGTCCTCTCCCTGCTGAAACTCCACGGCCACGACCACGTGCCTTACTCCCTGCCTTCTTCATCTTGGTAGATTGATAAAGAAAGTCAGAAAAGTTAAAAGGCCTAAGTGTTGTTATTCCACAGAGACTGCAGTGAACACTGCAGACAACTGTTCACTAGCTGTGAAAGGCCCCTTTGTGTACTTCTATAGTGTTTGCAACCAATGTATTGGATACGGATGGAAGCGCGTCACACTAATAGATTTGAGTTATTTGAAATAGAATGGAGCAGCAACAATTATAGAAAAAATGACAAGGATGAGGCAGTGACACACGTTCAGCAGACTATAACCAGCAGTGGTTTAAGAAGTAACTGGAGCGTGATCTGCACTCAGCAAAAAAAAAATATATCACAGACTAGAGTGAACACTGCAGTGCACACAACTGGTCACTATCTGTGAAAGGCTCCTTTGTGGACTTCTATAGTGTTTGCAACCAATGTATTGGATACGGATGGAAGCGCGTCACACTAATAGATTGGAGTTATTTTAAATAGAATGGAGCAGCAACAATTATAGAAAAATGACAAGGATGAGGCAGTGACACACGTTCAGCAGACTATAACCAGCAGTGGTTTAAGAAGTAACTGGAGCATGATCTGCACTCAGCAAAAAAAAAATATATCACAGACTAGAGTGAACACTGCAGTGCACACAACTGGTCACTATCTGTGAAAGGCTCCTTTGTGGACTTCTATAGTGTTTGCAACCAATGTATTGGATACGGATGGAAGCGCGTCACACTAATAGATTGGAGTTATTTTAAATAGAATGGAGCAGCAACAATTATAGAAAAATGACAAGGATGAGGCAGTGACACACGTTCAGCAGACTATAACCAGCAGTGGTTTAAGAAGTAACTGGAGCGTGATCTGCACTCAGCAAAAAAAATATATCACAGACTAGAGTGAACACTGCAGTGCACACAGCTGGTCACTATCTGTGAAAGGCTCCTTTGTGGACTTCTATAGTGTTTGCAACCAATGTATTGGATACGGATGGAAGCGCGTCACACTAATAGATTGGAGTTATTTTAAATAGAATGGAGCAGCAACAATTATAGAAAAATGACAAGGATGAGGCAGTGACACACGTTCAGCAGACTATAACCAGCAGTGGTTTAAGAAGTAACTGGAGCATGATCTGCACTCAGCAAAAAAAAAATATATCACAGACTAGAGTGAACACTGCAGTGCACACAACTGGTCACTATCTGTGAAAGGCTCCTTTGTGGACTTCTATAGTGTTTGCAACCAATGTATTGGATACGGATGGAAGCGCGTCACACTAATAGATTGGAGTTATTTTAAATAGAATGGAGCAGCAACAATTATAGAAAAATGAAAAGGATGAGGCAGTGACACACGTTCAGCAG
>JARQOD010000005.1:244567578-244588979 GCA_033576555.1 Oophaga sylvatica
ATTTATTTGTAATTTCTATCTGTCGTCAAACCTCTCACTGACATGACAAGAAAAGGGACGGATTTTTCTAAATGGTCGGACAAAGCTTGCCAAGCCTTTTCCTCTTTGAAGAAATGTTTTGCTTCGGCACCCGTTCTCATCCAACCAGATGCATCTCAGCCGTTCATTGTGGAGGTGGATGCGTCTGACGTAGGGGTGGGTGCTATATTGTCCCAGGGTCCGTCCCCTGGTAAACGGCATCCGTGCGCTTTCTTTTCTAAGAAATTGTCGTCCGCCGAAAGGAATTATGATATCGGCAATAGGGAACTTTTGGCCATTAAGTTAGCTTTTGAAGAATGGCGTCACTTTTTGGAGGGGGCAGTCCACCCGGTTACCGTTATTACTGATCACAAGAACCTGTTGTATTTGGAATCCGCTAAGCGTCTGAATTCCAGACAAGCTCGATGGTCGTTGTTTTTTACCAGGTTTAATTTTGTCGTCACTTATCGCCCGGGGTCTAAGAATGTAAAGGCTGATGCCTTGTCTCGCAGTTTCCAGGGGCCGGGGAAAACGGATGACCCGAGTCCTATCCTTCAGGAGGGGGTGGTAGTGTCGGCTGTATTTTCTGAGCTTGAGGAGGAGGTGTTAGAGGCTCAGGGGGACGCCCCTGCAGGACCTCCAGGGAGACTGTTTGTCCCAAATCTGTTGAGACAAAAGGTTATTGAGGCACATCATAATTCTGCTCTAGCAGGACATCCAGGGAGTAAGGCTACTTTAGATCTCCTTTCTCGCCGGTTTTGGTGGCCTAATGCTAATAAAGATGTTATAACTTTTGTCGCGTCATGTGGGGTGTGTGCTCGCTCTAAAACCCCTCATACCCGTCCGTCTGGGACCCTTTTACCCTTGAAACTTCCGGAGCGTCCATGGACTCATTTATCTATGGACTTCATTACGGACCTTCCTCCGTCGTCAGGGAATACTGTCATACTGGTGGTTGTTGACAGGTTCAATAAGATGGCACATTTCGTTGCTCTTCCTGCACTCCCTAATGCTAAAACTCTGGCGCAGGTGTTCATTAGGGAGATCGTTAGACTTCATGGGTTGCCTTCTGATGTGGTGTCAGATAGGGGGTCTCAGTTTGTGTCCAAATTTTGGAGGGCATTTTGTTTACGTCGGGGGATGCAATTGTCATTTTCCTCGGCTTTTCATCCGCAGACCAATGGTCAGACAGAGCGTCTGAATCAGAGCTTAGAGACATATCTCCGGTGTTTTGTTTCAGAGAACCAAGAGGACTGGTCTTCTTTCTTGCCTCTGGCAGAGTTCGCTCTTAACAACAGGCGGAGCGAGTCCACTGGTAAGTCCCCGTTTTTTGGGGCATATGGTTTCCATCCCCAGTTTTGTACTTTCAATGGGGGGGGCCCTTCTGGGGTTCCTGAGGAGGAGCGTTTCTCGTCGTCACTTGCTTCTGTGTGGAGAGGTGTATTGAATAATCTGAGTGCGATGGGGAACCGTTACAAACGTATGGCTGATAGGAGGAGAGTTTCTGGTCCAGATCTGAATGTGAACGATCTGGTATGGTTGTCTACCAGGAATATAAAACTTAAGGTGCCCTCCTGGAAACTGGGTCCCAGATTCATCGGGCCGTACAGGATCAGTTCCATAATTAATCCTGTGGCATTTCGTCTGGACCTCCCTCCTACGTTTAAAATTCATAATGTGTTCCACAAGTCATTACTTAAAAGGTATGTGGCACCAGTCATACCGTCACCTCTACCTCCTCCTCCTGTGTTGGTCAATGGTAACTTGGAATTTCAAGTATCAAAGATCATTGACTCACGTCTGAATCGCCGGTCCCTTCAGTACTTGGTGCATTGGAAGGGGTATGGTCCAGAGGAGAGGACGTGGGTCCCTGCGTCTGATGTTAACGCAGATCGTTTGGTTCGGATCTTCCACAGAACTCACCCGGGCAGGCCTGGCCCTGAGGGTCCGGAGGCCCCTCGTAGAAGGGGGGGTACTGTCATGTGTGCATTGCCACGAAGATCGTCGCGGTTGCACATTTTGACTTCTCACAGCTGATCTGCTGTTTCTTTGTGTTTGGCAGCTAGGGAGTTAATTCTGTCTGTACTCGGTGCTGGGACTGGGTGCAGTTTCTCCCGGCTGCAATTGATTATTTGTTGATTGGTTTCCTTTAAATTCCTGGTTGTCTGCTTGGGGAGTTGCCAGTGAAACCTTCATGCAGACCACAGATAGGAATGAATCTGTATAGACTTTAGTTGTGAGCTCCTTAGTTGTTCTAAGCTCAACTTGGTTAGAGTTTATTTCCCAGACCATTTATGTTCCTTTGGTGTTTGAGTGTGTATGCAAGCGAGTGTTATCCTGTCTGTCTTATATGTCTAATCTGTGTATTTAGCTGAGATCAGCCCATATCCCTTTGGTGGTAGTCAGGATCCTTCTTAGGACTGATTACAGGGTTCAGGGTCTGATAGGAGACAGGGTTAGGTTGGAGACTTGGACCTCTGAACCATTATCAGTACCTCCAAGGTGAGGGATTAGTTAGGACCCCAGTTTAGGGTCAGGTTAGATCCCGGTCCACCTCTTTCCTGTTTCAGCTCATCAAGTCCTCAAGATTAACCCTGAGTTCAGCAGATATCGTGTCAGGTAAATCTATTCTATACTTACATGCTGATGTTGCTATACTAGTTGTTGTATAGAGTGTTGTTCCTGTATTAATAGTTTACTGACATTGTATACATATCATTAGACAGCGTGACACAGATTGAGCAGACACATGGATGTTAGTGGCCTGGTGGAGATCATTTTGCAGAGCTCTGGCATTGCTCCACCTGTTCCTCCTTGCAGAAAGGAGGAGGTATTGGTCCTGGTGCTGGGTTGTTGCCCTCCTACAGCCCCTTCCACATCTCCTGGTATACTGGCCTCTCTCCTGGTATCTGCTCCATGCTCTGCACACTGTGCTGA
The DNA here is from genome assembly GCA_033576555.1 of Oophaga sylvatica. Taxonomy (NCBI): domain Eukaryota; kingdom Metazoa; phylum Chordata; class Amphibia; order Anura; family Dendrobatidae; genus Oophaga; species Oophaga sylvatica. The sequence continues at coordinate 244,570,534 of JARQOD010000005.1, forward strand.
CAGACACAGCTACCCTTATTTCCACAGCTCGCATTGATGTGCCATCCTGGATGAGCTGCACTACCTGAGCAACTTCTGTTGGTTGTAGACACCACCTCATGCTACTGTACAGTACCTCTAGGGGTGAGAACAATGATAAAATGCGAAAGTGACCAAAATAGCCAAAAAAGATGAGAATAGAGAAATGGTCAGTGGTCACTACTTGCAGAACCACTCCTTTATAGGGGGTGTCTTGCTAATTGCCGATCATTTGTACCTGTTGTCTGTTCCATTTGCACAACAGTAGGAGAAATTGATTCATAATTGGTGTTGCTTTGTTACTGGAGAGGTGGATTTCACAGAAGTGTGATTGACTTGGAGTTACATTGTGTTGTGTTAGTGTTCCCTTTATTTTTTTGAACAGTGTATATAGGGAGGCTATGTGTCGGCTTATATTATATATGCAGAGGCTTTGAAGGGGCTCATTCTGTATATAGGAGGGCTATGTGTGGGCTCATACTATATACAGTATAGGGGGAGTTGTGTGGGTTCATACTTTATATATGTGGCTGTATGTGGGCTCACATGGTATATACGGGCTGTTAGCATACTTAATTTTGCTCAATATTAAAAGATGCAATTAATATTATTATAAAATAATTCTATTTAATATGTTAATACTAATATTGAGCAGGATTTATTTAAGCCTACTGATTCAGCTCTCCACAACAGTCACAGTCTCTCATGTGGCCCCTTTGGAAAAGTAAAACGAAATAAATCATCTCTTGTCTTCTTTCTACAAACTTCACCTTAATCTGCACACTTTCTTATTTGAAACTTTCAGAGAACAAAATTAAAGAAATGTCAAAATTGAACTAACAGTTGAATGTTGTTGCCATGGAAACATGGAAAAATCAGCAGGGGCAGAGACCTGCATCACATTATTGGATAAGTGAAATCGTGACATGCAGGTTTCAGCTCTTAAAACTATAGAACACAGATTGCTCTAGCTACCATTTTTTGATTCAGCATTGCAATGAGTGTCATTTATCTACAAAACAATGGCTCTGAATATCAGAAATGCCTGGGAATTAATCTACAGTGAAAATATCAACTGATTTTTACAGTTGAGCTGGAGTCACACTAGCATATGTCATCCAATGCGATATGCTAATGACCCTCGGCTCCTGCTCTGCTGCGAGCGATCAGGAGCAGAGTATCATGCTACTGTGCTGCGAACCTCTGCCAAAATCTTTGCAGAACACAGTCTCTCCAGCAACTCAGGAATTAAGGGGAGTGGGTAGACATTTTTAATGATAATCTTATTAATTTCCCTGTAATCAATACATTGCCGCAAGGTTGAGTCCTTCTTTTCTACAAAAAACAAAGGTGCTCCAGCTGGCAAAGAAGAAGTTTGAATGAAGACTTTCCCTAAATTTTCATCTAACTATTAATTTAGTACTTTCAATTCAGGTTCAGAAAGATTATAAATTCTCCCAAAGGGAATAGATGTTCTAGGAAGCAATTCAATGGGACAGTGGTAAGAATGATGAGGAGGCAGTTGATTGGGTTTCTTCTTACTGGAGGCCTCATTGAACTTATGGTACTGAGCTGATAGTTTATCATCATTCTGATGAGAAATCTCAGATACTTGATTTTGCTTGAGAACAGATAAATTAGCATGGCAATTGTTGGTTCTCAGTACTCAGAGGGAAAAGTAATGGTCCTCGATGGCCAGTTCATAGACAGGTTATGGATTGAAAACCAGGGAATTTCAATAATAACTGGAAATTTTGGAGATGAAATAAGATGAAAACTAATAGCTTCATAATTATTCAGTTCAATACAGATTTCAAGTTCAATTGTCTCGTAACAGGTCCAGAAGATAAAGGTGATCTATCCACAGTTTCCATATCTATTGACATGGATTTAGTCCTACTTGCAATGTTATTATCAAGTGTAAATTGTAAGTCCATAAAATTTCCTCCTGCTCCAGAATTTAACAACATGGCAGAGCATTGTATTTTTTAGCTCCCAATTATGACATGAATGGAATTGACAAAATGATACGATGGTGATTGCTCTTTGTCTTTATCCTGCATTTCAGATGAGATAGTCTGCATAACCAGATCTGGCCATTCAAAAAGATCTAAATCTCTTTCAGTTTTGGCATTTGTGAAAGCTATGGTCCTTTTATTAGGACAGTTGATGGAAAAATGTCCAATGCCCTCACAATAGGAGCACAAATTTTCTGAACGTCACCTACCCTTCTCTAAGAGAGAGGTTTACAGATTACATCAATTTGCATAGATTCAGGAACACTTACCATTTTCTGTTTGTGTTTTAGGGCTGACTGAGTAAAGGAGTAGTTAGGGGTGTTTCCAAATAGTCGCAGTCTTTCCTTTCTTCATTCAGTGAGTCTCCTATCAATTTGTATGCATAGTTGAATAAAGTCCTCTTAATTATCAGGGGGTCTCAGCCCTTACAAGTTCATCCTTAATTAGCTCTGATTATTCTCATGGAAATTAACTGCTCTGTGCAGCTAAATTCCATGTGGTGTCTGCCACCCAGCGGTAGAATTCGGAGGTATATTCAGCTATAGAGGGCCGCCCTTGATGTAGGTTATGCAACTTGGTTTCAGCTGTAGCACAACGATTCAGGTGATGAAATACTTGATTTATAGCTGGAATGAAGGAAACTAAGTCATTCAGGAGGTCAGAGTTCTTTTCCACATAAGGTGAGGCCAATGCAAGAGCCTCATCAGTCAGGAGATTAATGATGAAAAGAACCTTTTTCCTATGACTGGTAAATGAAGAAGGTTGCATCTGCAAATAGATATGACATTGATTAAGCAAGCCACTTGAAGAGATGCGCCTGAGGATCAGGGTAATGCAAATCAGAGTTGAACCAGCACAAGGTCTGGGAGACAACAGAGCCTGTGCTTGTGCAATTCTGACTGGCATTCCCCTGATCCTTAGGCGCATCGCTTCATGTGATATGTACATCTCCAGATAGACATTCCTTATTTGTCACTGCCATCAATCCTTCCTCTTGGCATACTTTATATGTTCATATCAGGCTGTCTCTCTTATTTTGGTAACAGCTTCGGCTTTTTTACTATTTGTATTTCAGGTACTATTTCCTCATTGCTCGACTTACCTATGATCAGCTCAGTTTTTGATTTAATTATTTGCTAATAATAGACCTTTATTACTGCTTGGTTTGCTTGTTCACCTTACCTATGATCAGCTCAGTTCTTTTTTTATGTATTTGCTACTAATAGATCTTTATTACTGCTTGGTTTGCTTGTTCACCTTACCTATGATCAGCTCAGTTTTTGATTTAATTATTTGCTAATAATAGACCTTTATTACTGCTTGGTTTGCTTGTTCACCTTACCTATGATCAGCTCAGTTCTTTTTTTATGTATTTGCTACTAATAGATCTTTATTACTGCTGGGTTTGCTTGTTGTATTCATACTGCCATATGGTGCATCTTTATTGTCTCATTTATTGCTGTATACTGCCATTTTTTATATCTTATCACACTCATAAATGTCTTACTGGCATTCGGGTCTGAGACCTCATCGTCATGTCTTTTTAATTGTTTTTATGTTCACGTGTTTGCTGTTTCAGTATTAATAAAATTGATTCATATATTTTTTATTTTGGAGTTTGCACTTTTCGCTAGGTAGTCAGTACGAAGGACTAACACATGACTTATTCCTTCCAAAGACCACACTGAGGATCAGGGGGGACTCATTACAGCTCAAAGAAATGTGATTCCGGCAGCTAAATAGGAAAGGGTTCTTTACAGTTAGAGCAGTCAGACTGTGGAATGCCCTACTGCAAGAGGTAGTAATGGTAGACACTATAACAGCTTTTAAAAAAGGGCTGGACGATTTTCTTGATACAAGTAACATTGCGGGTTATATTTAAATTAGTGATGAAATGTACAATTGGTGGAGAAAGGTTGAATTTGATGGACCTAGGTCTTTTTTCAACCTATTTAACTATATAACTATGAAACTACCATATTTTGTGGATTATAAGACGTACTGGATTATAAGACGCACCCCAAATTTTGAGGAGAAAAATAGGGAAAAAAATTTTTTTTGCAAAAAGGCGGTGGTGCTTCTTATAATCCATGCGTCTTATTGCTTAGCGGGGGTGGTGGCTGCGGTGAAGCGGGGTCCCAGGGTCGTTGCTGGAGGAGGCAAGAGCCCCCTCACTACCGAACACCCACAGCGGCGCACATCACAACACCACCTCATCCCAGTCTGCGGCCTGCAGCAACGCTCTACTCTTGCCTCCTCCAGCAGCGACCCTGGGACCCTGCTCCACTGCAGCCGGTAAGTTATATCCGCATAATAAGACGCACCCCCATTTTTGGGAAAAAAAGGGCATCTTATAATCCAAAAAATATGGTATGTGAGGCTACGGAGAGCAGGCTGTGTGAAATTAGGGCACAGTACAGAGAGAGGTTAGCATGGCAGGGGGACAGTATGGAGCTATAGATAGTGCAAGGGAAAATAGTAGAAGGGTGACAGCCATTTTATAGGGCGTGGTTAATAGGGGCAGACGGAGTGGCGGTTATATCTTATAATAGCAGACAGTGGGGTGGTTATAGTGGATAACGTCAGACAGTGGGGCGTTATACCTCATTAAGGCAGACAGGGTGGTGGGTGTAGCTAATAAGTACAGTGTGGATGCCATATATGAGGCTTATTTATGTTATAATATGGACAGATATTTTTATTCAGAGGGTGATTTAATAACATTCTTATTTTTACAACAAAAGAAGACGGGTTTGCAATGGCACCAGAACCATCATCAGTTTTGTTGCAAACTGTATTTGTTAGATGATATAAAAACTATCAAATGTGTCCCTTTATAATGGGGTCTGTTTAGCTTCTACTGGAGAATCCGCTAAATGCTGCTCACCTTTATTGAATCCAAGCAGCCCTCATTATAGTTAAGTAATATTAGTTTCCATGACTGTCCTTGGGTTTGACAATTAAAAGAGCTGTGGGGTTTGACATTTAAAATGTAGGATGTAAAGTGTTATAATAGCACCGGTGCCCCTGAACATGTCCCCTTCCCCCCCTGCAGGGACGCCGGCATGTTCACTTATCCATCCGTACTCTCTCAGAGTCTGTCTCCTCTCAGGACCTGCGCACTGCACAAAGGTTTCATGGGAGTGTGCTTAGGATGTGCCTCTTAAAGGGCCAGAACGCGCCTACTAAAACGTTCCCAGCCAATAGCTGGGAGACATCTGGTTTATAAGGCACCCTCCCTGCTGGGAGGTGCCTAACCAGCTTCAAGTAATCAGTGTACTTCCTGCTTCTTGGTTGTAAGGTTCCCATTCCTGTGGACTCGGGATCTAATCCTGTTTGCACCTGTTCCAGTCTGCCCTGAATGTGCCTTGTCCTAATCCTGATTCATCTGGTCTGCTAACTAGAGATGAGCAAATTTGTTCAGATTCGGTTCCAAATACGATCGGACTCGAGTATTGCTTTTGCAATATTCGTCGAACACAGCCGAATGTCACTAGAGTTAATGGGAATAGAAATTACCGAATATGTTCAGTACCGATCATAAGACATATATTCGGCCTGAATAGTGTTCGAATATGGCACGAATATGTCAAAATCAGATTCGGGGCCAAAATCTGAACAAATTTGCTCTTCTCTACTGCTAACCTCACCTGCCCAGTCTGAAACAGCAACTGTGACCCTCCATCTGTGATCCCATGCCTGTGGCTGTCACGTGCTCTTGTACCTGTCATGCTTGTGCCTGATCCCGCACCTGTCTACCAGCCTTATCCTACTGTTATCCAGTTCCTGGCCAGTCCTAGCTGCCATGGCTCCATGGGTCTATCCTGGAGTAGCACCTAGCATCCACCTGGGTTAAGGTCTCACCAGACCTCTCTAGTAAAGAACTAGTTGTTCGCTTAGTTACGCCCCTCCAGGCTCTTCCCGGATCATGGCACAGTAGATACACAAACCACATGCATAACATAAAGTATGAATTTCGCTATCTTTCTCTAGTATTGTGTAAATGGTCTGCAAGCAATGAATGATTCCATATATACAGTTAGGTCCATAAATATTTGGACAGAGACAACATTTATCTAATTTTGGTTCTAGACATTACCACAATGAATTTGAAACAAAACAAATCAGATGCAGTTGAAGTTCAGACTTTCAGCTTTCATTTGAGGGTATCCACATTAAAATTGGATGAAGGGTTTAGGAGTTTCAGCTCCTTAACATGTGCCACCCTGTTTTTAAAGGGACCAAAAGTAATTGGACAATTGACTCCAAGGCTATTTCATGGACAGGTGTGGGCAATCCCTTCATTATATCATTCTCAATTAAGCAGATAAAAGGGCTGGTGTTGATTTGAGGTGTGGTGTTTGCATTTGGAAGGTTTAGCTGTGAAGGAAACATGTGGTCAAAGGAGCTCTCCATGCAGGTAAAACAAGCCATCCTTAAGCTGCAAAAACAGAAAAAACCCATCCGAGAAATTGCTACAACATTAGGAGTGGCAAAATCTACAGTTTGGTACATCCTGAGAAAGAAAGAAAGCACTGGTGAACTCATCAATGCAAAAAGACCTGGGCGCCCACGGAAGACAACAGTGGTGGATGATCGCAGAATACTCTCCATGGTGAAGAGAAACCCCTTCACAACAGCCAACCAAGTGAACAACACTCTCCAGGAGGTAGGCGTATCAATATCCAAATCTACCATAAAGAGAAGACTGCATGAAAGTAAATACAGAGGGTTCACTGCACGGTGCAAGCCACTCATAAGAATCAAGAATAAAAAGGCTAGACTGGACTTTGCTAAAAAACATCTAAAAAAGCCAGCACAGTTCTGGAAGAACATTCTTTGGACAGATGAAGCCAAGATCATCCTCTACCAGAAAGATGGAAAGAGAAAAGTATGGCGAAGGCGTGGTACAGCTCATGATCCAAAGCATACCACATCATCTGTAAAACACTGCGGAGGCAGTGTGATGGCTTGGGCATGCATGGCTGCCAGTGGCACTGGGTCACTAGTGTTTATTGATGATGTGACACAGGACAGAAGCAGCCGAATGAATTCTGAGGTATTCAGAGCCATACTGTGTGCTCAAATCCAGCCAAATGCAGCCAAACTGATTGGTCGTCGTTTCATACTACAGATGGACAATGACCCAAAACATAAAGCCAAAGCAACCCAGGAGTTTATTAAAGCAAAGAAGTGGAATTTTCTTGAATGGCCAAGTCAGTCACCTGATCTCAACCCAATTGAACATGCATTTCACTTGTTAAAGACTAAACTTCAGACAGAAAGGCCCACAAACAAACAACAACTGAAAACCACCGCGGTGAAGGCCTGGCAGAGCATCAAAAAGAAGGAAACACAGTGTCTGGTGATGTCCATGAGTTCAAGACTTCAGGCAGTCATTGCTAACAAAGGGTTTTCAACCAAGTACTAGAAATGAACATTTTATTTACAATTATTTAATCTGTCCAATTACTTTTGGTCCCTTTAAAAACAGGGTGGCACATGTTAAGGAGCTGAAACTCCTAAACCCTTCATCCAATTTTAATGTGGATACCCACAAATGAAAGCTGAAAGTCTGAACTTCAACTGCATCTGATTTGTTTTGTTTCAAATTCATTGTGGTAATGTCTAGAACCAAAATTACATAAATGTTGTCTCTGTCCAAATATTTATGGACCTAACTGTAGCTATGAAAACACACGCCTTAAGTCCAAAAGATCTCTTTAGTAAAATACCCATTTTGTATTGTGCAATCTAGGGACAGATGCATTTAAAGCAAACCTGTTATCAGGATTATGCTAAGTAAACTACAGACACTGTCATGTTGGCACTGTTATACTGATTAAAATGATATTTTGGTTGATGAAATCCATCTTGTGGTTGTTGTTTAATCTGTATTTGTAGTTTTCAGTTAGGACAGAGTCACATTCAACGTATAAAAAATTGGTCCGATTTTGACCACCGAGAAAAGCACAAATGTTCTCCGTATGGTGATCCATATGTAACCCGTTTGCAATGTGATGATGCGATTTCCTCGCATCTAGTATCCATATGACATCTGTATGGCATCCGTATGCAATGCGATTTTAGCATGAGCTTTTAGATACAGCAGTTCTCTGTATGCAAAAGCTCATGTTAAAATCGCATTGTAATATACAACTGTACACATCATTTTAAAACATATATATATATATATACAGTACAGACCAAAAGTTTGGACACACCTTCTCATTTAATAATTTTTCTGTATTTTTATGACTATGAAAATTGTACATTCACACTGAAGGCATCAGAACTATGAATTAACACATGTGGAATTATATACCGTATATACTCATGTATAAGCTGACCCGTGTATAAGCCGACCCCCCTAATTTTGCCACAAAAAACTGGGAAAACTTACTGACTCGTGTATAAGCCTAGGGTGAAAAATGCAGCAGCTACTGGTAAATTGCAAAAATAAAAATAGATACCAATAAAAGTAACATTAATTGAGACATCAGTAGGTTAAATGTTTTTGAATATCCATACTGAATCAGGAACCCCATATAATGCTCCATACAGTTAATGATGGGCCCCATAAGATGCTCCATACAAAATACGCCCCATATAATGCTGCACAAAGGTTAATAATGGCCCCATAAGATGCTTCATAGAAAAATATGCCCCATATGCTGCTCCATAAAGATTATGGCCCCATAAAATGCTCCATAGATTATGCCCCCATAAAATGCTCCATAGATTATGCCCCATATGCTCCACAGATTATGCCCCATATGCTCCACAGATTATGCCCCATATATTCCACAGATTATGCCCCATATGTTCCACAGATTATGCCCCACATGCTCCACAGATTATGCCCCACATGCTCCACAGATTATGCCCCATATGCTCCACAGATTATGCCCCATATGCTCCACAGATTATGCCCCATATGCTCCACAGATTATGCCCCATATGCTCCACAGATTATGCCCCACATGTGCCACAGATTATGCCCCATGTGCTCCACAGATTATGCTCCATAGTTTCCACAGATTATGCCCCATATGCTCCACAGATTATGCCCCATATGCTACAGATTTTGCCCCATATGCTCCACAGATTATGCCCCATATGCTCCACAGAATATGCCCCATATGTTCCACAGATTATGCCCCATATGCTCCACGGATTATGCCCCATAGGTTCCACAGATTGTGCTCCATATGCTCCACAGATTATGCCCCATATGCTCCACAGATTATGCCCCATATGCTCCACAGATTATGCCCCATAGGTTCCACAGATTGTGATCCATATGCTCCACAGATTATGCCCCATATGCTCCACAGATTATGCCCCATATGCTCCACAGATTATGCCCCATATGCTCCACAGATTATGCCCCATACGTTCCACAGATTATGCCCCATATGATCCACAGATTATGCCCCATATGTTCCACAGATTATGCCCTATATGCTCCACAGATTATGCCCCATATGCTCCACAGATTATGCCCCATAGGTTCCACAGATTATGCCCCATATTTTCCACAGATTATGCCCCATATGTTCCACAGACTATGCCCCATATGTTCCACAGATTATGCCCCATATGCTCCACAGATGCTCCACAGATTATGCCCCATATTTTCCACAGATTATGCCCCATATGTTCCACAAATTATGCCCCATATGCTTCACAGATTATGCCCCATATGTTCCACAGATTATGCCCATATGTTCCACAGATTATGCCCCATATGCTCCACAGATTATGGCCCATAGGTTCCACAGATTATGCCCCATATTTTCCACAGATTATGCCCCATATGTTCCACAGATTATGCCCCATATGCTCCACAGATGCTCCACAGATTAAGCCCCATATTATCCACAGATTATGCCCCATATGCGCCACAGATTATGCCCCATATGCTCCACCGATGCTCCACAGATTATGCCCCATATGCTCCACAGATTATGCCCCATATGCTCCACAGATTATGCCCCATACGTTCCACAGATTATGCCCCATACGTTCCACAGATTATGCCCCATATGCTCCACAGATTATGCCCCATACGCTCCACAGATTATGCCCCATATGCTCCACAGATTATGCCCCATATGCTCCACAGATTATGCCCCATATGCTCCACAGATTATGCCCCATAGGTTCCACAGATTATGCCCCATATTTTCCACAGATTATGCCCCATATGTTCCACAGATTATGCCCCATATGTTCCACAGATTATGCCCCATATGCTCCACACATGCTCCACAGATTATGCCCAATATTTTCCACAGATTATGCCCCATATGTTCCACAGATTATGCCCCATATGCTCCACAGATTATGCCACATATGCTACACAGATTATGCCCCACATGTTCCACAGATTATGCCCCATATGCTCCACAAATTATGCCCCATGTGCTCCATATTATAGGTCCCTTATGCTGCTGGTGCCGCTGCAACTAAAAAAAAATTACATACTCATGTCTTGTCGCTGGGGGCCAGGTGCCAGTGTCCTGAGCAGGCGGGGACACTGGCGCGCTATGGGGGACAGGTGCCGGTGTCACCACTCGCTCAGGGCCCCGCACCAGAGATATTTACCTGTACCCGGTCCACCGCTGCACTCCGCTGTCTTCCGGGTCCTCTTGTCAGTGAGCGCTCAGGCAGAGGACGCGGCGCATACTAACTACGTCATCGCGCCATCTGCCTGAACATTCACAGCTAGAGGACGAGGCGGTCAGAGCAGAGCACAGCGGTGGAACGAGGACAGGTGAATATGGAATATACTCACCCCCCCGCCGGCGTGTCTCTGCAGCCCCTGCTCTTCTCCCGCAGCTCTTCCTTCCTACAGCGGTCACGTGGTACTGCTCATTAAAGTCATGAATATGTGCATATTCATGACTTTAATGAGCGGTACCATGTGACCGCTGCAGGAAGGAGCCTGAGATCGTGGGAGAAGCAGGGGGCTACAGAGACATGCTGGCGGAGGGGTAAGTATGATCTGACACCCCCGCTCCCCCTCCCCTGCCGACCCCCCGGTATATGACTCGCGTATAAGCCAAGAGGGGGACTTTCAGCCTTAAAAAATGGGCTGAAAATCTCGGCTTATACACGAGTATAAACAGTACTTAACAAAAAAGTGTGAAACAACTGAAAATATGTCTTATATTCTAGGTTCTTCAAAATAGCCACCTTTTGCTTTGATGACTGCTTTGCACACTCTTGGAATTCTCTTGATGAGCTTCAAGAGGTAGTCACCGGAAATGGTCTTCCAACAATCTTGAAGGAGTTCCCAGAGATGCTTAGCACTTGTTGGCCCTTTTGCCTTCACTCTGCCGTCCAGCTCACCCCAAACCATCTCGATTGGGTTCAGGTCTGGTGACTGTGGAGGCCAGGTCATCTGGTGTAGCACCCCATCACTCTCCTTCTTGGTCAAAAGCCCTTACACAGCCTGGAGGTGTGTCTGGGGTCATTGTCCTGTTGAAAAATAAATGATGGTCCAACTAAACGCAAACCGGATGGAATAGCATGCTGCTGCAAGATTCTGTGGTAGCCATGCTGCTTCAATATGCCTTCAATTTTGAATAAACTGTTAGAATTTGTATTATGGCAAGAAAAAAGCAACTAAGTAAAGAAAAACGAAGAAAACATGCACAGTCTGGAAATTTCTTTGAGCTAATGTTTAAAAAAAATGGTCCACAGCTAAGCAATGCTCCTTTCCCGCCAAACTTCTGTCAGCTGGAAGTAGAATTTGATGGCTACAGCCAGTCACCAATAAGGTGGTAGGATAATATTATGTTTTTTTTTCAGGGCCATACTAATTATTTAACTACAGGGTCACATGTAACTGTTGACTGTAAATTACATATCAATTCGAATTGTATGTAATGTCAAAAGACTTCAGGTATATGTTTAGCGAGAGTCGGATATGGGACAACAGAGTACTAGAGGATAACGAATTGGCCAAGATTTTGACACATCAGTAAACCCCAGCAAAAGACAATCCCATGTGAAACTGTTTTGGAGCACTACTAAGGATATCTTTTAAAGGCATTTAAAGTTTTATATATAATTAAGACTAAAATGTATACACTGATTAGTCACTTTACTAGAGACTAGAGTTGAGCGAAACAGGTCGGTCAGATTCGTAAGTCGCCGACTTTCGCCAAAGTCGGGTTTCGCCGAGCGAAACCCGACCATAGCGTGAAGACGGCCATGCGGTCGTCAACCCTAACGCCAAAGTCGGTTTTCCCATAATGCTTGCAGGCGCCAAAGAGCAAGGACGTACACTGTGGACAACGAGATGACATGGGCAGCGTCCACCACCATCTTAGAGAAGGGCATTGCAGTGATTGGCTTGCTTTGGGGGGCGTCATAGTGTCTATAAAAGCCCTGACCGCCGAACACCATTTTACTTCGGCCGATCTTAACAGTAGGGAGAGGCTGCTGACGCTGTTTATCAGTAGGGAGAGAGTAAGGGCTGGAAAGAGAAGTTCTTTTGTACTTGTGCTGATAGCAATTGTGCTATACAGTTAGTGTGCAGTGACGGGAGTATTTTCTTGTGTGCAGCAGCGCTGGTTATTAGTCTGCCTGCTAGCTGTATTGCTGTGTGTACACTGCTGTGCAGACTGCTTTTTACACAGCACTAATACTTTTCTTTTTTTTCTGCACAGTTACCGAGCGTTCATTTTTTCTGTATAGAGCTGTACGCTCCTCACATACTACCGTGTACCGGCTGGTATCACGGACAAATACATGCTGACTATCTGTGTGTGACTCTGGAAATATATACGGAGATTTAAAATTTCCCCTACACTGTATACAGATGTACGATTCTGAAAAAGTACCGCTTTTCTGCTTTTTGTATTCTGGTCAAATCCATACTGAGTGAGCGTCTGTGCGTTACTCCAGAAATATACATATCAAAAAAACTGACCGGCACATCCAAACATAGATCCAGTGTGAACAGGTGATAAAACTTAGAGTCACCAACTCATACACATTCAAGAAAAAAAGGTAGTACACTGTAGCGTCATAGTTTGCGGACACAAAATATGAAAAATGAATTGCATCACTGCCTTAGAAATATGAAAAATTGAGAAGTCTTAGCGCATAAAAAGGCCAATTTATGTGTACCTGGAAGCCACGTTAAGGCTCTTCTCATATTCCAAGTCCTAACTATGCCAATCCTCACTTAGAAAAGTCTGTCTGCATGGGAACATATGAATCCTCTCTTCAGACTAAAATCTACATCTCTGTGGAGGGGTAATGAACCTAGTATAATTAAAACGCCTGTGACCAACAGGTGGAGTGCTCAGGTAGAAGGTAAATGAATACATATCAAAAAAACTGACCGGCACATCCAAACATAGATCCAGTATGAACAGGTGCTAAAACCTAGAGTCACCAACTCATACACATTCAAGAAAAAAAAGTAGCACACTGTAGCGCCATAGCATGCGTGTTATGTATCGGTAGCTGAGGAGAAATAGCAAAAATAGCCAAAGTAGCAATATACCAGAGAGGCTGGAAACTATTGGGTTGCAGGGCCCTAAACTAACCGCAACACTAGAAGTAGCCGTGGAGCGTACCTACGGTGATCCTAGACGCCTCGTCACAGCCGGAGAGATAGCTACACCTAAAGGCAGAAAGATGAAAACTAACTGCCCCGTAGCAGAACCCCCAAAGAAATAGGAAGCCCCCAAACATGTAATGGCGGTTAGACAAGAAGAAAATACGAATACAGACAGAAAATAGAATGAGCAAACACTGGGGCCCAATTCTGTCTAGATAGAAAAGTATAGGAAAGAATTCTGACTGCAACCAAAAAACCCTGACAAAAATACCAACACTTCTGATTAACAAAAAACCTGAGATCACACGATCTCTACCACCTAAATCAGATCTCTGGTGTAACACACAGCAATTCAGCAAATAAAAAGTGACACAGGAATAAAGCAAAAGTGCAAACACAAACTGAGCACAAATGCAGCTCCAGGCCCCAAAAGGGGACAAAGCTGAAGTCCACTGCAAGGCAGCAAACCAGCAAGGAAAATCCAACCAGAGGAAAAAAAACAACAAGTCACTTATCTGAATGAAAGCAGGAATGCAATCTGAGCTCCAACCAAGACCTGGAAGAACTATTGATCTCTGAAGAGCCTTCAATATAGCAGGTTGAATCCAATCGCAGATGGCCTGAACCTTGACCATGTCCATTTCAGTAACAGAGGGAGACAAAATGAATCCCAGAAATGAAACCTTCTGTACTCCAAAAAGACACTTTGATCCCTTCACATACAGTGCATTCTCTCTCAAAATCTGGAACACAGTCCGAACATGTTTCACATGAGAGTCCCAGTCGTTGGAAAAAATCAAGATATCATCCAAATAAACGATCAGAAATTTATCCACAAAATCAGTGAAAATATCATTCATAAAGGATTGGAAGACGGAAGGGGCATTAGTAAGCCCAAAAGAAATTTCTAGGTACTCAATATGCCCCTCTGAGGCATTAAACGCCGTCTTCCATTCATCACCGTGCTTAATGCGAATAAGGTTATACGCCCCCCTGAGGTCAAGCTTGGTAAACCAACTAGCACTTTTCCCTCTGGAAAATAGGTCTGAAATCAAGGGTAACGGATATTGATATTTAACAGTGATTTGATTCAGGAGGCGATAGTCAATACACGGCCTCAATGAACCATCCTTTTTGGCCACAAATAAAAAAACGGCTCTCAAGGGTGAAGAGGACGGTCTGATATGACCTTTCTCCAAAGACTCCTTGATATAAGATCGCATAGCATCATGTTCAGGTACAGATAAATTAAAAAGGCGACCTTTAGGAAATTTACCACCAGGCACTAACTCAATAGCGCAATCATAGCTCCTGTGAGGAGGTAAGGATGCAGACTTACTCTCACTAAACACATCAGAAAAATCCGTCAAAAAGTCAGGGACATCCTGAGACTGGGGAGAGGCAGAAAAAACAGGAGTGTCAGTATTAACACATTGGCAGCCCCAACTGGTCACAGACACAGATTTCCAATCCAAAACAGGATTATGAGTCTGTAACCAAGGGCAACCCAGTACAATAATGTCATGCAGATTATGCAACACCAGAAATTTGCAACTCTCCTGATGATCTGGTTCAACCCTCATTATCATCTGAGTAGAAAACTGGGGTTTATTCTCAGCCAAAGGGGTAGAATCAATCCCCAGTAGGGGAATAGACTTCCGCACGGGTATCATGGGAAACCTACAACGTTTGGCAAAGTCAAAATCCATCAGGTTAATAGCTGTTCCTGAATCAACAAAAGCCTGAGCCGAAAATGTGGACAGGGAGCAAATCAGGGTAACAGTCAACAGAAATTTAGTCTGAACACTACACAAGACAACTGAGTGTGCAAAACGTCTTCCCCACTTAGGGCAGACGGAAATAGCATGAGAAGCGTCAGCACAGTAGAAACATAACCCATTGCGCTTTTGAAACTCATGAAGCTGAGTGTTGTGAATGGACTTGAAATGAGTTCTGAGCAGAGGCTCCCTCTTGTGGTTACAAGCGGTACTGGACTGTCCAGTGAAGATTGTGAGGATTGGGAATCAGGTGTTACTGACTGGTCTTATTTAAGGGAGTCGCCTTCCCATCAGGGTTGCCGGTGATCAATTGTTCTGGTCTCAATCCTTGATTCCTGCTTCCCTTGTAGCCTGCTGTGTCGTGTCTGCATCTCCTGCTAACAGATAAGACATTTTCTTCTTTTTGTTTTTGTGCTTGATTTTTGCATTTTGTCCTGCACTTCTGTGGGGGCCTTCAGGGTCCCCTCCGGGGGCTTTTGCCCTCTCAGTTTAGTTCAGCCACTGTTGTTTTGTACATTTGCTTTTTCCAGTTTTTTCAGTGGCTGCTGTTTTGATTTTGTTACACCAGAGAACTAATTTAGGTGGTAGAGGTCGTGTGATCTCAGGTGTTTTTGAAATTAGTAGAGTTGGTGCTTTTCAGGGTTTTTTGGGATTGCAGTAAGTGCCCTTCCTATCCTTTTCTATTTAGATAGTTTGGGCCCTAACGTTTGCTCTTACTATTTTCTGTCTGTGTCAGTATTTCTTCTTGTCTAACCGCCATTACATGTTTGGGGGCTTTCTATGTTCTTTGGGATCTGCTCCGGGGCAGATAGCTTTCCTCTTTCTATCTTTAGGTATAGTTAGTTTCTCAGGCTGTGATGAGGCGTCTAGGACCAACGTAGGAACGCTCCACGGCTGCCTCTAGTTGTGGTGGTTAGTCAGGGTACTGCAATCTCATAGATTCCAACTGCTCTGGTGTATTGCCTTTTTACCTGCACTCCTCAGTTACCAAATCATAACAGTATCGCCGGCCTGAACTGAAAATTATATGGTACTCACAGAAGGGAAAAATATTGTGAAAGAAAAAAAAAAAAGGTTGTCAGAGTTGTCAGAGATATTTTTCTGTTTGTTGCATTTTTTTTTTCCCTCTGTATCTCTGGGTGCTGGGGAGGATTTTTTCTCTCAATGGAGTTTGCACAGTTGTCTGGCCGTGTGGATCAGCTTGCCACTGAGGTTCAGAGTATTGCTCCTATCTTGCTAGGTTGCCTGTTGTGGAACCTAGGATTCCCATGCCAGATTTGTTTTTGGGGGATCGAGCCAAGTTTCTGAATTTCAAAAATAATTGTAAATTGTTTTTTGCCTTAAAATCTAAGTCCTCAGGTAACGCAGCGCAGCAGGTTCAAATTGTCATCTCTCTCCTGCGCGGCGATCCTCAGGATTGGGCTTTTTCCCTGACACCTGGGGATCCTGTTTTGAATGATGTTGATGCATTTTTTCAGGCCTTGGGGTTATTGTACGATGAGCCTAATGTCACTGATCAAGCTGAAAAAGCCTTGTTGGCATTAAATCAGGGGCTTGATGACGCTGAGTTATACTGTCAGAGATTCCGCAGGTGGGCAGTCCTGACCAAATGGAATGACGACGCTTTGGCAGCCCTTTTTCGGAAGGGTCTGTCAGATAATGTAAAGGATGTTATGGTGGGATTCCCTGTCCCCTCTGGTCTCAATGATTCTATGTCATTAGCGATTCAAATTGACAGACGTTTGCGTGAGCGGAGAAGTATGCGTGGAATAGTGTTGCCTTGTGAACCTGCTTCTGAACCCATGCAGTGTGATAGAGTGGTTTCTGGGGCACAGCGTCATGAGTTTCGAAAGCGCAATGGGTTATGTTTCTACTGTGGTGATGCCTCTCATGCTATTTCAGTCTGCCCTAAGCGGGGAAGACGTTTTGCACGCTCAGTTGTCTTGGGTAGTGTTCAGACTAAGTTTTTATTAACTGTTACTCTGATATGCTCTCTGTCCTCATTTTCTGCTCAGGCTTTCGTTGATTCGGGAGCAGCTATTAACCTGATGGATTTTGATTTTGCTAAACATTGGGGGTTTCCCTTGATACCCCTACAGAAGTCTATTCCCCTACTGGGAATCGATTCTACCCCTTTGGCTGAGAATAAACCTCAGTTCTCTACCCAGGTGATAATGAGGGTTGAACCTGATCATCAGGAGAGCTGCAAATTTTTGGTTCTGTATAATCTGCATGACATTATCGTGCTGGGTTTCCCTTGGTTACAGTCTCATAATCCTGTTTTGGATTGGAAATCTGTGTCTGTAACCAGTTGGGGCTGCCAATGTGTTAATACCAACACTCCTGTTTTTTCTGCCTCCCCCCAGGCTCAGGATGTTCCTGACTTTTTGATTGATTTTTCTGATGTGTTTAGCCAAAGTAAATCTGCATCCTTGCCTCCCCATAGGAGCTATGACTGCGCTATTGAATTAGTGCCTGGTAGTAAATTCCCTAAAGGTCGCCTTTTTAATTTGTCTGTACCTGAACATGACGCTATGCGGTCTTATATCAAGGAGTCATTGGAGAAGGGTCATATCAGACCATCCTCTTCACCCTTAGGTGCCGGTTTTTTCTTTGTGGCCAAAAAGGATGGTTCATTAAGGCCGTGTATTGATTATCGTCTTTTGAACAATATTACTGTGAAATATCAATATCCATTACCCTTGATTTCTGACTAGAGTTGAGCGATACTTTCCGATATCCTAAAGTATCGGAATCGGAATGGTATCGCCGATATCACTAAAAAATCGGCGATACCCGATACCGATACCGGAAGTCCCATGTAAGTCTATGGGAACAAAATATCGCAACTAAAAAAACCCCATTCTTTCCTTGTAAACACTAAATATACACACATAGAATACATATAATATATATATACATGTCATTGTGACATATATATATACATATATGTATAGTTTATACACTTCTACATAGTAAAATATCCTTTGATTCAATTGCCGGGTTAAAGCCGGCTTCAGTGAAAAGACAGAAGCACCCGACATGAAA
>JARQOD010000005.1:244589079-244635197 GCA_033576555.1 Oophaga sylvatica
GGGAAGCTGAGGAAGCAGAAGGTAAGTGACAAGAACGGAGAGCAGAGCCAGCACGGGGACCGAGTGTAACATACCCAATACTATATACACCTGGTGTCTTCTGATACAGTACCTTCTTTCTGCCTTTTGTATTACGGTCAAATCCATACTGAGAGAGCGTCTGTGTGTGACTCCGCTAATATATACTGAGATTTAAATTTTACCCTATATTATATACACCTGGTATCTTCTGATACAGTACCTGTTTTTCTGCTTTTTGTATTCTGGTCAAATCCATACTGAGTGAGCGTCTGTGTGTGACTCCGGAAATATATACGGAGATTTAAATTTTACCCTACACTATATACACTTGGTATCTTCTGATACATTACTTTTTTTCTGCCATTTGTATTACGGTCAAATCCATACTGAGGGAGCGTCTGTGTGACTATGGAAATATATACAGAGATTTAAATTTTACCCTATGCTATATACACCTGGTATATTCTGATACAGTACCTTTTTTCTGCCTTTTTTATTACAGTCAAATCCATACTGAGAGAGCGTTTGTGTGTGACTCCGCTAATATATACTGAGATTTAAATTTTACCCTATACTATATACACCTGGTATCTTCTGATACAGTACCTGTTTTCTGCTTTTTGTATTCTGGTCAAATTCATACTGAGTGAACGTCTGTGTGTGACTCCGGAAATATATACGGAGATTTAAATTTTACCCTACACTGTATACAGCTGTACGCTTCTGATACAGTACCATATATCTGCTGGTATTTTTGGTACATTTTCCCAAACATGAGGAAGAGGCCGCGGATGTGGGCGGGGGGGCCAGCTGGTACTAATGGTGGTGGTGGTTGTGCATCTGCTAGTAGTGCCAAAAGCACAATAGCACCTAAGGCAGGATGTGTTGAGCCTGCGTCATCGTCTGGCTACAGAAGGCCTGGAAGTCTCCCTTTTCTGGGTAGGTAAACCGCTTATAAAGCCGGAGCATCAGGAACAGGTTTTGGCTTACATTGCCGAAACAGCCTCCAGCTCTATCGCATCCTCTTCTTAAGTTTCAGAAACTGCAAGCACTGAGTCTTCAGTGCAGGCTCCTGGTCAGGAACGACACCTTTTCTTGTGTCCTTCACACCCAACAAAAGTAAAGGATGCGGCAGGCCACACTTCAGATTACTCCTGGAGCTCTTTTCACATATCATGCCTGGGTTATCAAGTGAAATCCTGAATTCCCCAGTTCAAGATGAATATGACATGGAGTGCACTGATGCACAGCCACTGCTATATGATTCTGCTGTTACATTCACCCAGAGCACTGAATTGCCCTTGCAGTCTACTGAGCAAGATTCTGACCCTGATCAAACTCAGGTGCCCGTTCCCGCATACTCTACCACCTTACACGGTGACACAGAGGAAGGTGCAGATGAAATTGAAGAGGAGGTGATGGATGACCCAGTTGTTGACCCTGATTGACATCCATTGGGGGCAGAAGGTGCCTCTGGCAATAGGTCAGAAGAAGAGGAGGATCCACAGCAGGCATCGACATCGCAGCTGCGGTTATCTGCCAACCCCGTAGCAGTCCAAAAATGTGTTAAAAAAACAAACGGAGTTGCAGAAAAGCTTGTCCAGATGGTCAAATTAGCACAGCGTGCAAGCCCTGAAAATTTATACCATAGTAGGAAGAGTGCAGTGTGGCATTTTTTTGACCAAAATCCTATTGATGAGGCAAAGGTTAGCTGTAAGAAGTGCGGAAGGACCTTCAGCCGAAGGAAAAATCTCCGAAATTTGAATACCAGTTGCATGCTTAGACATTTAAACACCATGTATTTGCAAGCATGGACAGACTACAAAACCTCAGGTAGCACATGTGCAACTGCTCCGACTGAAGTTAGCCAGCAATGCTACATTGCTTCCCCCACTGTAAGCCCACCGGTTAGCACACCACCAGCAAGAAATGTTGAGGTGTCTTCGCAAGGCCAAAGCAGTCAGGGAATCAATGTTTTTCCAACGAAAGACTGAATCTAGGCCATCACCACCATCACCATCACCAACCTCCTCTCAGTCCGCCATGTCCACCGCTAGTTCCCCCATATGCAGCTCTCAAGTCCAGCTCACCCTAGCAGACACTCTGAGTAGGACAAGAAAGTAATCATCCCTCATCCGCGTACACTGGCTTTGAATGCCTACATTGCCAAACTGATCTCATTAGAGATGATGCCCTTCTGTTTGGTTGAAAGCGCAGCGTTCCGTGAGCTCATGGCCTACGCTGTCCCACGCTATGACCTACCCAGTCGGCACTTATTTTCTAGAAAATCCATCCCTGCCCTCCACCTGCATGTGAAAGACCGCATTGTCCATGCACTCAGACAATCAGTGAGTGGAAAGGTGCACCTCACAACAGATGCATGGGCCAGTAGGCATTGCCAGGGCCGTTACGTGTCCATCACTGCGCACTGGGTTAACCCCTCTCTGACATTAGACGTACTATCCCGTCCATAAAACCCGTGCCATTCTGCCCATGGACGGGATAGTACGTCATAGGCGATCAGCTGCGCTCCTGAGGGGAGCGCAGCTAATCGCCGCCGGGTGTCAGCTGATTATCACAGCTGACACCCGTGACTGTGTGTCAGGAGCGGTCACGGACCGCTCCCGGCACATTAACCCCTAGAACATCGCGATCAAACATGATCGCGGTGTACTGGGGGCACAGGGGAGGATCGCGCAGGGTGGGGGCTCCCTGCGCGCCCCCCTGAGACCCTCAGACCAGCGCGATGTGATCGCGCTGTTCTGAGGGCTTCCTCCCTCCCAGGACCCGGACCCAAGATGGCGCCGGGGTCCTGGAGGGAGGCGGCTTCCTCAGTGCCTGCTGAGAGCAGGCACTGAGAAGCCTGCTGCACTGCCTGAGCGATCGCTGGTGTGACAGTGTGCTGTGCACACTGTCACACCAGCGATTTGATAAAATACAGTGATGTCCCACCCTGGGACAAAGTAAAAAAGTTAAAAAAATAAAAATAAACATGTTATAAAAAAATCCAAAATAAATAAAAAAAAAAAAAAATATTCCCCAATAAATTCATTTCTTCCTGTAAATAAAAAAAACAAAACAATAAAAGTACACATATTTGGTATCGCCGCATCCGTAACGACCCCCCTATAAAACTGTCCCACTAGTTAACCCCTTTAATGAACCCCTTAAAAAAAAAAAAAAAACGAAGCAAAAAATCAATGCTTTATCATCATACCGCCGAACAAAAAGTGGAATAACGCGCGATGAAAAAGACCGATATAAATAAACATGGTACCGCTGAAAACGTCATCTTGTCCCGCAAAAAACGAGCTGCCATACAGCATCATCAGCAAAAAAATAAAAAGTTATAGCTCGCAGAATAAAGCGATGCAAAAATAATTATTTTTTATATAAAATTGTTTTTATTCTATAAAAGCGCCAAAACTAAAAAAAGATATAAATGAGGTATCGCCATAATCGTACTGACCCGAAGAATAAAACTGCTTTATCAATTTTACCACACGCGGAACAATAAAAACGCCTCCCCCAAAAGAAATTCATGAATTGCTGATTTTTGTTCATTCTAACCTCCCAAAAATCGAAATAAAAAGTGATCAAAAAATGTCACCTGCTCAAAAATGGTACAAATAAAAACGTCAACTCGTACCGCAAAAAATAAGACCTCACATGACTCTGTGGGCCAAAATATGCAAAAATTATAGCTCTCAAAATGTGGCGATGCAAAAAACTATTTTTGCAATAAAAAGCGTCTTTTAGCGTGACAGCTGCCAATCATAAAAACCCGCTATAAATAGTAAATCAAACCCCCCTTTATCACCCCCTTAGTTAGGGAAAAATAATAAAATTAAAAAAATGTATTTATTTCCATTTTCCCATTAGGGTTAGGGTTGCGGCTAAAGTTAGGGTTAGGGTTGGCGCTAAAGTTAGGATTAGGGTTAGGGTTGGGATTAGGGGTGTGTTAGAGTTAGGTTTGTGGTTAGGGTTGGGACTAGGGTTAGGGGTGTGTTGGGGTTAGGGTTGGAGTTAGAATAGGGGGGTTTCTGCTGTTTAGGCACATCAGGGGCTCTCCAAATGTGACATGGCATCTGATCTCAATTCCAGCCAATTCTGCATTGAAAAAGTCAAACGGTGCTCCTTCACTTCTGAGCTCTGCCATGCGTCCAAACAGTAGTTTATCCCCACATATGGGGTATCAGCGTACTCTGGACCCCAAGAGTTATTGTGCAATTTGTCCTATTTCTTCTGTTACCCTTGGGAAAATAAAAAACTGGGGGCGAAAATATCATTTTTGTACAAAAAAAAATATTTTTTTGTTTTTACGGCTGTACATTATAAACTTCTGTGAAGCACTTGGGGCTTCATAGCGCTCACCACACACCTAGATAAGTTCCTTGTGGGGTCTATTTTCCAAAATGGGGTCACTTGTTGGGGATTTCCACTGTTTAGGCGCATCAGGGGCTCTCCAAATGCGACATGACGCCCCCAGACCATTCCATCAAAGTCTGCAATCCAAAACGTCACTACTTCCCTTCCGAGCCCCAACGTGTACCCATACAGTAGTTTTCTCCCACATATTGGGTATCAGCGTACTCAGGACAAATTGGGCAACAACTTTTGGGGTCCAATTTCTCCTGTTACCCTTGTAAAAATAAAATATTGGGGCGAAAAATCATGTTTGCAAAAAAAAAAAGGATTTTTTATTTTTACGGCTGTGCGTTATAAACTTCTGTGAAGCACTTCGGGGTTCAAAGTGCTCACCACACATCTAGATAAGTTCCTTGTGGGGTCTATTTTCCAAAATGGGGTCACTTGTGGGGGGTTTCCACTGTTTAGGCGCATCAGGGGCTCTCCAAATGCGACATGACGCACCCAGACCATTCCATCAAAGTCTGCAATCCAAAACGTCACTACTTCCCTTCCGAGCCCTGACGTGCGCCCATACAGTAGTTTTCTCCCACATATTGGGTATCAGCGTACTCAGGACAAATTGGACAACAACTTATGTGGTCCAATTTCTCCTGTTACCATTGGGAAAATAAAAAATTAGTGACTAAAAGATAATTTTTGTGGGAAAAAAATAGGATTTTTTATTTTCATGCCCGGGCATTATAAACTTGTGTGAAGCACTTGGGGGTTCAAAGTGCTCACCAAAGATCTAGATAAGTTCCTTAGGAGGTCTAGTTTCCAAAATGGGGTCACTTGTGGGGGGTTTCCACTGTTTAGGCTCATCTGGGGCACTGCAAACGGAACATGACCCCCATTAACGTCTGCATTCCAAAACGTTACTACTTCCTTTCCAAGCCCTGCCGTGCGCCCAAACAGTTTCCCCCCCCCCACATATGGGGTATCAGCGTACTCAGGACAAATTGGACAACAACTTTTGGGGTCCAATTTCCTTAGGAAAATTCAAAAATTTGGGACTAAAAAATCATTTTTGTGGAAAATTGATTTTTTTTTTTTCACACCCAGGCTTTATAAACTTTTGTGAAACACTTGAGGGTTCAAAGTGCTCACAACAGATCTAGATAAGTACCCTAGGGGGTCTAGTTTCCAAAATGGTGTCACTTGTGGGGGGTTTCCACTGTTTAGGTGCATCAGGGGCTCTCCAAACGCGACATGGCATCCAATCTCAATTCCAGCCAATTTTAGTTTGAAAAAGTCAAACGTCGCTCCTTCCCTTACGAGCTCTGCCGTGTACCCAAACAGTGGTTTTCCCCCACATATGGGGTATTGGCGTACTCAGGAGAAATTGCATAACAACCTTATCTGTCCATTTTCTCCTTTTACCCTTGTGAAAATAAAAAAAAAGTTTGTAAAATATAATTTTTGTGGCTAAAAAGTAAAATATAAATTTTTTCCTTCCACGTTGCTTTAGTTACTGTGAAGCACCTGAAGGGTTAATAAACTTCTTGAATGTGGTTTTGAGTACCTTGAGGGGTGCAGTTTTTAGAATGGTGTCACTTTTGGGTATTTTCTGCCATATATACCCCTCAAAGTGACTTCAAATGTGAGGTGGTCCCTAAAAAAAATGGCTTTGTAAATTTTGCTGTAAAAATGAGAAATCGCTGGTCAAATTTTAACCCTTATAATTTCCTAACAAAAAAAAATGTTGGTTCCAAAATTGTGCTGATGTAAAGTAGACATGTGGGAAATGTTATTTCTTAACTATTTTGTGTGATATATTTCTCTGTTTTAAGGGAATAAAAATTCAAAGTTTGAAAATTGCAAAATTTTAAAAATTTTCGCCATATTTGCGTTTTTTTCAAAAATAAACGCAAGTTATATCGAAGAAATTTTACCACTAACATGAAGTACAATATGTCACGAGAAAACATTCTCAGAATCGCGAAGATCCGTTGAAGCGTTCCAGAGTTATAACCTCACAAAGAGACAGTGGTCAGAATTGTAAAAATTGGCCCGGTCATTAACATGCAAACCACCCTTGGGGGTGAAGGGGTTAATGTGGTGGATGCAGGGTCCACAGGGAACAGCGGTGGTGGGGCAGTGCTGCCTAGCCCACGGTATAGGCAACAGTTGGCTGTAGGCGTTTGACCCTCCTCCTCCAGCGAAAGCTCGTCGACAGAGTGCAGTCGCACGAACACTCCATCCGCAGCTGCCAGTGTTACACACGATGTGTCCCACTATCGAACAGCTAGTGGTAAGTGTCAGCAGGCTGTTTTAAAGATGATGTCTTTGGGCGACAACAGACACACCATGGATGTACTGGCCGACTACTTGCAGCGAGAAACTGAGTCATGGCTGGGCAGTCTACATCTTTCGCCAGGCAAAGTAGTCAGTGATAAAAGCCGTAATTTTGTGGCGGCCATAGCCCTGGCAAAACTCAGACACATACTTTGCCTGGCTCACACCTTGAACCTGGTGGTGCAGTGCTTCATAAATAATTATCCGGAGTTACCCGCCCTGCTCTATAAGGTGCGAAGACTGTGCTCGCACATCCGTTGCTCGCCCATAGACTCAAGTCATATGCAGAGGCTGCAGCGATCGTTCCAAGCACCGACTAATCATAGACTAATCATAGACGTTGCAACAAGGTGGAACTCCATCATGCACATGGTTGAGAGGCTGTGCGAACAGAGGCAGGCTGTAATGCATTTGTGGGAGGATACATGGCCAGGCAGTTTGAAGGCAGACATCGAGTTGTCGGGTGTGCAGTGGTCAAAGCTGAAAGACCTATGTAAAGTCCTTCAGTGTTTTGAGGAATGCACACGGCTGGTAAGCGCAGACGATGCCATCTTAAGCATGAGCATCCCACTTATGCGTCTGCTCATGCAAACTTTGACGCACATTAAGGATCAGGCATCTGCAGCGGAGGAGGAAGAGGAGGATGAGGGAAGCCTTGATGACAGTCAGCCATTGTCTACTCAGGGAACTGTCCTGGACGAGGTGGAGGAAGAAGAGGAGGAGGAGGAGGATGAGGGGGATAAATATTTTGGGGAGGAGGATGCTTCTCAGGGGGCAAGAGGAAATGTTGGCTTGCCAAGTTCAGGTACAGGGTTTGTGCGTGACTGGAGGGATGTGGATTTCGCAGAAAGTGCTCCTCCACCCACCACTGGCAGTGCATCATTGACACCTGGAACATTGGCCCACATGTGTGATTATGTCTTGCGGATCCTAAAAACAGACCCCCGCATTGCCAAAATTATGAAGGATGACGACTACTGGTTGGCCAGCATCCTCGATCCACACTATAAAGGAAAACATCATGCCACAGGAAACCTAGAGCTAATATTGGCGAGCAAACAAGCAACTCTGTTTAACCGTTTGTTAGAGGCATTCCCAGCACACAGCAGCAGTGCAGGTTCTACCACGAGCCGTACTGGGCAACATGGAAGAGGTGTTCGTGGTGCACACAGCCGAAGTGGCGTTGGAGACAGGGGTTTCATGACCATGTTGTGGACTGATTTCTCGAGTACCACTCACACGACTGGTAATACTGAATCGATTGCAACAGACAGGAGACAGCAGTTGTCATGAAATTATCTCTCCTCCCCTATCGATGTTCTCCCTCACAGGTCATTCCCCTTTGACTACTGGGCCTGTAAACTGGACACCTGGCCTGAATGGGCACAATATGCCTTACAGGAGCTCGCTTGCCCTGCTGGTATTGTGCTATCAGAAAGAGTCTTCAGTGCTGCTGGATCAATCCTGAAAGAAAGAAGGACCCAGCTGTCGACCCAAAATGTTGGTGATCTCACCTTCATTAAAATGAACCATGCCTGGGTTTCAAAGAATTTTGTACCACCTTCCCCTGATGTCACATAGGTTGCCAGCAAAAGGTCTCACTTTGTCCTCCACTTCCTCCGACTTCTCCAATTCCTCTATTTGCAGCTGCTGAACGTCCAGCCTACACCTCAACGTATGCCAGTTTTTCCACCTCCCTAACTGGGCTGTACCCCCCAGAGCCGGCATCAGCACCTGGCGCACCCGGGCAAGTGCCGGGGCCCTGAGCAGGTGGGGGGGCCCACTCGCCATCAGAGACACCGGTGTACTATGAGGGGCCCTGTGCCAGTGCCGGCACCCACGAGTGGGCCCCCCTGCTTGCTCAGGGCCCCAGCACTTGCAATACTTACCTCTCCCTGCTCCACCGCTGTGACGTCTTCCGCGTTTCCTGACAGTGACATTCAGGTCAGAGAGCACGATGACGTCACGTCTGTGCGCCCTCTGCCTGAACAGTCACAGTGCAAAGAGCAGGAAGATGGTGACACTGAGGAGTCCAGAGTAGAGCAGTGACCAGCGAGGAGAGGTATTTCATTTTTTTAATGTTTGGAGCAATATATGGGGAGCAATATGCACTGGAGAATTATATATGGGGCCCATCATAGACTTGAGCATCATAGATAGGGCCCATTATACACTGGAGCATTACATATGGGGCCCATCATACACTGGAGCATTATAAATGGGGCCCATCATACGCTGGAGCATCATATACGGGGCCCATTATACACTGGAGCATCATATGGGGCCCATTATATATGGAGCATTATATAGGCCCATCATACACTGGAGCATTATAAATGGGGCCCATCATACACTGGAGCATCATATACGGGGCCCATTATACACTGGAGCATCATATGGGGCCAATTATATATGGAGCATTATATAGGCCCTTCATACACTGGAGCATCATCCATGGGGCCCATCATATACTGGAGCATCATATGGGGCCCATTATATATGGAGCATTATATAGGCTCATTATACACTGGAGCATAATCCATGGGGCCCATCATATACTAAAGCATCATATGGGGTTCATTATTTATGGGGCATCATATAGGGTATTGAGCATCATATGGAGCACATATGGGGCCTATTCTGTATGGAGCATTATATGGAGTCCATTCTGTATGGAGAAATATATGGGGGCCATCATATACTGCATGGAGCTTTATATGCGACTCATTATACTGTATGGAGCAATATGTGGGGCTCATTATACTCTATGGGGACAGTCCTATACTGTATGGCACATTATATGGGGACCATCATATACTGTAGCATTATGTGGAGCTCATCATATACTGTATGGAACATTATATGGGACCAATTATTTATGGAGCCATATATGGGGCTCATTATTCTGTATGGCGCACTATGTGGTGGCCATAATACTGTATGGAGGAATATACTGTCCGGTTTTTGAGCTATTGTAGAATTTAAAATAGATATCACTCATGTAATGTAAGAAGTGAAGTATTTCTCTGCCGTATCGGAGCATCATGAATTGTGGTATGTGTTAAAGGGGCCCACTGAGACTCTTTCGCCCAGGGCCCACAAAAACCTGGAGCCAGCCCTGCCCCCCCCAAACTTTAGCCAAATAACCCCCAGTTTTCAATGCGTTACTATTATTATAAAGTAAATTAAGGTTGACAAGCTTAAGTAATAAGAATTGATGTCGTTGGCATTGAAATGGGCACTGTAGGTGTGTTTACTGTCCTCCAGTCCCTGCCGACTTTTCTTCCCTATTGACTTGCATTGGTGTCGGTTGGAGTTTCAGTTGGACCTTCAACATTTTCCGATAGTTGGCCGATTTCGTTCACCTCGACTTTTGTGAAAGTCGGGTGGTCCGAAACCCGACTCGAGGCAAAGTCGCTCATCTCTACTAGAGACTCCATTATGGCATTCTTTTAACTATGCATTGACATCATTCTGTAGAAATATTGGCCCATTTGGACAGGATAGATTCTCATAGTTGCCACAAATTAGATGAACTGTCTTGGACTGGACTAGCAGAGCATCGGAGGATCCTTTGGTGTACCCTCCACCTTTCTTCTTCTATATGTTTAAAGCAGTGACATTTCAGCTGAAGTCTGAGGCACCATTTAAGGTAGTATTGGTATCTACATTGAGTTCTGCAGTACTACCTCAATAAAGCTCCTTGTGCCAACTTAACACCTCCTTTCTTGCCCCTAACACACAAACTTCTGTTTTCTTTGCTGTAAGGAGAGAGACATGGAGGGGGTCTGCAGGTTGCAGCTACACTGATTGGTGCCTATTTACCTGCACTCAGCAACTCAACTAAAGTAAAATGTTCTGTGTCTATATTTATTGTATATCTGTTTATTGTCTACACGTGTACACTGTGTGAGAGTACTTAGCTATACACAAATTGTACATAAGTATTAGTGATGAGCAAATAGTGAAATATTCGGATTCGGGAAAATCAACACAAACGCCATATTTTTTGCACTTTTTCCCCAAAATTTGTGGGGAAAATGGGGGTGAATATTATGATGCGGATATACCTTACCGGCCGCAGTGGAGCAGGGTCCCAGGGTCGCTGCTGGAGCAGAAAAGAGTGGAGTGTTGCTGCAGGCCGCAGGTTGGGATGAGGGGTTGTTCGTATGTGTGGCACACTGCTGCGGGTGTCCGGTGCTGTGGGTGTCTGTTGCGGGTGTCCGCCGCTACGGGTGTCCAGTGCTGCGGGTGTCCATGTTGTGGGGGCTCTGCCAACATTTTGTGAAAGGCCAGAGCCCCCGCAGTTCCATGGTTTCCTATGTGGTGGACTCCGGGAAAATGACTGCCGGGCGGGGCGCAAGCGCAGATGGATATCTCGGCACCAAGATCTCGGGAGATGATATCTCAACACTGAGATATCATCTCCCGAGATCTTGGTGCCGAGCTCTCCATCTGCGCATGCGCTGAACCCGGCAGCCATTTTCCCGGAGTCCACTGCATAGGAAACCATGGAACTGCGGGGGCTTTGGCCTTTCGCATAATGTCGGCGAGCCGCAGCAGCACTGGACACCCGCATCAGCGGACATCAGTGGCATCGGACACTCGCAGTAGCGTGCCACACATTGAACATCCCCTCATCCCTGCCTGCGGAATGCAGCAACACTCCACTCTTGCTTCCTCCAGCAGCAACCATGGGACTCGGCTTCACCGCAGCCACCACCCCCGGTAAGCAATAAGAAACATGAATTATAAGAAGCACCACCATTTTATTAAAAAAAAGTTTTTTTTCCTATTTTTCTCCTCAAAATTTGGGGTGTGTCTTATAATCTGCAAAATACGGTAATTTCTAATATCCGTTGTGGTACACCAAAGGGGGTCTTGCTGGATGGGAGATATATTTCTCCCAACAGGCTAAAGTTTGACTGGGATTTTCCCTGAAGACAATGACCTGTGATGAGGTCATAGTCACGTGAGCAGCTCAGGTGATGTGTAATTCACCTATGGGTGTGGTTGAGGGATATTTAATGGAACCTGTGTGTTTGGTAGGGGATCAGTACTGGCTAGGTTGAGCCAGTGGAAGGAGGTCTGGGAGACACCTCTAGAGTAGTGTAGTGCAAGGAAGAGAAGGTGCTGGGTGTGACTCAGACTCTGGGGGTGACTGTAACCCTAAGAGAGAAAGGGAGTACAGTAATGAAGGGCCCCACAAGGAGGAAAAGTCCTCCAAAACACAATGTACGCACTGAGGATGTTAATAAAGAAAAAACTGGGACTGGTGCGTTATTGCAAGATGTGAGTACTCTTCCCGATACTGAAGAGGTTGAATAGGAAGGTGTTGTGTCATCGCCAGTAGCGCCCACTGGGGTTGAATATGATAGTGTGCGGTCAGAAGCACTGACATAGTGTAACGACAGTGCTCATCGGAGTGCAGGCTCCAGGAAACCTGGTGCTGAAGAGCTGGAGATTAAGGAGCTCGGTGAAGTTACAAAGAGGCGCGAGGTACCTGAGGTGGACCGGGCAGAGCCTCAAGCAAAGTTGAAGGGGTCAGATATGGAAGTCGCCAACTCCGTGCAATGGGAGCGGGTGCGACACCTGGAGTCTGAGTTTGCGGCAATCAAGACCAAGTTTGGAGAAAAACCACAAGCAAAGGTCTGCGGGTTTACAGGCTGAACTAAAAACCCTGAAAGAGCATAGCAAACAAGAAAAGGCCCTATGAGAAACTGCTGAGTACAGAGTGGGGGTGCTGGAGAAGGAAGTCTCTAAGCTCAGAGGTCACCTAGCAACGTGGAAAAGTGGGAATAAGGCCTTAAGGGAATATGTGATTGTGCTCTGAGAAGCAGTAAGAGGTCTTCTGCAGGAGGGGAAGTTGGTGTTCAAAGACCTGCAGCGGTCGTGCCAGAGTGATAACAGGGAGGAGCTGCCAATGCCCGCCTTAGCGACGGGTCTTAAAGAGAGTAAGACCTCGCTCTTCAGGTGCGTACTAGAAGTGCCCGAAGACGTGCGAGAAGCTTGCACCAGTAAGGGTAAGCATGACGCCTTTGGAAAAGCAGTGGAAGCATGTAGTGTGAACTGGGCACCAGAGACTAACTAGTTGGTGATACTGTCGACTAGCGAAGTCACAGAGAAGCGGGTGGCTTTCTTAAAGGATATGCATCTTCAATGTCTCCACATGAAACAGAGGATCATGATGGAGAATAGGAAAGCCGCTCGACACCTGGAGCTGAAGAGGGAAGCTCAAAATCGTCTGGGCTTGGTGGAAGATATTATTCTGGTACCCAGAAATTTGGTGGGGAAAGTCATCAGAAGACGGGGAAAAGTGATGCAAGAAATGGTGAACAGATCCGGTGTGAAGAGACTGAGGATTCCGGCTGATGATGTGGCCCAGGTCAGACGGGGAGATGGGATGGTTTCATTCTGGTTGTCGGTTCCAGGGAGAGTCTTGAGAATATTCGGATGCTCTTGGGGTATCGCGTGGCGTACCTGAAGGTAATCAAGCAGCTAGGACGTGAGAGAGAGCAGATCCATAAAGAGCTGCAGGAAATGGAGAGAAATGGCCAGAAGAGAGAGTACTGGAAAAGGCCTGATGAAATACGTAGAAGTAGCTCAGGGCTGAGTGACCAAAGTGGGAGACCCTGTAGTGGATGGGATGACCCAGAGTCAGACTCAGATCGGCCAGTAGGCTTTACAGGACGGTGGACTCATGACCGCAACAACCGTAGGAGGT
The DNA here is from genome assembly GCA_033576555.1 of Oophaga sylvatica. Classification (NCBI taxonomy): domain Eukaryota; kingdom Metazoa; phylum Chordata; class Amphibia; order Anura; family Dendrobatidae; genus Oophaga; species Oophaga sylvatica. The sequence continues at coordinate 244,602,530 of JARQOD010000005.1, forward strand.
GGCCATGGAAGGAAAGGGCAGATAAAGGGTCCCACTTGGAAAGGAGGTTGACTAAAAACGGTCTGGTGACACAGACAGATGGTGACTCCAGGGCTGAAGCCCAAGGCTGACATACTGACCGCTGGGGGTTGGGAAGGCCTAACAAATGTGTGATGTTGTATGACGACCAAACCCAACTGAGACAGCCCTCTCGACTGGTGGAACAAGGTGACATGGACGCCCGGTCGCAGGATCCCGGGTTAATGACATGTGTCCACCCCCATAGGGTTGAACAAAGGGGGAGGTATGTGGTACACCAAAGGGGGTCTTGCTGGATGGGAGATATATTTCTCCCAGTAGGCTAAAGTTTGGCTGGGATTTTCCCTGAAGACAATGACCTGTGATGAGGTCATAGTCACGTGAGCAGCTCAGGTGATGTATAATGCACCTATGGGTGTGGTTGAGGGATATTTAATGGAACCTGTGTGTTTGGTAGGGGATCAGTACTGGCTAGGTTGAGCCAGTGGAAGGAGATCTGGGAGTCACCTCCGGAGTGTAGTGCAAGGAAGAGAAGGAGCTTGGCTGTAGCCAGCCTGTAACCATGGTTTTTGGTACAGTGTGTCAGCAAGCAGATTCCAGACCACCCGGGGAATGGCACCTGGCGGTCACTGCTGACCTGCAGCCGCTTAGTTAAGCCTGTCCCATGCAAGGGTGAGTCTGGGAACAGTGGTTCTCCAAGCTGGAGTGTATGTACATTCTGTTATGTTTCTGTTATCCGGATTGGAAAAGTGTTATTAAACCACTGAATTTGGACGTGAAGCCTGTGTGTGGCCTCATTACTGCGGCCCGGCCACTGCCTACCAGAGCAAATCCCTACACCGTGTATTCATACCGAATAACGAATCCAATGCAAGTCAATGGGAAAGACGAATATTTTTCTGCAGGCCCCACAAACAGGTCTGGGGGCCTGAGAAAAATGTTGAAATGGATGGGAAAGAGCTAAAACTAAATGGGAACAGCATGGAGAAGATGCCTTCATGTCTTTTTGACTCACATATGGTATCTCTGAATGTTAGACTATTGCGCCGGTTTTACGGATTTATAAAATGACCTTCCAATCCAAACCAAAGTTTGTTTTAAAGGGAAAAATGCTAAGAAACATATTTTTCCTCATAATTACATGTATATAAGGCAAAATAAAAATAGAAAAATAAAAAATATATATACTGTATATATTTCCCCTCTAGCATATGTTTACACAGAGCATTTTGGCTTTAGTTTTTCCTTTAACATTTGTGAGGGCTCTCATTCCTACATTTGGGAGGTCCCTCCCTCATTCAAAATTGTTAGCTAGATGGTGGAATACATATTCCCCATCACTTTACAATGCCAGCTAAAACATGCCCATTTGAATTTTGGGCTTCGCCCGCAACAACGTCCACGTCCATGTCATTATGCGGCCTTCGCTTGACATTTTCAGAGGACCAGAAGGTGCCATGAAACCTGTGTTTGGGAAGGGCCCTCAGGTGGCCTTGTATCATACATTTGGGAAAGCTCTAACTCCTACATTTGGGAGGTCCCTCCCTCATTCAAAATTGTTAGCTAGATAGTGGAATACATATTCCCCAGCACTTTACAATGCCAGCTAAAACATGCCCAATTTAATTTGGGCTTTGCCTGCCACCACAAGCACGTCCACCGCCATGTCATTATCCTGCCCCACTTCACATTTTCAGAGGGTCAACAGGTGCAAAGAAACCTGAGTTTTGGAAGGGCTCTCAGGTGGCCTTGTGTTTTACATTTGGGAGGGCTCTCACTCCTACATTTGAGAGGTCCTTCCTCATAAAAAAAATTCTTCATTAGATAGTTGAATACATATTTGCCAGCACCTTACAATGCCAGCTAAAACAAGCCCATTTGATTTTTGGGCTTCGCCCACCACAATCATCACTTCCACCACCATGTCATTATGTGGCCCTCGCTTCACATTTTCAGAGGACCAGCAGGTGCCATGAAACCCGAGTTTTGTGTGCTCCACAGTTCATTTTGGTCAACGGATCCCAATGGAGCCACTGTCATAGTGGGTTAAGCCGCTGCAAGGTCAATATAATACAGGAGTTGAGGGAGCTGTATGCTCAATTTCAGTAAATTGGATTCTCCCAGACACCAAAAGCATTAGAATTAAATTCTGAATACAGTGTATGCAAGCGAGGGCCTGTATTGTATTCAGTCTGTCAGGCCTGAAACCTATGCCAGTAACATGCACAAGCCTCATTTTACTTGGAAGCAGCCTCCTCAAGGGAAAGAGACAGGAGTGCCATTGACCAATCTGCACAAGCCTACGCACTTCTTCTGGAAACTACAAAACCAGGCAGAATGTATCTTTTGCATAGTTTTGAGCAACAATGGAGTAATTACAGGATATGTCCCAGAGAGTGACGAGGTCTGTGGAGTGTATTACTCAGGTGATGGGCAGTGCTACAGAGCTCAGGTAAAGGCCTTAGCGTGGCAATGACTATGTTCCAACATGTGTAAGGCTGCAGTCTAAATAGGTCTGTGGAATGTATTAACCCAGTCTCTTCAACCTACTTAAAATGTACAGAAAATAGCCAATACCCCACCACCATTTCTTTTTTTCCAAAATTTAGAAAATTTAAGGGAAGCGACAGTTTAAGGCCAGGGTCAGACATGCGAGAAACTCGCACAAGTCTCGCTTGTCAATACCCGGCACTGCCGCCGGCACTCGGACAGGAGCATGCAGCTGCATATATTTCTATGCAGCCGCACAATCCGGACCTGAGTGCTGGCGGCAGTGACGGGTATTGACATGTGAGACTCATGCGAGTTTCTTGCATATCTGACCCTAGACTAATAATGAGACACAAGTCTCATTTAGGAGCCTGAAAAAGCCAGGAATGTTCTTTGTCCAGCACCGGACAATGTAAAGTGCTAACGAATATGTATGCCCTATCTAACAATTTGGGAAGAGACATATATGCTGACAAGAGACAACTGAACGCTGCACTGGGACAACGAACTGGACCTGGTTCCTGACTGTTGTGTCTGTGCAATTGCAGGTTGTGGGCAGGAGGCATCAGCACCTCCTTCCTGGACAGCAGATTGGGAAGGAAGTAACACAGGGAAAGGGCCAGTGGTTTCACCCTCAGACACAGATTTTGTACCCAGGCATTCCACTATCTCCACCTACCAAAGAACTAATCCTCACACTCATGAGCTCTTAAAAGAGTTTTTTGTAATCACAAACTCTCCTTATACGCTGCTTTCACTTTCCCTACACTCACACTACCCTCTCACTACCCTGTTTCTGGCTACAATGTGCGCAAGATGGTGCCGGCAGGGATTAAATATTTATCCCCTATGACGCTGTAAGGCCAGCCAATCACAGTAATGTCATACCAAAGATGGCGCTGGCATTAAAGTGATTGGCAAGCAAGCCCAGCATGTTTGACGCTTTATTTGCAGCTAATGAACACGCTGGGAGGGTGACTCGAATATACCAAGGCAAACAGCAAATTACTCGCCTAGTAGTAATGAATAGCCTGCATAGGGTACTATTCGTGCGAGTAAAGAATACTGCTATCACGAACACCGCACTGCACTTGCTCACTGAGCCGTGCGCGTGTCCTGAATAACACAGACTGCACTCAAAGATACCTGTGGAGCGGGGCAGCAGCGGTGAAGATGCGTGCTTCAGACTAACAGGACCCAAAGCACGTGACTGCCAAGGGGCGGCGCCGGCCACAGGTCTCTCAGAGGGAGCAGTAACAGATAGAGAATGCTTCAGGCCAGAGGACCTGAATCATGTGACTGCTGGTGGGCGTGACCTAAGCTCCAGAGAGCTATGAGCGGAAGGAAAACTCCTAGAAGGGTAACTACGGGACAGAGTTACCAAGGGGCATAGACAAAACGGATCGTCAGGATAGCCAGGTCATAAACAGAGGGAGCAACGCAGTACAAGAGGAGCAGGCAGAGAATAACCAGAACGTAGCCAAGGGATCAGAAAACCAGAACGGGCAAATACACAGTACCAAGACAGTAGACAAACTCACAACGAAGAGACGGACCGGGTCAAAACCAAACAAGCAACAAGATCAGGCACAAGGCACACAGGAGGTCAACTAACTCAGCTGAGGGCAGGAGTATAACTGACACCAGACCTAGGTCAATTGGCAACTAAATAGCCGCCCTCTGCCAGAGAGAGGCTGAAACCATTAACCCCAGTCTGACCAGGACGGGACAAAGACAAAACCCCGTCCTGGGTCATGACAGTACCCCCTCTCAACGGGGGGCCACCGGACCCCCGGGTTTCTCAGGACGCCTGGCATGAAAGGCCCGGACCAACTGATCCGCATGAACAGATCGGGCAGGAACCCACGACCGGTCCTCTGGACCGTAGCCTTTCCAATGTATCAGATACTGAAGAGCATGACGGACAAACCTAGAGTCAAGAATTCATTGCACCTCGTACTCAGACTGCCCATCTACAAAAACCGGTGGTAGGGAAGACAACGATCCTTCCCTACAGGACCCCACAGGTTTCAAAAGGGCCCTATGGAAAACGTTGGGAATCCGTAGAGATGGAGGGAGACGCAACCGAAATGCCACCGGGTTAACTGCTTCCGTAATTTCATAAGGACCAATAAATTTAGGTCCAAGTTTCGCAGAGGGGACCTTGAGCCTTATATTCCTAGTAGATAACCATACCTTATCCCCAACCTGGAACACCGGCCCCACAGACCGTTTTTTGTCAGCAAAAAACTTATATTTAGACTGAGCCTTCATAATGTTCCTTTGGACCTCCTGCCATAACTCCCCCAACCGCTGTATTGTCCCATCCGCCCCAGGACACCCAGAGTCCAAACGGGAGAACTCCCCAAAATGTGGATGAAACCCATAATTCCAGAAAAAGGGAGATGTGCCCGTAGACTGGTTAATGCAGTTGTTAAACGCGAACTCAGCCAAAGGTAACGCAGTACACCAATCATCCTGTCGGGCTGAGGTCAGGCAATGCAGGATTTGCTCTAGAGACTGATTGGTCCGCTCAGTATGCCCATTAGTCTCTGGATGATAAGCGGATGAAAAAGACAGACCAATACCCAACCTCTTACAAAATGCCCTCCAAAATCTGGAAACAAATTGTACCCCCTATCAGACACCACATTTAAGGGTACCCCATGCAACCGCACCACATGCTCAACAAACAATCTGGACAACGTTTTCGCATTAGGTAAAGCCAACAAGGGTACAAAATGTGCCCTTGGAAGGAGGAAGGTTGGTGATAAAATCCATGAACAAATGGGTCCATGGTCTATCAGGAATTGGCAGTGGCACCAATTCCCGAACGGCCAGTTATGGGGGGGTTTCGCACGGGCACATACCCCACAAGCAGACACAAATTCCCCAAAACATCAGAGGCTAAAGTAGACCACCAGAATATCCTAGCGATGGCCCTCCGGGTAGCCGAGATCCCAGGATGTCCATCCAGAACTGAGTCGTGGAATTCCCGAAGGACCCTGAGACGAAATTGAACTGGTACAAAAAGTTTATCCACCGGCTTAGCCGGAGGGGCAAGAGACTGAGCTTCCCGAATCTCCTGCTCCAACCCAGCAGAAACACCTGCCACCACCACCCCAGGCTGAATAATGGAGGATGGAGGTTCGGGGGGAGACACCGGATCCAGACTATGTGACAAGGCATGAGCCTTGACATTTTTGGATCCTGGTCGAAAAGTGATGGAGAACTGGAATCTGGAAAAAAAAAGCGACCATCTTGCCTGTCTAGGAGTCAACCTTTTAGCAGACTCAATGTAAGCTAAGTTCTTGTGGTCCATAACCACGGTAATAGGATGGACAGCACCCTCCAAAAAATGCCTCCATTCTTCAAAGGCCAACTTCACGGCCAGAAGTTCTCGATTCCCAACATCACAGTTTCTCTCCGCAGGAGAGAATTTCTTAGAGAAAAAGGCACAGGGTTTCAAATTAGTCAAAGTGGCGGGTCCCTGGGACAACACTGCCCCCAACCCCACCTCCGAGGCGTCCACCTTAACAATAAATGGTTCAGACGGGTCCGGTTGAATAAGAACCGGAGCAGACATGAAACATTTTTTTAAAAACTGAAACGCCGCCACCGCTGTGGCTGACCAATTCTTGACATCAGCCCCTTTTGAGTCAGATCTGTGAGAGGTTTAACTGCCTGCGAGAATCCCCTTATAAACTTGCGATAGTAATTTGCGAATCCTAAGAAACGCTGCAGAGCCTTCAAATCACGAGGTTGTACCCAATCAACAATGGCCTGCACCTTATTAGGATCCATGCGATACCCCTCAGCAGACACAATGAACCCCAGAAAAGACAGTTCCTGAACGAAGAATGAACATTTCTCTAGCTTAGCAAAGAGACAGTTCTCCGGAGCCTTTGGAGAACTGCCCGAAGATGATCAATGTGAGTTTGTTTATCAGGCGAGTAGATAAGAATGTCATCCAAATACACCACCATAAAATGCCCAATAAAGTCAGAGAACACATGATTGCTAAAATTTTGGAAGACTGCTGGAGCGTTGGTCAGACCGAAAGGCATGACTAAGTTTTCAAACAACCCTTCAGTAGTGAGAAAAGCAGTCTTCCACTCATCTCCCTCCCAGACCCGGATAAGGTTATATGCCCCCCGCAGATCCAATTTCGAAAACCACTTAGCCCCAGACAACTGGTTGTACAAATCAGGAATAAGTGGGAGGGGGTAAGTATTTCTCACAGTTATCTTATTTAACTCTCGAAAATCGAGGCATGGGCGCAAACCACCGTCTTTTTTCTTAATGAAAAAGAACCTGCCACCATGGGGGAAACAGAAGGACGAATGTGTCCCTTACGAAGGCTCTCGGAAATGTATTCTTTCATAGCAGCCCGCTCGGGACCCGAGAGGTTATACAAGCGGGCCTTGGGCAATTTAGTACCTGAAACCAGATCAATGGCACAATCAAATGGGCGGTGTGGTGGTAAAACTTCAGCCTCTTTTTCAGAGAAAATGTCCGCATAGTCCTTCAGGTACTCCGGAATACCTTCCAGACCAACGGACGACACAGACACAGTACCAAGACATCTTTCAGAACAATTAAATCCCCATTTAACAATATCACGGGAATCCCAGTCAATAATCGGGTTATGCCGTTGCAACCAGGGAAACCCTAACACCAGGCCAGCAGAGAGGTTATCCAAAACAAAACATGACATACGCTCCTGGTGAAGGGCCCCCACCCTGGGGGTGAATTATTCAGAGACAAAATGGACACCGTCCTTGGTGAGAGGTGTAGAATCAATGGCCATTATTTTTATAGGAGTCTCCAACCTAACTGTCCCTAATCTACAGCTGGCCACCAGCTTAGAGTCATTCAGGTTCAAGGATGACCCACAGTCCACAAAAGCTGAAGTAAGGAAAAAGCAGTTTTCATACCAAGTTCCACCTTTAACAGTATCTTAGAAAATGAAGGAAAGGGTACCTGAGAGTCTGAGAGCCCTCCAAGATGATCACTCAGACTCAGCCGCTTGTTAGTCGGTGGGCAGGAGGGACAGTTACTTTTCCAATGTCCAGGATCACCGCAGTAAAAACACAGCTTTTCTAAACGCCTCCGTCTCCTTTCTTTCTCTTTGAGGTCGATGGCTCCCATCTCCATGGACTCCAATACAGGACTGGCTCCCCTTCCACTGGAGAAAAATGGTGTTTCAACCTGCATCACACCTCTCGCCCGCAGCCTGCGATCCATTCGGACGGCCTGCGTCATGGCGTCCTCCAGAGAATCAGGCAGAGGGTGAAGTGCCAAGGCATCTTTCAGACGTTCAGACAGGCCTCTACGGAACAAGCCCCGGAGGGCGGCATCATCCCAACAGACCTCAGCAGCCCAGCGTCTGAACTCTGAGCAAAACCACTCGGCTGAGTGCTTCCCCTGACATACACTCATCACCATGTCCTCAGCCATTAGCACTCCATCAGGCTCATCATAAATATGCCCCAGGGCCTCAAAAAATGCATCCACAGTCATTCTCTCAGGGGCAGTGGTAGGAAGGGAAAAAGCCCAAGCCTGGGGGGCTCCCCTTAACAGAGACATAATGACCCCCACCCTCTGACTTTCATCCCCAGAAGAGTGCGGTCTTAAAGAGAAAAAAGCTTACAGCCCTCTTTGAAAACATTAAATTCCTTTCTATCTCCGGAAAAGGTATCCGGTAATTTAACCGGGGGCTCTGGGAAACTAATGTAACAGCTTGAACCCCTGTCCCGTGAGCACCAGATGATAAAGCCCCCTGCACAGTGTCAGCCACCAGCTGCTGAGACTGAGCCAGAACTCGTTGTTCCTCATTCAGTTTCTGAGACATCTGAGTCAGGTGCTTTACCTGCTCAGAAAGGGTATACATAGGATCCATAACACACACAGGAGAAAAAAAAAAAAGTAGCGGTCAGTTATAATATCACGAACACCGCACTGCACTTGCTCACTGAGCCAATGCGCGTGTCCTGAATAAGACAGACTGCACTCAAAGATACCTGTGAAGCGGGGCAGCAGCGGTGAAGATGCTTTTTCAGACTAACAGGACCCAAAGCACGTGACTGCCAAGGGGCGGCGCCGGCCACAGGTCTCTCAGAGGGAGCAGTAACAGATAGAGAATGCTTCAGGCCAGAGGACCTGAATCACGTGACTGCTGGTGGGCGTGGCCTAAGCTCCAGAGAGCTATGAGCGGAAGGAAAACTCTTAGAAGGGTAACTACGGGACAGAGTTACCAAGGGGCATAGACAAAACGGATCGTCAGGATAGCCAGGTCATAAACAGAGGGAGCAACGCAGTACAAGAGGAGCAGGCAGAGAATAACCAGAACGTAGCCAAGGGATCAGAAAACCAGAACGGGCAAATACACAGTACCAAGACAGTAGACAAACTCACAACGAAGAGACGGACCGGGTCAAAACCAAACAAGCAACAAGATCAGGCGCAAAGCACAGGCACACAGGAGGTCAACTAACTCAGCCGAGGGCAGGAGTATAACTGACACCAGGCCTAGGTCAAATGGCAACTAAATAGCCGCCCTCTGCCAGAGAGAGGCTGAAACCATTAACCCCAGTCTGACCAGGACGGGACAAAGACAAAACCCCATCCTGGGTCATGACACTATAGCCTGGGAATCAGAGGTCTGCTCCAAAGCTTCAGTGTCTGCTAGTCAGCGGAGTAGCCACCGGCTGTAGATCTAATTACAATTTTTTTTTTCAAATTCAATTTTTTTTTATTTCTGTGGTGAAAAAGTACAAGAAAATACAATATACATAGTAAAAGGGGTAGTATAACTATAAATCTATGCATAACGACAGTACATTGGTGGCTACAGGGAAGGTTTTTCATCAATATCCAGATCAAGCATGTACTGTATTTTTCCATATGAAAGATAGAGAGAGAGGGAGCGGACCACGGCAGACCACCAATCAATAGAGTGCGATTATGATCATTGTTGTGCCGACATCACGGATAACTTTAGTTGGGCGCTAGATAGTAGGCGTCAGAGTTTTGCAAATCAATCCAATTCCTCCAAATCACACAGTATCTATCAACATCAGCCGGTGAGATGGCAATCAGATGCTCCATCCTATTAAGGAGGGAGATCTGCGCAAACCATTCCTCCACAGTGGGTGGGTATCTGCTTTTCCAGTGTTGTGGAATGACATTCTTAGCCGCCTGTATTAGGCAGCCTATTGATGACCTTTTATAACTACGTTTACTTATTGGTAACATTGATAAAAGGAGGGCTTCTGGCGTATTAGGGATAGTTAAACCAGTTATTTTCTCAATCATGGGAACCACCTTTGCCCAAAATGCATTTATTATAGGGCATGCCCACCATATGTGTGACATTGTCCCTTCCCCCTCCCCACATCTCCAACATCTATCTGAGACCACTGGATACCATCTATGAAGGACTGCTGGTACCCGGTACCATCTAGAGATAATTTTGAAGGAGGTTTCCTGAGCTTTGGACCCTATTGAGGTTTTATGTGTTAGGAAGAAAGATTTATCCCATTGTGAGTCAGAGAAGGACTTCCTCAGTTCCCTTTCCCATGCACCACAGAATCCTGGCCTATTGTCAGTTACCTGGGCAATGAGGAGATTATACAGTAGGGAGATGGAGTGTGTAGGGGTGACAATGATAGGCTCAATTTTTCAAAGTTTGTGAGATCTCTATGAAGATGTGTGCGCTTCTTCACAGTTGAATAGAAGTGTTATAACTGGCTATATTCAAAATTTGCCTTCGGGGAAGTGGCTCTCCCCTGTAACAAGTCATTGAGGGGGAGCAGCGAAGTATTGGAGATCACATGAGAAAATAATATCAGATGGGATTTATTTGAACCAAGAAATCTATTTGCAGATAGTCCTGGTGGGAAATCTGGATTATCTGAAATCGGGAGCAAGGGGCCCTGTGGGTCGATTGAGGATAAGCTTTTTCTTGAGGATCTCAAAGCCAAAGCAGTGGCATAAGTACTATATGACATGAGGCCAAGAGAGGGGACAATTAAATGGGCGCACCATGGTAGAGTGCTAAGAGCTTTAGGACAAATGGATTGAGCTATTTTGACCCACAATTTCCCCTCCGAATGATGGAAGAAGTCCAGGATTCTAGCGTGTACTGCTGTCATGTAATACCTTCTACAATCCAGAAGGCTAAGGCCCCCCTTTTGTTTGTGTCGGATCAGAACGTCCCCCCGAATTCGTGGTTGCCCACTTGCCCACTGTAAGGTTCTTTGTCTCTGTTGACATGTTCCTTGAAACTCAGTTTTCCGTCGGCCATTTTGCTTTCTGTCTTTCTGCAGTTCTTGCCCTCAGTTAATATGGAGTTTCCAGTTTTCATGTTCCCACCCTGATTCTTCCCTCTTGCTTCTTAAGCAGCCTCAGCTGAACAATCAGTGCTCCTGAATCAAGCCTCAGTCAGTCTGTGACCTGACTCCTGGAAGCCTTGGACTTGTACTCCAGCTATTCCCTACTGAGGAACCTTGGAACACTTTTGGACTCTGGAAACCTGCTGTTTGGTGAATCCATGTTTGCAGAGGAATTACGGTACAGAGAAGAGATCCTGAACCTGCTTTGGAGATTTATTGTAGTGCTTGAAGTTACTCTGGCCTGCTGTATCTCCTGTCGCTGTTCCTGCAAACTGTGTGAACTTTTCAGCATGCTTGTATGAAGTAATACAAGTCATTTCAACCTATGTCTCCTGTGTTTTCCTCGCACCCAAGCACAAGACGCTATAGGAACTGTACACTATACATGACAAGATTCAGGAGCCAATGTTTAGTGTCTGCTGGGTCTGGGAAAGCTGTGTCTGCTGTGACTGTGGATATCAGATGTCCGTTTAATACCTTATGTGATGACAGTGGTTGTGACTTCTCACAACCATTCCAGGTGAGCGCATTCCCTTAAAATTTTACTCTGGAGTGTTACCACAGGTAAACACTATTGTTTTTTTTTTTTTTTTCCTTTCCTCTTCTTCTTCCAGCACCTCTGCCTTAAAATATCTGGAAGATGGAGGCCCGCATAAAGGAACTTTGCGGAGTGACTGATACAATCCTTTCAGATGTACAGACTTTAAAAACCGTTTTGCAAGCCTACAGGACCTCACTAATCATAATTTGCAAGTGTTTGGACAGACTACCCAGGAATTGCGAGCCAGGATTGAGGCTCTAGAGGAACGAGCCCAGGCTCCTGCCATAACCCCAAGTTCTGGGATCCCCAAATTACCTCCTTTTCGTTTTGGCGGTGAACGTGAGAAATTCAGGGGATTTATTAATCAATGCAATTTATTTTTCTCTGCACATGCTTCACAATTTCCCACTGAACGATCCAAAGTGCTTACTATAATCATGTTGCTTACCAATAAGGCTTTGATGTGGGCAAACCCTCTGATTGAGACTGAGGATGATTGTTTGAATCACCTTGATGCTTTTATTTCAGCCATGGGGCAGGTGTTTGATGACCCCAATCGAGGTGCAACAGCTGAAGCAGCCATGTTAACTTTGCGCCAAGGTAAGCGTTCAGTAGCCGAATATGCCCTGGATTTCAGGAGATGGGCTCTTGATACCACTTGGGACACTTCCGCTAAAAAATCTATTTTTCGGAAAGGGTTGTCTCCACTGATTAAGGATGAACTTGCTCGTGCCGACCCTCCCACTGCGTTAGGTGACTTTATTAACTATTGTATCCGTATTGATGCTCGTCTGACTGAACGCAGACAAGAGAGATGGTTCGAAAATAATCGCACTAACCTTTTACTACCTCCCTCCTCAGCTAAGGAACCTTTGAGTAGGATCACAAGGGAACCAGAACCTGAACCCATGCAGGTGGACTCTTTACAAAGACGGGTTAGTGATGCACGCAAAGAACATCGTATAAAGGAAAATCTATGTTTCTACTGTGGTAAGTCAGGGCACTTCATTATAAACTGCCCCAACCGTTCTCGTAAGACTACTGAAGCAGTCATTCACTGTGAGTGTTGCGAGAGAAGCTCTGTCATGTCCGAGCCTCAGGCTCCAGAGAGATCTGCTGCAAGAGATCTTGATTTCTCGGACTTAAACTCTGTTAGTTCTGGGGACGATGACGGTATAAACGCTGCAATTTTTCAAGTTTCCTCAGCAGTGTCCCATCTGAGTTGTAAAAGAAACAATTCTCATTGCTTCCTTTCCATCAAACTCTGGGTTGACTCAGTCTGGGTGTCTAGCTCTGCTATGATCGACTCAGGAGCAAGTGGAAATTTTATGGATATCTCCTTTGCTCTGAAACAGGGGATACGTTCAGTGAAGAAGGCTACTCCAGTAAAGATGGAGACTGTGGATGGCTCTCTACTGACTTCTGGACCAGTGGATCAAGAAACAGAGCCTTTGAGGGTCCTTATGGGTAAAGATCATCAGGAGAAAATGTCTTTTTTGCTTATCTCTTCTCCCACTTTCCCATCATTCTAGGGCTACCATGGCTGCAGGCGCAGAATCCTACGATTAACTGGGAGACCAAGGAATTACACTTTCCGGAGAAACAGATGAGTCAAGGAGTTTCAGCTTGCTCTGTTCCTAAAGGAACCATGTCAGTCCCTGAACTACCAGCTGTATACCAGGACTATGTGGATTTATGTGACAAGAAGAACGCTGATCAGCTTCCTCCTCACCGTCCATATGATTGTCCAATTGAATTATTGCCCGGAGCCGAGATACCTTTTGGTAAGATCTACCCCCTAGCGGGGCCCGAGCTAAAAGCTTTGAAGGATTATATAGACGAAAATTTAGCCAAGGGCTTCATACGCCCCTCTTCATCTCCCACAGGTGCACCCATCTTCTTTGTGAAGAAGAAAGATGGATCTCTGAGACCCTGCATAGACTATAGGGAACTCAATAAGGTTACTATTAGAAACCGTTATCCATTGCCTTTAATCCCTGAGTTGTTGGAGAGAGTGTGGCATGCCAAAATTTTCTCTAAACTGGATCTCCGTGGGGCCTATAACTTGGTCCATATTAGACCTGGGGATGAATGGAAGACTGCTTTCAGGTCACGCTATGGACACTTTGAATATCTAGTTATGCCTTTTGGTCTGAGTACCGCCCCAGACACTTTCCAACACTTCGTGAATGATATCTTCAGGGATCTCCTAGATACATTTGTGGTGATTTATCTGGATGATATTCTAATTTTTTCTAACTCCACAGAGGAACATCATGGACATGTGAGAATGGTCTTAGAACGCCTAAGACAAAACCATCTCTACATCAAGCTTGAAAAATGTGAATTCCATAGGACCGAAATTCAATTTCTGGGGTATGTACTATCTACGCAAGTGATTAGTATGGATGGAAGCAAGACCCAAGCCATCAAGGATTGGCCAATTCCTAGAAATGTGAAGGAGGTGCAGCGTTTCATCGGGTTTGCCAACTTCTATAGACGTTTCATTAAGAATTTTTCTGAGGTAGTGTCACCTATCACCCAACTTACCCGGAAACAGTCTAGGTTCTCCTGGACCCTGCAAGCTCAGGAAGCATTTTCCTGTTTAAAGGATAAATTTACCACCGCACCTATCTTAGTACATAAATGCCACACGAAACACAGCCATGTGGTCTCAAAACAACATCTTTATTGATACAAAAAGACATAACAGGATAAAATTGGAACAGGACAAATAGGAACAAGGGAGAAGTGCGCAATTGCGACGGCAAACATCATGACAGTGAAAAATAGCACAGGTGAGAAAACAAACAATGCTCTCTAAATATGTAATCTATAAAAAAGGACATAATACATGATGAAGAAGATACGAGGTAAATATAGGACCAAAAGTCAGAGGATACCAGGCATGATAATGAAAATATACTAGTCAAAAAGGTATAATAAAAATAATGACTAGCTGGTACCTATATGTAGCTGGGAGCGATATCAATGTTATGGCTTAATAGCCACATGTAATATACCTAAATAACTTAAATCATTATACAGAGCAGACCCAGTATATAAAGATAATAAGAGGGCTACCAGCAGAGTGAATAGCCTCTATACCCACAAGTGTCCGTCCCTCTCAGTTAATCCCTGTATCCTTGGCACACATGGCCATGTGGAATAAACATAGATGCATATCTAATGAAGGTGCCACAGGAGATAAGTGAGAAATTGCAGGGGGCTTGCCCCCTGAGGAAGGAGCATCCCAGGCTCCGAAACGCGCGTTGGGGTGGGTTCAGGACGCTACTCTGCTCTCCCGAGGTAATACTCTGCAATTTCTCACTTATCTCCTGTGGCACCTTCATTAGATATGCATCTATGTTTATTCCACATGGCCATGTGTGCCAAGGATACAGGCTATTAAGCCATAACATTGATATCGCTCCCAGCTACATATAGGTACCAGCTAGTCATTATTTTTATTATACCTTTTTGACTAGTATATTTTCATTATCATGCCTGGTATCCTCTGACTTTTGGTCCTATATTTACCTCGTATCTTCTTCATCATGTATTATGTCCTTTTTTATAGATTACATATTTAGAGAGCATTGTTTGTTTTCTCACCCGTGCTATTTTTCACTGTCATGATGTTTGCCGTCGCAATTGCGCACTTCTCCCTTGTTCCTATTTGTCCTGTTCCAATTTTATCCTGTTATGTCTTTTTGTATCAATAAAGATGTTGTTTTGAGACCACATGGCTGTGTTTCGTGTGGCATTTCTGTATTCAGTACAGTTGGTCTCTCTATCTAGTCCAGTATTCACATGCCTATACCAATTGGTCTAATATAAGAATAAATAAGATACAAGCCATTTGTATGTGAT
Source organism: Oophaga sylvatica (assembly GCA_033576555.1). NCBI lineage: Eukaryota > Metazoa > Chordata > Amphibia > Anura > Dendrobatidae > Oophaga > Oophaga sylvatica. The sequence goes on from JARQOD010000005.1 coordinate 244,617,848, forward strand.
ATGTCGGCCACATATATTTTACATCTATCTTAGTACATCCCAACCCCGAGCTTGCCTTCATAATAGAGGTGGATGCTTCAGACTGTGCCGTTGGAGCTATATTCTCTCAGAGAACAGGTGAGAAGAATGTCTTGCATCCCTGTGCCTTCTTTTCCCAGCAGTTGTCTTCGGCTGAGAGGAACTACGATGTGGGCAATAGAGAATTGTTGGCCATTATTGCCGCCTTCAAGGAATGGAGACACCTTCTTCAGGGAGCTGCACAGCAAATAGTCGTCCTGACAGACCATCGTAACCTTGAATTTATCAGGTCGGCTAAGTGCCTGACTCCTCGCCAGGCTCGCTGGAATCTTTTCCTAAACCAATTTAATTTTGTCATTTCTTATAGACCAGGATTGCGCAATGGAAAGGCTGATGCACTCTCTAGGATTCATTCAGCAGAGACACGTCCAATTACTCCTCCTAAGACTATTCTTCCTGACTCTAGATTCCTGGGAGTGATTCATAATCAAGACCTACTTAAGGACATCAAGGAAGCATACCATGCGGATTCTTTGTTGGCTCAACCCCCAAGGGACGTAAGTCTTGTCTTTAAGAATGGTGTGTGGATTCAGGGACAACGTCTGTATATACCTGAAACAGTCAGATTGAGAGTATTGCAACTCATCCACGATTCCAAGATAGCCGGGCATAGGGGAATTCTAAAGACACAAGAATTTCTTTCTCGTTTCTTTTGGTGGCCCACTTACAGGAAAGATGTCTTAAACTATGTCACTTCATGTGAAGTCTGTGCAAGATGCATAACACCTCGCTCCTCACCAACTGGTCTGTTGCAACCTCTTCCCACCCCGTCCCGCCCGTGGGGATCCATTTCTATGGACTTCATTGTGGAGTTACCAACCTCTCAAGGGAAGAACACCATTCTAGTGGTGGTTGACCGTCTAACAAATGCAGCTCATTTTATCCTTGTGTCGGCTTACCCACTGCAAAACAGACATCAGACTTGATAATTAAGAATGTGTTTCGCTTACATGGAGTACCGGATGAGGTCATTTCGGATCGAGGGGTGCAATTCACTTCAAGGTTTTGGCAAAATTTCTGTGCAGCATTGGACATTAAATTAAACCTTTCTTCTGCTTTTCATCCCCAGACTAATGGACAGACAGAACGAACCAATCAGACCCTGGAGCAGTATCTCCGCTGTTTTATCTGCCACCTACAGGATGATTGGGTGGATCTACTTCCACTGGCTGAGTTCTCCTATAACAACTCTCAGAGCGCCTCCACTAAGCAGTCTCCTTTTTACTCCAATCTAGGTTATCATCCTAACTAGTGTTGAGCGATACGATAATTCAAATATCGGCTATCGGCCGATATTAGCTCTATCGGCCTTTCGATAATTCGTTTCGATATTTTCGTCTTATCGAATACCGGAATCGGATTTGTCACTGTCACTGTGAGTGTCCGTCGGTTGGGTCTGTCAGGAGTCAGCGGCACTTACCTGGCAGAAGATCTCCGGCGGTCACGTCCTGGACTGCTTGATGGCCGCCATTATCTTCTCCCTGGCGGTCACATGCAGTTTTTCGCGGTGACTGCTGGGTAATCCCGGCCGTAAAGCAGTCAGTCTGATGACGTCACCGCCGGGGGAAGCAGGTAATCAGCTGTGCTGCGCCGGGATGACAGGCTCTGCCTGTCATTCTGATGTAGCAGAGCTGGATCGTCGTGGGACACTCGTTACTATGGACTGCGTCGGTCAGGTGGTATACTTTTTTTTTTTTTTTTTTCATTTTTTTACAGGAGATCGATGGCGTTGCAGGATGAGACTGTAATAAAAGTAATGAAAACTGTGTTTTGTTTTTTTTTTATTAAATTAAAAAACTTTTTTATGAACATTCACCCGTCCGGGTACATAAACAATTTAACTATTTACATACAGGGACCCTGTCCGGGTTATTTATAATTCTTTGGCAGGGGTGTTCCAGGTACCACCTGGTACTCTTCTGGTGCTTGCCAAATATCCGAGGCACCAAGGACCACCAGGACCTGATGACGTCGTGTGGCCTGTACAGTGACGTCGTGACCGCTATCTGGGTCTGTGTGGCCACCTCTTTCATCTCCCTCCGGGTCTGGAACCCTATGTCCCGTACTGTACGAACCCCAGGGGGCCTAACAGGCGCCGGTGTCACGCGGTCTTATGATATGTGTACGATGTCAGTAAACTATTCTTAAAAGAACAACACTCTATACAACATATAGATTAGCAACATCAGCATGTAAATATAGAATAGATTTACCTGACATGATATCCGTTGAACTCAGGGTTAATCTTGAGGACTTGATACACTGTCACAGGAAAGAGGAGGACCGGGGGTCTAACCTGACCCTAAACTGGGGTCCTAACTAATCCCTCACCTTGGAGGTACTGATAATGGTTCAGAGGTCCAAGTCTCCAGCCTAACCCTGTCTCCTATCAGTCCCTGAACCCTGTAATCAGTCCTAAGAAGGATTCTGATTACCACCAAAGGGATATGGGCTGATCTCTGCTAAATACACCGATTAGACATATAAGACAGACTGGAGAAAACACAGACTTGCATACACACTCAAACACAGAAGGAACATAAATGATCTGGGATATTAAACTCTAAGCAAGGTGAGCTTAAAACAACTAAGGAGCTCTTTAACTTAAGTCTATACAGATACAATCCTATCTGTGGTCTGCATGAAGAATTTCACTGGCAACTCCCAACACAGACAACCAGAGATTTAAAGGAAACCAATCAACAAATAATTAATTGCAGCCGGGAGAAAACTGCACCCAGTCCCAGAACTGAGCACAGACAGAATTAACTCCCTAACTGCCAAACACAAAGAAACAGCAACTCAGCTGTGAGAAGTCAGAATGTGCAACCGCGACGATCTTCGTGGCGATGCACACATGACAGTACCCCCCCTTCTACGAGGGGCCTCCGGACCCTCAGGTCCAGGTTTGCCCGGGTGAGTTCTGTGGAAGGTCCGCACCAAACGATCTGCGTTAATGTCAGACGCAGGAACCCACGTCCTCTCCTCTGGACCATACCCCTTCCAATGCACCAAGTACTGAAGGGACCGGCGATTCAGACGTGAGTCAATGATCTTTGACACTTGAAACTCCAAGTTACCATTGACCACCACTGGAGGAGGAGGTAGAGGTGATGGTATGACTGGTGCCACGTACCTCTTAAGTAATGACTTGTGGAACACATTGTGGATTTTAAACGTAGGAGGGAGGTCCAGACGAAATGCCACAGGATTAATTATGGAACTGATCCTGTACGGCCCGATGAATCTGGGGCCCAGCTTCCAGGAGGGAACTTTAAGTTTTATATTCCTGGTAGACAACCATACCAGATCGTTCACATTAAGATCTGGACCAGAAACTCTCCTCCTATCAGCCATACGTTTATAACGGTTCCCCATAGCACTCAGATTATTCAATACACCTCTCCACACTGAAGCAAGTGACGACGAGAAACGCTCCTCCTCAGGAACCCCAGAAGGGCCCCCCCCATTGAATGTACAAAACTGGGGATGAAAACCATATGCCCCAAAAAACGGGGACTTACCAGTGGACTCGCTCCGCCTGTTGTTAAGAGCGAACTCTGCCAGAGGCAAGAAAGAAGACCAGTCCTCCTGGTTCTCTGAGACAAAACACCGAAGATAAGTCTCTAGGCTTTGATTCAGACGATCTGTCTGACCATTGGTCTGCGGATGAAAAGCCGAGGAAAATGACAATTGCATCCCCCGACGTAAACAAAATGCCCTCCAAAACTTGGACACAAACTGAGACCCCCTATCTGACACCACATCAAAGGCAACCCATGAAGTCTCACAATCTCCCCAATGAACACCTGCGCCAGAGTTTTAGCATTAGGGAGGGCAGGAGGAGCAATGAAATGTGCCATCTTACTGAACCTGTCAACAACCACCAGTATGACAGTCTTCCCTGACGACTGAGGAAGGTCCGTGATGAAGTCCATAGACAAATGAGTCCATGGACGCTCCGGAAGTTTCAAGGGTAAGAGGGTCCCAGACGGACGGGTATGAGGGGTCTTAGAGCGAGCACAAACCCCACAGGACGCGACAAAAGTTAAAATATCTTTATTAACGTTAGGCCACCAAAACCGGCGAGAAAGGAGATCTAAAGTAGCCTTACTCCCTGGATGTCCTGCTAAAGCAGAATTATGATGTGCCTCAATAACCTTTTGTCTCAACTGATTTGGGACAAACAGTCTCCCTGGAGGTCCTGCAGGGGCGTCCCCCTGAGCCTCTAACACCTCCTCCTCAAGCTCAGAACATACAGCCGACACTACCACCCCCTCCTGAAGGATAGGAATCGGGTCATCCATTTTCCCGGCCCCTGGGAAACTGCGAGACAAGGCATCCGCCTTAACATTCTTAGATCCAGGGCGATAAGTGACAACAAAATTAAACCTGGTAAAAAACAACGACCATCGAGCTTGTCTGGAATTCAGACGCTTAGCAGATTCCAAATACAGCAGGTTCTTGTGATCAGTAATGACGGTGACCGGGTGGACTGCCCCCTCCAAAAAGTGACGCCATTCTTCAAAAGCCAACTTAATGGCCAAAAGTTCCCTATTGCCGATATCATAATTCCTTTCGGCGGACGACAATTTTTTAGAAAAGAAAGCGCACGGATGCCATTTACCAGGGGACGGACCCTGGGACAATATTGCACCCACCCCTACGTCAGACGCGTCCACCTCCACAACGAACGGCTGTGATGCATCTGGTTGGATGAGAACGGGTGCCGAAGCAAAACATTTTTTTCAAAGAGGAAAAAGCTTGGCAAGCTTTGTCCGACCATTTAGAAAAATCCGTCCCTTTTCTTGTCATGTCAGTGAGAGGTTTGACAACAGATGAGAAATTACAAATAAATTTCCGGTAGTAGTTAGCAAACCCCAGAAAACGCTGCAGAGCCTTAAGATCCTCTGGCTGATCCCATTCAAGCACTGCTCTCACCTTTTCAGGGTCCATACGGAAACCGGAGGCTGACACCAAGAAACCCAAAAACTGAAGTTCCTGTACGGCGAATACACACTTTTCCAGTTTGGCGTATAGTTTATTGTCTCGCAAGATCTGCAACACCTGTCTCACATGCTCCTGGTGAGACACAAGATCTGGTGAGTAAATTAAAATGTCATCCAAATATACGACCACAAACAGCCCCACCAGATGACGAAAAATGTCATTAACAAAATGTTGGAATACTGCTGGTGCAGTAGTCAGACCAAAAGGCATGACAAGGTTCTCATAATGTCCCTCCGGCGTGTTAAACGCCGTTTTCCACTCATCCCCCTCTTTTATCCTAATCAGATTATACGCCCCCCTGAGATCCAATTTAGAGAACCATTTGGCGCCAACAATTTGATTGAAGAGATCAGGAATAAGAGGGAGTGGATACGGATCTCGAACAGTAATCCGATTAAGTTCGCGGAAATCCAAGCAAGGGCGTAGGCCTCCATCTTTTTTCTTCACAAAGAAGAACCCCGCGGCCACTGGGGAAGATGAAGGTCTAATATGCCTTTGGCCAGACTTTCCGAAATATAATCTTTCATAGCCTGCCTCTCAGGACCAGAAAGGTTATATAACCTAGCTTTAGGTAACTTAGCATCAGGAAGTAAATTAATAGAGCAGTCATACACGCGATGAGGAGGCAACTCCTGACACCCCTCCTCAGAGAACACATCCCCAAAGTCCTCCAAAAAAGGAGGCAAAGTACTAGGCACGACCGCACTGATGACTGTGTTCATGCAGTTACTTTTGCAAAACTCCCCCATTGGCTTATATCTCTGGACTGCCAATTAATCACAGGGTTATGTTTAACCAACCAAGGAAGTCCCAACACAATAGGAGTAGGTAGACCCTCCAACACATAACAAGATAATAGTTCCCTATGTATTGCCCCTACCCGAAGGTCAATGTTATGAACCTCATGAACAAAGCTACCTTGGCCGAGAGGCCTGGCGTCAATGGAGAATATAGGGATCGGTTTGACCAATACACTCAGATGCATACCTTGAGCCTGAGCAAACTGAGCGTCAACCAGATTAGCCCCGGACCCACTATCAAGAAGAACAGAAAATCTCTCCACTCTCGTACCAACCACCACCTCCACTGGTACAAGGAACTGAGAAGAACTAGCGGACGAAATACATACTCCCAGGTTGTCGTCCACCACACAACCTGGGATTAACAGTTTTCCGGCGACTTTTTGCTCAACAAGGCACGGGATGGACATCCCCCAACAAAATGTCCCTCTTTCCCGCAGAAGAAACACCTTCTAGTCCTGCGGCGTACCGCCAATCCCCTCCTACGAAATGATGTCCCTCCCAACTGCATAGGCTCCTCCGAACAGACAAGGGGAACCTCAACATAAGGGACTTTAGTAGTAGGTGGAGTAACAACAGGGGGCGGAGTTACCTCGCACCTCTCCCGGAGCCGTCTATCAGTACGGATAGCTAGGGCCATAGCAGCCTCCAGTGATGGAGGAGAATCATACTGAGCCAAAACGTCCTTTAATTTGTCAGAAAGCCCATGACAAAACTGGCTCCTAAGAGCTGGGTCATTCCACTGAGTATCTGTGGCCCATCTACGGAACTCAGAAGCAAATTCCTCCGCCGGACGATCTCCCTGCTGTATCTTACGTAATTTTGTCTCAGCAAGAGAGACCCGATCTGGGTCATCATATACCAAACCCAGGGCAGTAAAAAATCGATCTACTGACTGTAGAGCCGGGGATCCCGGAGGAAGGGAGAAGGCCCAGGATTGAGGGTCCCCTTGTAGGAGCGAGATAACAATTCCCACTCTCTGCTCTTCACTCCCTGATGATCGAGGCCGAAGCCGAAAATACAATTTACATGCTTCCCTGAAGGTAAAAAATTTGTCTCGCCCACCAGTGAACCTGTCCGGGAGAGCTACTTTAGGTTCAAATCTGGTTTGCTCCGAGGGAGACAAAATTTTGGACTTAATGTCCGTCAGCTCCATGGATAATCCCTGCAATGCAGAGCCAGCTGGGCTACTGGATCCATGGCAACTGGGAATAATTTTATGGGCCAGTGAAAATGTCACGCGGTCTTATGATATGTGTACGATGTCAGTAAACTATTCTTAAAAGAACAACACTCTATACAACATATAGATTAGCAACATCAGCATGTAAATATAGAATAGATTTACCTGACACGATATCCGTTGAACTCAGGGTTAATCTTGAGGACTTGATACACTGTCACAGGAAAGAGGAGGACCGGGGGTCTAACCTGACCCTAAACTGGGGTCCTAACTAATCCCTCACCTTGGAGGTACTGATAATGGTTCAGAGGTCCAAGTCTCCAGCCTAACCCTGTCTCCTATCAGTCCCTGAACCCTGTAATCAGTCCTAAGAAGGATTCTGATTACCACCAAAGGGATATGGGCTGATCTCTGCTAAATACACCGATTAGACATATAAGACAGACTGGAGAAAACACAGACTTGCATACACACTCAAACACAGAAGGAACATAAATGATCTGGGATATTAAACTCTAAGCAAGGTGAGCTTAAAACAACTAAGGAGCTCTTTAACTTAAGTCTATACAGATACAATCCTATCTGTGGTCTGCATGAAGAATTTCACTGGCAACTCCCAAGACAGACAACCAGAGATTTAAAGGAAACCAATCAACAAATAATTAATTGCAGCCGGGAGAAAACTGCACCCAGTCCCAGAACTGAGCACAGACAGAATTAACTCCCTAACTGCCAAACACAAAGAAACAGCAACTCAGCTGTGAGAAGTCAGAATGTGCAACCGCGACGATCTTCGTGGCGATGCACACATGACAGCTGGGTACGGGCCAGCTATACTTATCATGTCCATAGCTGGGGCTGCTGAGGAGACCACTGAGGGAGGCTGGGGAGATTTACGGTGTGGGGTGGGCACTTTTGCAGAGGCCTGGATGTGGGAGGCTGAAGGCTCTGAGGGTCTCACAGGTTTCTGACACACTGGGGAGTAGGGGTCGCACCTGGTAACATTTAGGGCGTACCATCCATTGTAACCCCAGTGTCGGGTGTAAGTCACCAAGTCTCCTGGCAACAGGTCCCTCCCAGGGTGTCCTTCTGGGAGGTGAGCCTCCACGTCCCGCCGGTTCACAAAGACTTCTAAATAAAGTCCAGGCTCCTGGATGAAGCCCCAACCACCTTTCATTTAAAGCTCCGTACTGCACCCTTACGCCGCGGCTCACACAGGGTTCCTTTATCCTTTCTCATCCTGTCCTTATCTGCCCGGTCCTTCTCCAGGGGACGTTGACAAAGTTTTTGGGATTCTCGCTGCTCCCTTTGTCGCTCTGCTTCCCGCTCCCAACGTCTCCACTCTTCCTCCTGACGCCGGTTGAAATTCTCCTCCACCAGCAGCTCCATGTCTCCACCACTCCACTGCAGTTTGCGATGTCCGGTTTGCGGCAGCTCTCCTGGCGCCCCCCAGTCCTGGCGGCGCTCCCCCGCGGAGGAAGCAGACGGCTCTAAATCAGATGACAGTCGGGGCTCCGGTACAGGCAGGTAGTGCTCTGGTGCCTGCGCGGCCTCCTCCATGAGGACGGGTGTCGCTGCTTCTGTCTCAGCGACGGGGGCAGACAGGGGATCTGGGGTGCTGCCGGTGCAGCGTTTTTTGCACGAACGGGTGCCTCCCACTGCGACAACGTCAACCGGATCACATTTGCAAGGGCTCCTCTACTAGAAGGGTGCCTCACCTTCCGGTACAGACACTTCAGGTAAGAGGGATTTGGCGCCGCTCCAAGTTTAGTTTTAGGGCACGCCAGCTGGCTTCCATCCTGGCGACCTCCTCCCGGTGCCGGGCCAGGCCTCTTAGGGTATCCTCCGCTTCTTGCAGCGTAGGAGGGTTTACAGGCCGGGTGCCCAACGGTGATTCCGTGGCGATCGGGTCGCTTCCGTGGGGGGAGAGCTCTGACTGCTCCATCCCTTCACACTTCTGCTCTTGTCCATTAGCCATCTCTGCCAAGTCACATGTGTCATTAGCATCTGGAGAGGGCCCCTCTTTTGTAGGGAGGCGGGACCTTCGTGTTTGTTTCCGCCCACTGGGAGGATGAGGAGGCGGAACTGAAGAGCTGTGGGGCACGATCTTACATTGCAGTACCATTTAGAGCCATCGTTTTCGCGTCACTGAGTGAGTGTGTACACCCATGAAGAGCACGCCCTTCTTCTTCACCGTGCCTCGTCGTGACGCAGATATGGCGGAAAAATGGCAAATACATTCTCTGATGATTTTAGCAATTCTCAAGCACAAAAACCAGTTCAATTCAGGCACACAGGACTCGCTTATAGCGAGCTACAGAATCCTGTTCGTGACGCCCAAGTTGAGTCGCACAGAGCCAGAGGTTTTTGGGGTACTCGGCACCGAGCCCGTCGACTTCTATGGGGTATGTCCGGCTTTACCGGGCAATTGAATCAGAGTCTATTTTACTATGTAGAAGTGTATAAACTATAAATATATGTATATATATATATGTCACAATGACATGTATATATATATATATATATAATATATATATATGTATTCTATGTGTGTGTATTTTGTTTTACAACGAAAGAAAGGGTTTTTTTTTGTTGCGATATTTTGTTCCCATAGACTTACATGGGACTTCCGGTATCGAAATCGGATATCGACGATATTTAGTGCTATCGGCGATATCAATTTCGATACGATATTTTTAGATATCGAGCACTATCGCTCAACACTAATCTAACATTCTTCCTCGATTTCCCATAGATACGCCCTTGTGGCAGTGGCTGAAAGAATCACTTCTTTACAAAAGATTATGGATCTTCTAAAGGAAAATCTAGAATTGGCTCAGGAAAGGTACAAGAAAGCAGCAGATAAATTTCGTAAACCTGCACCAGCTTTCAAGGTAGGAGATTTGGTCTGGCTGTCAACCAGAAAATCTTAAATTAAAGATTCCATCGTCTAAATTGGGACATAAGTACATTGGACCTTATAGATCAATAAGATTATAAGTGCTGTTGCTTGTCGTCTTCAACTGCCCAGAACTATGAGAATCCACCCTGTCTTTCATGTATCCCTACTAAAGGCTGCAACACCCAATACGTTTCCTGGACGTTCTTCTCCTTGCCCTGACCCAGTGCTGGTCGATGGTCAGGAAGAATTTATGGTGGAAAGGATTCTAGATTCCAGGTTGTACAGAAATCAGTTGCAATATTTGATTAAATGGCAGGGCTACCAGTGGAGGACAACTCATGGGAACCAGTCAATAATGTAAATGCTCCTCGCCTGCTCCGCCAGTTTCATCAGAGGTACCCTGACAAGCCTGGTCTGAGGTCATCCGGAGGTTGTCCCTAAGGGGGGAGTAATGTAAGGTTCTTTGTCTCTGTTGACATGTTCCTTGAAACTCAGTTTTCCGTCGGCCATTTTGCTTTCTGTCTTTCTGCAGTTCTTGCCCTCAGTTAATATGGAGTTTCCAGTTTTCATGTTCCCGCCCTGATTCTTCCCTCTTGCTTCTTAAGCAGCCTCAGCTGAACAATCAGTGCTCCTGAATCAAGCCTCAGTCAGTCTGTGACCTGACTCCTGGAAGCCTTGGACTTGTACTCCAGCTATTCCCTACTGAGGAACCTTGGAACACTTTTGGACTCTGGAAACCTGCTGTTTGGTGAATCCATGTTTGCAGAGGAATTACGGTACAGAGAAGAGATCCTGAACCTGCTTTGGAGATTTATTGTAGTGCTTGAAGTTACTCTGGCCTGCTGTGTCTCCTGTAGCTGTTCCTGCAAACTGTGTGAACTTTTCAGCATGCTTGTATGAAGTAATACAAGTCATTTCATTTCAACCTATGTCTCCTGTGTTTTCCTCGCACCCAAGCACAAGACGCTATAGGAACTGTACACTATACATGACACCCACATAAATCTGCAAAAGCTACTGCGTAGTCTTTTCCAAAAATTTGAGGGAATTACCACGGGAATGGTTTGGAAGAGGTATAAGAGTTTAGGTAGGGCGTTCATTTTTAGTATATTTATTCTGCCGAACCAGGAAAAATCCTTCACCGTCCAAGAAGTAAGATCTCTATGGAGTTGTTCAATAAAGGGCCCAAAATAAAGAAAAATAGACAGAAGAGGTCTCTATGAATGCAAATTCCTAAGTATTTGATACCCTGTGAGGGCCAGGCAAAGGGAAAGTTGGACTGGATAGAATCCTGTATGGATTTGGGGAGGGGAAACATCGAGGGCCTCAGACTTCGCTGCATTGATTTTAAAATTTGACCATGTACCAAAGTGATCTATTTCAGCCATAACAGCAGTGATGGATATATGTGGTTGAGAGATACATACTAGGATATCATCAGCAAATGCAGAGCACTTGTACTCGGTGCCTCCCACCTCAATCCCCCTAATATTGGGGTTATCGTGAATTGATGAGAGCAGGTGCTCCATCACTAGGATGTATAAGAGAGGGGACAGAGGACATCCCTGCCTTGTCCCATTGGTGATTATGAAAGGTGATGATAATGTTCCATTTATTTTCAGCCTAGTTGACGGATTGCGATACAGGGCCATGATTTTGGCTATAAAAGGGTCCCCTACCCCAAGCTTTTTAAGAGAATAATATATGGCGTGCCAGGAGACTCTATGGAATGCTTTCTCAGCATCCAACGAGAGTATCTAATTACAAATTTTTTACTGCATCTAGCCCAAGCAATACTTTGGGCATAGTTGCAGTGTCTGCTAGTCAGCAGATTAACCCAACTGTTAAGCAAGCTACATCACCTGTAGTTTGGACACTTAATTTTTTCAAAGGAAACGCTTCGGGCCCCCAGGACACTCAGTGAAGAGCATCGGGGAGGCACCCCAAGGCACAGGGGCTGGGACTGGTGGTAGGTTGCCTTGCGTGGGTCCGCCAAGCTCGATCCTTATAAAAGCTTTTTAACTGCAGCATGAGACTTGCCCTCCAAATTAGAGAGACAATTTAAATTAAAAAGATTAGACCTGCTTCCACTGCAGGGGGGCTCGCTCGACCCACCAGCGGACAGGCACCAGTATTGGGAGAGGGGGGCTGGCCGTCAGGGTTCACCGCAGCTCTGGCACAAACCCGGCGACACGGAGGTCGCATGGGCAGGAACGGACTGACCGTGTCGGCTTCGCACTTTTTGGTTTTAGAAGGGCATGACAAGCCTATATCTGTGTCTCCCCCTCCTTTTAATCCTGCACCTCTTTTCTTTTCACATGACTAAATGTACTTGTCACTTTTCATGTGTTATTTGTGTCTTCTGAGCAGTTTGTCAGCTTTTGGACACCTTTGAAGTGTTTTCTATGTGTTTTCTATGTGTTTCTACGTGTTTTTGTTTGCCTGCCATTGGTTTTAATGGTGTTCGTCGAACATACGGGTGTTTGACAAACCGAACCGAACTTGAACACTATGGGGGTGGCTCAACAGTATTGATAATGTTACTAGATGTAATGGGGTTGCTCAAGAGCCGGGGGCTGACACCAGGTTCCCACACTTTGCAGTCAATGGCGATTTATTGTATCGGGTGACCAAACTGAGGGGAGGTTAGATAGTGGAGCAGCTGTTAGTTCCAGGACTCTAGAGGGTTTTAGACATGGCCCATTCACATGTTTTGGGGGGACATCTGAGGGTAGAGAAAACTCTGTAGAGAATAACGGGGAGGTTCTATTGGCTGGGATGTTATTTGGAGATCCTAAATTATTGTAGGTCCTGCTGAACCTGATCTACTTCTCACTTCTGAAGTCCCCTAGTCCTGCTACCTGTAATAGAGGTCCCTTTTGAGATGTACCTAGTAGCTCCCTTAGATAAGTCTGCGTGGGGTCATCAGTAAATCCTAATGGTCATGGACTATGCGACCCAGTACCCTGAAGCAGTACAACTAAGGAACTCTTTGGCAAAGGTATCGACATGGAACTTGTCCATATTTTTGCTATGATGAGTCAGCCAAAGGAGATTTTGACAGGCCAGGGAACCCCCTTATGAGCAAGATGATGAATGAACTGTGTAAGATCCTTCAAATTGCCAGCTGCGAACCTCAGGCAGACAGACGGCCTAGTAGAGTGTTTTAATAAGACCTTAAAAGCCATAATCAAAATGGTCCCAGGGAGACTGGGACTATCAGCTTCCGTTCCTGCTCTTCTCCATCAGAGAAGTACCTCAAGCCTCCACTGGCTGCTCACCATTCGAGCTCATGTATGGTCAACCTCCATGATGGCTTCTGGACATCGACAACAAAACCTGGGAAGCCGAAGTCACTCCACACTGGAGCATCATAGAGAATGTCACCCAGATGCAGGAGAGGATGGCGAAAGTAATGCCTATAGTGAAGAAGCATATTCTTAAATCTGATCTGGAAGGCATTTAGCAACCACTGCCTGTTAGTTTTTAGGCCCATAGTTAAAAAAATCATTAAAATCCTTTTTAACTATGCAAACACAGGAGTAATAAAAAGTGCCAATTTACCCTCAGAATTGGACCATGCAATGAGACAAACCATCTTTGGGGTGACTGATGTCTGGTGTTTTTAGACTGTGAAGGGACCTTCCATCTTGACAGTATCACCTTGTCAGTTTGCTCCTGTCATTTTTACTTGTTTTGGTTATTTAGAATGGGAGGAGCCCATGTTATTTTTGCTTTCTAACTATTTTCTAACTGAAATTTCACAATTTTTTCTATTTCTTTTGAATATAAGCAGTTAGTTATTTTTTGCATTCTTAAGCCCCAGGTAATGTTTTCAAGCTAACACAGGACACTATATTTACATGTGAAACAGCCTAATGTACTTATTTATTCATTAATTCATTTTTTATGTGGATTTGCATAGTTTAGTAACCAGTCAAAGCAAAACCAACACCAGGAAACTGATCATCTTGGGATGGGAAGGTCCTTAGATGCTGGTTTCTTCCTAATCTAAAAATAATAGCATACAACTACCTCAGGCTCAAACTATTACATTGGATGGTCTGTTTCTGGGGGTGACCAACTCCTTCCTAATTCCCTTTGTGCATTGCATTAGGCAGAAAATTAATAGTGAGGGGGTGTTAATTTTTGGGGCAACAAAACAACGGTAACTGACCCTAAGCCCCAGCGAGAATAATTTAAAGGTGTCTGTCAGATACCCCCAGCAAACAAAACCACTACCCTAAATTTCCCCATTGATCATTTTATTGATCAACTGAATCCCATGTTTTTCCAACGTTGTCCATCAAATCCAATGTAATCCATATAGTCATTAAAAAAATGAAAGAAATCTCTGATATTTCATGCTTTTTCTTAATCCACACAGCACTGTGCTCCTTTTTTTGCAGACATTAACCTTTCTTATTTTTATAGTAAAATATAAATATCTGAGGACTAAGAAGGCCAGGGCAGGCAAGAAAATTTGGAGTCATGTTCCTGGAATCAATCCATGACTGTGCATCTCTAGTGATATGGTGCATTGCTCTGTTGAATGCGTCCTTCTATAACAGAGAAAAAACAGCTTTAAGGAAGGGATGCACTTGGTCAGGCAAAATTCTTAAGTTGCCCTTCCACAGATATCAGAAGGCCAAGTATTTTCTAAAAAAAATTTGTCACCACATTACACTAACTCCACCAGCCTGAACCACTAACATGACAGGAGGATTCAAATGCTGACTCTCCCATAAGTATGGGGCAACAGAAATTTGGGTTCATTGGACATGTAGTGTTTCTTCACTGCATCGGTATTCCAATTTGTGACATTTTTTGCTCACTGGAGTCTTAGGCCAGCGTCAGACACAAGGTATAAAATACGGACCGTATTGTACAGCTATAATACGCAGAAAAGTTCCCTGAATAGTGATCCGTATGTCATCCGTTGTCAAGGTGTGGCTGCGTATTTTGTGCATCTAAGCATCCGTTATGGCATCAATATGGCATCCGTATGGCGATATTTTCTCACCGGCTTGCAAAACCGGCATATAATGGATCACAATGACAGGTTTTACATCACAAAAGAAAGAATAGATATATACACATAGAATATATATATATACATGTCATTGTGACACATATATATATATATATATATATATATATATATATATTTATAGTCATACACCTTCTACATAGCAGAATAGCCGCTAATTCAATTGCCAAACTTCTGTAAATCCTTACAGAACCCGACATGAAATGACACATGGTTTACATACAGTAAACCATTTCATTTCATGTAGTTTTATATATGGTTTTCACTAATAATTATATGAGTGTATGTGTGCAAAATTTCTACATATAAGTGTTAATTTAATGTGTAAATTTCATTGAAAAAAAAATGTGTGAGCTCCCGTGGTATTTTCTCCGCCAGCCAGGAAAAAGCCAGTGACTAAAGACAGATAATAATAGCCTAGGGAGGGACCATTGTTTTTGGGCCCCCCCGGCTACTAAATCTGCCCCCAGCCACCCTAGAAAAGGCACATCTTGTTAGGGTCTGCGGAACGCACCTAATAAATAATGTAGAGAGGTGCGTTCGCGCCAGGGGTCCACCCTGCAGGCAGAGCCTGCTGATAGTAAGATGGGTGTAAGTAGCGAACTCTGTTATCCTGCAGAGTCACTAAAATAAACGCCGTAGCGCGCTGTGGCAGATAGTGCGAACTCTGTTAATCCACAGAGCCGCTAGCGGGAATGCCGCAGCGCTTTATGGCGATAAGTGCGAACTCACTTAGCTTCAGTGAGACGCAAAGTAAAAGCTAGGGCGCTGACTAGCGTTTTAAAGCGAACCTGTTGGTCACAGAGCCGCTGAGAAAACCCCACTGTTTCCGGTACAAGTTGACTGCTAAGCGAACATAGGAAGTGGTCATGCGTATCTATGGCGTCTGTACGCCAGGCCCTGAATATGGCAACCAAACTCCTCACCGGTTATGCCGGCATTCTAAAAAGGGATCTAAGACACCGACCCTCACCAGTTAGCATACCAAGCTTCTCACGATTAGGTCGGTATTGTAATGGCGATTTCAGCCGCCCTAACCACACAATGCATGACCATACTGGCGCAAAGCACATAAAGGTTTGATACGAGCGCCGGCCGTGTGGACGGGACAACCATTTTATAACAGCCACGAGTAGAAGACCTTCCAAAAAGGACCAATAGAAAGCTGCTTCAGATCACAAACAGCTACAGGACCTTCCTGGAGGACCAATAGGAGTCATTTGCTGTATCTGAGCATGTGACCCCTTATCTCCAATGGGAGATCTTGCTCTGGGCATGCTCAGAAGAAGAAACAGAGGACTTAGTCCAAAATCTGCCTGCTCCAGCACTGGTTATAACCCAAGATCCAGGAGAGGCAGCAGCAAGTCACTGTACAGTATTAGACCGGGCAAGACGCTGGGCCGACGTCTCTGCTGAGCCAGGTTCCACTGCGGCCGGAGACGGATGGGGGACCGCGCGGAAAAAGGCTCGAGATTCCCCTCGTGCAGCATTGGGAACTCGAACCCTAACACATCTATTAATAGATGCGCCTATTCTGGCAAATTAACCCATCTATTCCCATTGCCTTTAGCGGTGGCTAATGGGTAAATAATGGGTTAATGCCACTTTACTATTGAAAGGTGGGCATTAAGCCGGGTTAATAATGGGAGTTGTCAATTAGACAATCCCATTATTAATCCTATTGTATTAAATGCTTAAAAAAACACACACATTAATTAAAAATTATTTTAATGAAATAAATACACATAGTTTTTGACCACATATTGCATTGGTAATCCATCTGAATCCATTGTTTCCTGTAATAAAAATAAAATAAAAAGCAACAATATACATAACTCTCGCGTTCAGTCAGGTCCCAGTTGCAATCCATCTGAAGTGGTTAACAGGTTTAGGCGGGACGGTGCTAATGCTGCCAACCCTGCTGTAAACTCCCGCAGAAGAATGAGTTCATCTCTGCGCAGCCTCCCCGGCTCACAGGAGAAGAACTGATTAGTGTGGTGAAGCTTAATGATTTTTCCCATGCTATTGGTTTTACTTCAGGTCAGCCGGGGACTTTGCACAGCCTCAGTGACGTCAATGGTAGTCACTGGGCTGGCAGAGTCCCTGGCTGACCTGGGTGATCTGACAGCGTGGGAAAAAATCAATTAAGTTTCCCCACGCTAGTGACACGTGTGGTATTTCTCGCAAGTGACAGTGTGGTCCATGTGTAATCCGTATTTTTCGGGCCCCCATAGACTTGCATTGGTGTACTACGGGCGTTAATACGCTGACAATCGCAGCATGCTGCATTGTCTCGGCCCGTAAAATATGGGAGAGATATATACGGA